>PYXC01001715.1:2067500-2518131 GCA_015244755.2 Tenualosa ilisha | reverse complement strand
TGTTTCAGGAATGTCATTGCACGTAGCATTGACATTTTTCAAATACGTATTTTTGTGTCAGAGTAAGAAACATCATCAGCTGCATGAATACACTGTTGGTTAGTTGAAATGTCTATAAATACTGTCACCAGGTTAATGATATGTAATTTAGTGTAATTGACACCATTAACCTTTCATACAGAATACTAATGATGTATCATGTTCGTTGGATGCCATGTCAGGGAGTTTGAAAGACTGGCCAATATACATTGTCAATGTGCACCAGTAATATAAGAATGATATTTTCTCTGCACGTCAGTACCCATAATTTATTACTGAGCCAATAAATAAGAACAACTCAAACATGATACATGTATATCTTAATTAGACAGCACACTAGGTTAATGTTTGATTGATTGATTGATTTACTAAAGTATAATTAAAGACTTGTTAAAGACATAGACCATAAACACTCTCAAATCCAACTCCTAGTTGGAAATGAATTAGAAATAAAAAGAAAATAACAACCTAAGCTATTGCAAGCAGCCTAAGCTATAGAATGTTTTGAGACATGTGAATTACATTAAGAGTATTATCTAGGACAATATAACAAATGAACAAAATTGCACATCATGCCCTCTATGAATCTACATAATAATATAATTATGTGTGTTTTGGAAAAAAAAAGGAAATTTAATCTTAATTAAACATATATGTTTATAAAACAGAACAAAGTAAAGAGCGTGCATTGGATCCTTGAAGTAATGCAGACACACATGAATGTTGATGCAATTCAGCAGTGTTGTCAGTGAGTGATGGAGCATGTGATGTTTAAATATATCAAACCATGTCTATAGAACACATCTTGCCTTATTGCCTTATTTGGGTGCTGCTTAGTTTGCAGAACATGGCAAATATAAGGACCTACAGGGAGAAAGGAGGAGTACAAGAGCGGCCAGGGGTGGGTCCAGTGCTCAGTAAGTCTTGCTGTAAGATTTAGAAAGGAGATGGCTCCTGAGAGAAGATGTAGCATGGCAAACTGTATTAATCTCAAATGCACGAAAAAATTAATGTTGGCATGAGATTATTTGCAAGTATGTTGAATAAGTTTACATTGATTCATAACGTGCCTGTTGTCTATTTTATTGTGTTACAGACTTTGACACAAATCATCAAATTCTTCTGGTCTGAGGTGGGAAAAGGTAAGAGTTATAGAGCCTAAATAGAAAGTTAATAAACAATCCCATCAAATCAAACATAAGAAAATGAAACAGAGAAGTTCCACATACCAATCCAAACTTATAAAATGTAAAGCAAACCTTTGTACACATTATGAGTATAAAATTCTGAGGAAATTTAAAATAAAACTCATGGTATAGGATAGTCTGTGAGACAGAAAATTGCCTTTAGCCAGTCAACTCCCTGCTTTCTGCTGTCTAATGTACTTTTCTGAAGTCATTATAAGGATAACCCCAGCACAAGGACGTATTTAATGGTATGGACAGTATGGACACGTCCATACCACTTTTCTGAAACCTTAAAATTGTCCACACCTCTTCCTCTGATATAAACTAGTTTCGAATTCACAGTAATTCTTCTCGGTTTAATTACTCAGAGAGTTTTCATCACACGTATACCATCCACATATCACCTGAAACTCCTAAGAGCTACTCAACTGTGTGGGTTGGTATTTTCTATGATAAACGGTTTGGTAGAAAATTAACATTAAATTAACATTAAATTCAATTCAATTTACAAGTATTGTGGATACAGTTCAGCATGCACACAAACATTCATGCACCATCCAGCTAGGCTTCAGGGTTCAGAGAAGTCTTCAGTGAGTAATGAATGCCATTGAATACAGTTTAGCAAATTGCAGACCATCCAGTCCCACCATCATCTTTCCCATACTGTCAGATGTCAAATAATCACAGAAATATAAAAAGATACTGCTTGCATGCTTTCTGTGGTGAGAGATGTGAAATCACAAGACTGAGTGTATTTTCCTAATTTTGTGCAAGAATTTTCACAGCATGTTTTTAAAGTTTGATCGCTGAATCTGACTGACTACATTTTTTTTTTCGAAGGGGGTAGGGTGGGAAGTGTAGGGGAGATGTCTCTACCACTTTTTGATGCAAAACTACACCCTTGCACATAGCAGAAATGCCATTCAGGGGTAATCTTTCATGTGACTACCTGTTCTTAATGCCCAACTTTGCAATAACTTATCCATTTAGAAATGCATAGACATTTATGCTATATCAGTAGGTTAATGTTATGCCATTAGTTTGAAATTTGTCGTTCTATTACTTTATGTAGACTGGACCTTGAGCCTATTAAGGCCCAAGAATGTATTTGACCTTGTGTCTATTCCTACACAATGGCAGAACAACTATTATGAGATGTGAATATGCTATCAAAGACGATTGTGCATGCTTAAACTAGTTTAAACAGCTGCCTAAACAGCAAGCTTGGATAACTTGATTTTGCCGTGTGTGTGCAAATTAGGGGCTGGCCAGTCAATTACCATGGCCGGATTCTGTTTCCAGACCCTTTCTGAATAGATGGTATTGCAATGCCATTGTCCCAGTTTGCCAAATCCAGACTAGCACTGTAAGGAGATGATAATCAAGCAGAAGTGTGTAGGAAGGCATGACCAGGATAACAGTAGCCATATTAAACGTAGTGTACCTGAATCCAACTTTTTTTTTGCATGGTAAAATTTACCCAAAGTGGAAATGTTTAGACACTCATTCAGAAAGGTCAATTTCATTCAGAAAGCCCAGAAGAAAGTAGGTGTAACGTTTCCTTTCTGATATTACAAAATCTTCATTTTTAGATGGACATAGCATAAACTAGAACAAAGATGCTGCTTCGAACACCTTTCAACTGATTCACTACGTTGTGTGAAAAATAGGTTTATTATCATTGTTCAAAAGTTGTGGGAATACGTGTACAAATGGTGCGTGTATAAGGCTTGAGGCACTTTCCATGAAGAGCAAGGCAAGCGAAATGTGCATCGTTAGGAGAATATAATTCCAAACTACAAATTTTACAGGCAGGCTGGGGCCGTTAGACTACACACACACGAATACACACACACACACCTCACAGGAGAAGTATATTTATGCCCCTGCTCTGTAGTCCTCTGTACTGTGGCCAATATTCAAACTCAAATTCAATATTCTTCTTCACACAGTAATCTGCAACCATGGGAGTGCGGAATGGCCGTTTATGGCCCGGCTGCCATTTATCTCCGTAAGCCTGAGAAGGGAGAGAATTGAGGCCCAGACCAAGCCCTTTGATGCAAAGACAGCTTGCTATGTGACTGATAAGGACGACCTGTACGTGAAGGGTACAGTCAAGAGCAGAGATGGCGGCAAAGTCGTTGTAGAAGTTCTTGAGACCAAGGAGGTACATTTTAAATGTCTGATTTTTAAGCTCTGATAACAACCATGTTACAAGTTCTGTTATGAAGAATTTGATTGAGGATCACTAAAATCTGTGTCATGTGCCTCAGGAAAGGACAGTGAAGGATGACGATGTCTCCCCAATGAATCCTCCCAAGTTCGACAAAATTTGAGGACATGGCCATGATGGACCCACCTCAATGAAGCCTCTGTCCTGTATAACCTCAAAGAGCGTTATGCAGCATGGATGATCTACGTAAGAATTATGTTTACTCCTAAATTGAATAAAATTACACCTTATAAAGCAAAAGACTGGAAAACCAATCCTACTTCTTTTTTATTACAGACCTACTCTGGACTCTTCTGTGTCACCGTGAACCCCTACAAGTGGCTCCCAGTGTACGATCCAGCAGTGGTGTCTGCCTACAGAGGCAAGAAGCGCATGGAGGCCCCACCCCACATCTTCTCTGTCTCTGACAACGCCTATCAGTTCATGCTCCAAGGTAAACTCTTCTTTTACAAGCAATTTTACAAATGTCTTTTAATTACATGGTCATTCATTATCTAATGTCTCTACTTTGGCCCACAGACAGGGAAAATCAGTCTGTCCTGATTACGTAAGTGTCATCTGAACATCTGAACATTTCACATAAATAATCCAATATCATATTATGTATTTGGCAATGATAATATCTTTCATGTGCCACAGCGGAGAATCTGGTGCTGGAAAGACTGTCAACACCAAGCGTGTCATCCAGTACTTTGCAACAATTGCTGTGTCTGGTGGTGACAAGAAAAAGCAAGAGCCACAGGCATCTGGAAAACTCCAGGTAAGAATTCTTTCAACTTGTACAACTTGCATTAGATTAGATACTGCTAATAGTTAAAGATACACAAATGACAGCACAGCAAAATAAAAATTTTCATTTGCAGGGCTCTCTTGAAGATCAGATTATTGCTGCCAACCCACTGCTGGAGGCTTATGGTAATGCCAAGACTGTGAGGAATGACAACTCCTCCCGTTTTGTAAGTTCATTCTGAACCATCTCATTCTTAATTCACTTTTGTAATTTATCATAAGAATGTCCTCAGCGAGAAATATTCTGTTGTCTTAAACAGGGTAAATTCATCAGAATTCACTTTGGCACAACTGGAAAACTGGCTAGTGCTGATATTGAGACTTGTAAGTACACTAAATGCTTTTTTTTCGTGCAGTTTCTGTTATGTTGCTTGATAACAATAAAAAAAAACCAATAAATTAAATATTCTTGTAAATAGACCTGCTGGAGAAGTCTAGAGTGACATTCCAGCTTCCTGATGAGAGAGGTTACCACATCTTCTACCAGATGATGACCAACCACATGCCTGAGCTGATTGGTAGGCTTTACTAACTAACCATCAATTACCACATTACATGTAAAATTGTAATACATGGAAATGTTACATTTACTGTTGTTTACCTCAACAGAAATGTCCCTCATCACAACCAATCCCTACGACTTCCCCATGTGCAGTCAGGGTCAGATCACTGTGGCCAGTATTGATGACAAAGAGGAGTTGGTGGCCACAGATGTAAGATACGCATAATTCTATTGGAGCTTTAAAACAAATAATTATGTCCCCTGTCAAAGATCAGAGTATCTGTTTTTTTAAAAAAAGGTAA
This sequence comes from Tenualosa ilisha, assembly GCA_015244755.2. Lineage (NCBI taxonomy): Eukaryota > Metazoa > Chordata > Actinopteri > Clupeiformes > Clupeidae > Tenualosa > Tenualosa ilisha. The sequence continues at coordinate 2,513,079 of PYXC01001715.1, read as the reverse complement.
TATTACCAAATGTATGATTTCAGACTGCCATTGACATCCTGGGTTTCAGTCAAGAGGAGAAAGTCACCATTTACAAGCTGACTGGTGCTGTGCTCCATCATGGCAACATGAAATTCAAGCAGAAGCAGCGTGAGGAGCAGGCTGAGCCTGATGGCACTGAGGGTAGGTCTAACCACTACTGAACCTCAGATCACTTCTTATTCCAAGGGATTTGAATTTCCTCAATAAATTTCTTTGTCTAAAACTGCAATGTTAGGAACGCTTAAAGAGTGCATACTGTAACAATGGACCCTTCTACAAGAGTGCAGGGTTTGAATAAAAATTTCCAGTTTGTACCTATTGTTGTGGTCTGTGTATGCTCCACTACAGTTGCACGGCCAGTGTTGCCCAGGGGTTCGTTTTACTTTACAGGTTTTAACCATTTAGACAGCAGAATAATATGACTCCAATATAACATGTTGCATTATTTTCAGATGCTGACAAAGTTGCTTACCTCCTGGGTCTGAACTCTGCTGATATGCTAAAGGGTTTGTGCTACCCAAGAGTGAAGGTCGGTAATGAGTTTGTCACCAAGGGTCAGACTGTACCACAGGTCCTGAACTCTGTGTCAGCCTTGTCCAAGTCTATCTATGAGAGGATGTTCTTGTGGATGGTCATCCGTATCAACCAAATGTTGGACACAAAGCAGCCGAGACAGTTCTTCATTGGTGTGCTGGACATTGCTGGCTTTGAGATTTTTGATGTGAGGATAAAATTATATTAATAATTAATTCTGTCAATTCCGAAGTGTTCTTAAATTATGTTTTATGTATACATGAAGTAATACATGTTATATTACCCCCATCAGTTCAACAGCATGGAGCAGCTGTGCATTAACTTCACCAATGAGAAACTGCAACAGTTCTTCAACCATCACATGTTCGTTCTGGAGCAAGAGGAGTACAAGAAAGAGGGCATTGACTGGGAGTTTATTGACTTTGGCATGGACTTGGCTGCTTGCATTGAGCTTATTGAGAAGGTCAATTTAGATCAATGATACAGATCCAAATCTATTACTGTATACAGTTTTTTGATGTCCACTTTTTAACCCAAGCAACGTTATTGTTTTTCTAACAGCCCATGGGTATCTTTGCCATCCTTGAAGAGGAGTGCATGTTCCCCAAGGCCTCTGACACCACTTTCAAGAACAAGCTGTACGATCAGCATCTTGGCAAGTGCAATGCCTTCCAGAAGCCCAAGCCTGCCAAAGGCAAGGCTGAGGCCCACTTCTCCCTGGTGCACTATGCCGGCACTGTGGACTACAACATCTGTGGCTGGCTGGACAAGAACAAGGATCCACTGAACGAGTCTGTTTTGCAGCTGTACCAGAAGTCAGCAGTGAAACTGCTGCCTGTCCTGTACCCACCTGTTGTTGAAGGTAAGAAACTTTATAAAGGATAAAACTTAATGCAAAAATAGGTAAGAGGTAAGAATTATTACATACAATTGAAATGTTTTTTTGTTTATTTGTTGTTGTAAATGTACAGAAAGTGGTGGTGGTGGTGGTAAGAAGGGTGGCAAGAAGAAGGGTGGCTCCATGCAGACTGTGTCCTCACAGTTCAGAGTATGTATTTTGCTATCAAGATGAAGATATTCAATCAATAATTCTTTCAGATGTATTTTTATGATTTCCTATGTACTTCCTTCAACAGGAGAACTTGGGTAAACTGATGACCAACTTGAGGAGCACCCACCCTCACTTTGTGCGTTGTCTGATTCCAAATGAAATCAAGAAACCAGGTGAAATACCTTTAATCATAAAACATCACTGCTCAGTGCACAATATCAATGTCACATGTTTTCATCCCTAATATGTCTTTCACACAAATTGTGTGTTTGTATTCTGCCAGGTCTTATGCAGAACTTCCTGGTCATCCACCAGCTCAGGTGCAATGGTGTGCTGGAGGGTATCAGAATCTGCAGAAAGGGTTTCCCAAGCAGAATCCTCTATGGTGACTTCAAGCAGAGGTAAACTGACAAAGCAAATAAAGTATCACACATGTCTATAGGATTCAGATAGGGGAAATGATGCTGTAAGTATTTTTTATATCTAGATACAAGGTTCTGAATGCCAGTGTCATCCCTGAGGGTCAGTTCATTGACAACAAGAAGGCTGCTGAGAAGCTTCTGGGATCCATTGATGTTGATCACACCCAGTATAGGTTTGGACACACCAAGGTAAAAAAGTTATTGGCTGCTATAATATGTTTATGAGCAGCAAGCTTTTATGTCCAATTCACACATGTGTTTTCCTTTCACTCTCAGGTGTTCTTCAAAGCTGGTCTGCTGGGTACCCTTGAGGAGATGCGTGATGAGAAGTTGGCCTCCCTAGTCACAATGACTCAGGCCCTCTGCCGTGCATATCTGATGAGGAAGGAGTTTGTGGTTATGATGGAAAGAAGGTACTTTCTTCAGTTTGAAATGAACTGAAATGTTCACATACGTTCACATCAAGTTAATGTAAAGGTCTATGCTAAATAAATGTGTTTATCAAAAATGTCTGAGAAGTGCCAGAGAATATTGATTGATATGCTTTTATCATTAAGATAAATATTTTTAAGAGTTGATTAACACACACTATTACTTGTCATAGGGAGGCAATCTACACCATTCAGTGGAATGTGCGCTCATTCATGAATGTCAAGCACTGGCCATGGATGAAGGTTTACTACAAGATCAAGCCCCTGCTGAAGAGTGCTGAGACTGAGAAGGAGCTGGCCAACATAAAGGAGGAACATGAGAAACTCAAGGCAGCCCATGCCAAGGCAGAGGCCAGGAAGAAGGAGCTTGAGGAGAAGATGGTGGCTCTGGTGCAAGAGAGGAATGACCTGCAGCTGCAAGTGTCTTCTGTAAGTATATAATGTATTTGCTGTGACCTGCTTTAATTACACACAATAAGAAAATGGCAATTTTCACATAACCACTCTCAGCACTGTGTTTCAATGTCTCATATTTATCGGTCCTCGTTATATCACCAACTATGTTGTCTCATAAAATATAAATCACTCCTTTCATTTTAGGGATCTGAAAGCCTGTCCGATGCAGAGGAGAGGTGTGAGGGTCTGATCAAGAGCAAGATCCAGCTTGAGGCTAAACTCAAAGAGACAACCGAGAGACTGGAGGATGAGGAGGAAATCAATGCTGAGCTGACAGCCAAGAAGAGGAAACTGGAGGATGAATGCTCTGAGCTGAAGAAAGACATTGATGACCTGGAGCTGACCTTGGCCAAAGTGGAAAAGGAGAAACATGCCACTGAGAACAAGGTGCAGATTCTTGTGAAAAGCTAACAAAAATGTGTTTGTTTCAGTTAGTCTTCATGATGTTTACTGAATATTAATATAAACACTTCAGGTGAAGAATCTGACTGAAGAGATGGCTGCTCAAGATGAGTCCATTGCTAAGCTGACAAAGGAGAAGAAAGCCCTCCAAGAGGCCCACCAGCAGACTCTTGATGATCTTCAGGCAGAGGAAGACAAAGTCAACACTCTGACTAAATCCAAAACTAAGCTTGAACAGCAAGTGGATGATGTAAGTCAAGGGTCTCTCTGCATGTAGACATTAAACATGCATTATTTCAACACTTAATAATTTACTACTCTAAACTCAAAGCTTGAAGGTACCATGGAACAAGAGAAGAAGCTCCGCATGGACCTTGAGAGAGCCAAGAGAAAGCTTGAGGGTGACCTGAAGTTGTCTCAGGAGAACATCATGGATCTGGAGAATGACAAGCAGCAGTCTGAGGAGAAACTGAAAAAGTAATGCAGAATTTCTCTTAACCACATGCAATTTTCACACCAAGTATACTATTATTACTCATATTACTAAAATTGTTTAATGTTTACTTTTATTATTTTAATCTCCTTTCAAACAGGAAAGACTTTGAAACAAGCCAGCTTCTCAGCAAGATTGAGGATGAACAATCACTGGGTGCTCAGCTTCAGAAGAAGATCAAGGAGCTTCAGGTCTATTTCACCTTTAGTATTAAATAGCTTTTGTTATAAGTCTAAGCCTGTTCTTTTTTCATCAATCTCTATTTTACAATCCTTAGGCCCGCATTGAGGAACTGGAGGAAGAGATTGAGGCTGAGCGTGCTGCTCGTGCCAAGGTTGAGAAGCAGAGAGCTGATCTCTCCAGAGAACTTGAGGAGATCAGTGAGAGGCTTGAGGAGGCTGGTGGTGCCACTGCTGCTCAAATTGAAATGAACAAGAAGCGTGAGGCTGAATTCCAGAAGCTCCGTCGTGACCTTGAAGAGTCAACCCTGCAGCATGAAGCCACTGCTGCTGCTCTTCGCAAGAAGCAGGCTGACAGTGTGGCAGAGCTGGGAGAGCAGATTGACAACCTCCAGCGTGTCAAGCAGAAGCTTGAGAAGGAGAAGAGTGAATATAAGATGGAGATTGATGATCTTTCCAGCAACATGGAGGCTGTTGCCAAAGCTAAGGTTTGTGGTATGAATACCTGCATGCTGCAGTTTGCTGCTACTTACAGACAGCATGCATGGTACCAAATGTCTGAATGTGCATACACTAGTTCATCCAAAAGATTCCTGAAGTGTTTACTGAAGATATGACTGGGTGAACTGTGCATTCACACCAACAGGTACTAAAGCTGTAAAATTGCCAGAAGTAATTTACTTTCTATAGACAAAAATGTCCATTGAAGACAAAATTTATTTTGATGCTTATCGATTTTGCTTCCACTGTCAGGCCAATCTGGAGAAGATGTGCCGCACGCTTGAGGACCAACTCAGTGAAGTTAAGGCCAAGAGTGATGAGGGTGTCCGCCAGGTCAATGACCTCAGTGCTCAGAGAGCAAGACTTCAGACTGAAAACGGTGAGCTCGGCCGCCAGGTTGAAGAGAAAGATGCTCTTGTGTCTCAGCTGACCAGAAGCAAGCAGGCTTTCACTCAACAAATTGAGGAGCTGAAGAGACTGAATGAGGAGGAAGTAAAGGTACAGATATCAGTGCATTAAATAATTGGACATTGGAGTACATAAACTACATAATGCAATATACTCAGTGAACAATTTTGATTCATCACAAACAGGCCAAGAATGCCTTGGCCCATGCTGTTCAGTCTGCTCGCCATGACTGTGATCTCCTGAGGGAGCAGTTTGAGGAGGAGCAGGAGGCAAAGGCTGAGCTGCAACGTGGTATGTCCAAGGCCAACGGTGAGGTAGCTCAGTGGAGGACCAAGTATGAAACCGATGCTATCCAGCGCACTGAAGAGCTTGAGGAGTCCAAGTATGTACAACACACGATGAACAAACGAACACGATTTTTCCTGCTCTTTGCACGCTTCCTAATCAAGTGATTTGCTTTAACAGGAAAAAGCTTGCTCAGCGCTTGCAGGAGGCCGAGGAGCAAATTGAGGCTGTTAATTCCAAATGTGCCTCTCTGGAGAAGACCAAGCAGAGACTCCAGGGTGAGGTTGAGGACCTCATGATTGATGTGGAGAGAGCCAATGCTCTGGCTGCCAATCTTGACAAGAAGCAGAGGAACTTTGACAAGGTAACACCTTCAGAATATATTTTTATATTCAGTTATAAGACAACAATACAGGTAAGACTCCATCTTATACGATTTCTTTTTCTGTTAGGTCCTGGCAGAGTGGAAGCAGAAGTTCGAGGAGGGTCAAGCAGAGTTGGAGGGTGCCCAAAAAGAGGCTCGCTCTCTCAGCACTGAGTTGTTCAAGATGAAGAACTCCTATGAGGAGGCTCTTGACCAGCTGGAGACCCTGAAGAGGGAGAATAAGAACCTGCAACGTAAGTCATGATTATGAAAGTCTTCCAAATAAAACCTAAAACAAAAATATGTATATTATAGTACAGTAATGGAGACTGACTTTATGTTGGATTCAATGTTTTAAACATATTTCTGCAGAGGAGATCTCTGACCTGACTGAGCAGCTTGGTGAGACTGGAAAGAGCATTCATGAGCTGGAGAAGGCCAAGAAGACTGTTGAGACTGAGAAAGCTGAGATCCAGACAGCTCTTGAGGAGGCTGAGGTACACAGAATCCAACCTAAAAAGGCCTTTTACAGAGATTTTAGCAAGGATTATTACAAGTAGTATGTGAAAGAAAATTACTGAGTTTCAGTTCCTTTGTTTTCTCATTTAGGGAACTCTTGAGCATGAGGAGTCCAAAATTCTCCGTGTGCAGCTTGAGCTCAACCAGGTCAAGGGTGAGATTGACAGGAAGCTTGCAGAGAAGGATGAGGAGATGGAGCAGATCAAGAGGAACAGCCAGAGGGTGATTGAGTCCATGCAGGGCACTCTGGACTCTGAGGTCAGGAGCAGGAATGATGCCCTGAGAGTCAAGAAGAAGATGGAGGGAGACCTCAATGAGATGGAGGTTCAGCTGAGCCATGCTAACCGCCAGGCTGCTGAAGCCCAGAAACACCTGAGGACTGTTCAGGGTCAGCTCAAGGTCAGTCATAATAATAGAACTATGCAACTAAAGACTTCACGTTTTGTTTACTGGGCTGCCGAAAGCCTTACTTATTATAGGCTATTGAATAAGTTTACATACTTCTTTACAACCCCTAGGATGCACAATTGCATCTTGATGATGCCATCAGAGGACAGGAAGACATGAAGGAGCAGGTTGCCATGGTGGAGCGCAGGAATGGCCTGATGGTGGCTGAGATTGAGGAGCTGAGAGTTGCTCTGGAGCAGACAGAGAGAGGCCGCAAAGTGGCTGAGCAGGAGCTGGTTGATGCCAGTGAGCGTGTTGGCCTTCTGCACTCTCAGGTAGAAAAAACTATTAGTTAACACTTTTGATAAACTTGTGAACTTGAATGCCCAGTATTTCACAAAACTGAGACTAACTCTTGCAATTGTTCTATTTTTAGAACACAAGTCTGATTAATACCAAGAAAAAGCTTGAGACTGACTTGGTTCAGGTCCAGGGTGAGGTTGATGACATCGTACAGGAGGCTAAAAATGCTGAAGAAAAGGCCAAGAAAGCCATCACTGATGTAAGCAGTGTTATTTTATATCAGCTCATTGTTAATGTACAAACCATGTGACTGTAAAGGATACGCTTTCATCTTACCTTCTATACACAATAATCAATGTGATCATCTAGGCTGCCATGATGGCAGAGGAGCTGAAGAAGGAGCAGGACACCAGCGCTCATCTGGAGAGGATGAAGAAGAACCTGGAGGTCACTGTGAAGGACCTTCAGCACCGCCTGGATGAGGCTGAGAATCTGGCCATGAAGGGAGGCAAGAAACAGCTCCAGAAACTGGAGTCCAGGGTAGGCAGCTATTTAGTGTAAGATTATCATACACATTTCATAAATAAATACTTGTCAGTGTCTGAAATAGTAAAGTTCTTAATGTTAAGGTCCGTGAGTTGGAAAATGAAGTTGAGGCTGAACAGAGACGTGGCGTTGATGCCGTCAAGGGAGTTCGCAAATACGAGAGGAGGGTGAAGGAGCTCACCTACCAGGCAAGAAATCTCTCCTTGTTCTCTAAATTAATAAAACACTCTAAAAGGAATATAATGCATGACTAACTACTTTTCACTTCAGACTGAGGAGGACAAGAAGAACCTCAACAGACTTCAGGATCTGGTTGACAAGCTGCAGCTGAAGGTCAAGGCCTACAAGAGACAGGCTGAGGAAGCTGTGAGTCATTTTATATCTTAGTAGTCCATGAAAATATTGTTACTTTGATAAACAGAAAAGCGATTCATCCTCCATGTTTTTATCCCCAACACAGGAGGAACAAGCCAACGGCCACCTGTCCAAGCTCAGGAAGGTGGCGCATGAGCTGGAGGAGGCTGAGGAGCGTGCAGACATTGCTGAGTCCCAGGTCAACAAGCTCAGAGCCAAGAGCCGTGACTCTGGAAAGGTAAGACAAATCCAACTGATTTCACAATTTTAACACTTATAATGTCATGAAAATCACTTCTCCAAGTGTTTTCTTTTCTAATTTCATGAATTTGTCATTTTTAGGGCAAAGAGGCTGCAGAATAATCTCCTGCACGTTTACTCTTGTCAACTTCATGTGGATAATCCTGAATAAAGTGACTAGTGAATTGTAACTAGCACTTAATAAATGCTTGAAATCTATGCATTTTGTATGCCTTTTTATTGTTGCTACACTGTAATACACTGGTTATTAACATAAATCATGACCGATTACTACTGTTGAACAAAGAGATCTTGTAGTAGAGAGTAGAGTGTAGAAATCCAGTGTCAAACAATTCATAACCCTAATGTTCAAAGGCACTAAGTGCTGTAAGTAGGTAGAAGAATAAAAACAAAAACTGATACAACACAGACAGTAGTCATCTGGCAGTTAACACTAACTGAATGGGTCATAGAAACTCACTTTCAGTTTAATTTTCCTGTGCCCTATTCACTTAATGTTAGTTGCTAGTTTGCTATTCAGTCTACATTGTATCAAATTTCCTTGTTCTTTTTCGGACAGGACTCAGTGACCACAAAAAAGGGCTATGGATTGAATCACACCAGATTCCTCCTGTAAGACATTTAAATGATCAAGTACATTACTATATGTTTGTGAGAAAAACAGAGTTTAACCAAGGTTTTCAGTAATGCCTGGTTCACATTATCACAATATCAGCCACAAAAGAGAGACTACCGACATCTCTGCGAACTCTCCAGTGTTCAAATTACGTGACTTGCATTGTGACTTGTGATGGGGAGTCTCTCTCAGAGCTGTACAACTGATCTGCGACCTAGCTGTCCACGCTTCACAATGTTTCACCAGTAAAACCTCAGTCAAGTGGGCCTATCGTCCATAACCAAAATGTGTCCTATCATATTTGTTGATGAATGTTGTAACACCCTCCCAAATAACCTGTCTGTGAGTAGCCTACTTTCTTAGGTTGTAGTTTGTCTGCAGTCGCTCTAAATTACAAATAATATATTTGTGGTATGCCAAATTTTTGTTATCGTTACCTCCCTGACTGCAAACTCTCATTAACTATCAAGACACTTCATCATCAGTCATGTTGTCATCTATATTGATGTATCCAGAATAGTCTATTCAGTATGTGAGCCGATATATTCTTAATGTTTATAAGGCATAAGCTATATGCTACCAGGGCATAGGCTTTATGCTAAGTCCAAATGCTGCTTGGAGTCTAAACTGTTTAAATCACCTTTTGGCTCACAAGTATAGATTCACCATTGGGTGATTTCATGATGAAAGGGTTGGTTTGGTTTTTTACATTTAAATTCTTGTTTTCTGATTGTTTATGATGAAATACAGTGGTTACGCTATTAAAATTTAGATTGAAATTAACATCAAGTACGTTTTTCGGGCAAAATTCGGTAATAATGCCACAAAGACATAATTTTGCAAAAATAATCGGACAAAGTTCCTCATACTTAAAAACTGAAAATCTTCAGCACAACAGTAGGTGCCTCATGCAGATATTAAACATGAGGTTGGAACATTGTGGCCTTTGATTGTGAAGAAAGCCACAGACAGTAATGAGTCACCCAGCCTGTCACATCAGTCATATCAGTATTAAAGGATAAGTCCGTGTGCACTAGGTAGGAAGAAGAACAGATTGAATTCATGAGCCAACAGCTATCGCTAACTGAATGAGGCATGGGAAAATGAGAATATATATACACATATTTGTTAGTCTCTACAAATCATGTATTAATACTTTATTCTACATGATGACCTCAATGACAATCGGATGACCTAATTACTGTTTATTCATAGTTCGTAAGTTAGTTGTTGTATATGAATTGTGATCTTAATATGTCTTGGTTAGTATGCTGCTTGTAAGGCAGAAGTACAATAAGAACATTTATTGTCCTTCAGTAACATTTAGAAAAGATGGCCTATTCAGCAGAACAAAACCCAAAACTACATGTACCTAACAGTGTCCAAATACGTCCTAATTATGCCTTTTTGACTAAGAATAACTGTTCCTGCTGTACTACCACCTTATAAGCCCTCTACTGAGCAAAGCATATTGAGATCATTATTCATATACAACAACTAGCTGACTTACTATGAATAAGCAGTAATTAGGAGTTAATACTGGAGAAAGTCTAGTTAATGGTCTGCTATGGGAAGAATAAGATCATGCAGAATAAGGTGTTAATAACTTAGAACGACAACTTATAATAGTTATAGGCTAGTATGCTATTAATTTGCATGGTAATAATAAGATGCTAATTAATGGTGGATATGTGTACCATAATCTAAAGTGTTAAGTCTTTTTATTTGTGTTATGGACGTGACATTGATTGGACAAGTATTAATGGGAGATTACAGTTTTCCTATAAAGTCTGAAGTATACAGAGAAACATTGAAAATCATTAACTTTATACCAAGCAGGACACCTGAATAAACACAGAAAACAACTTAGTTTGTAATGTTGAATGTGACATATTTGCGTTACGGATGTGACATGTCTGAAATAGGCTTTCAAAAACTATACACAGCAAGGGTGAATGGTGAATTTTAACCTGTAAAAATTGAAATAGGTTTGGTAATTTGATGCCTGGGTGGGCTTGTAGCTAGTCAGAAGCTCACAAAACATTCTAAAAGCATTGGGCTCTATTTTCACGATCATATGCGCATTGTCTAAAGTCTGTCGCGCAAGTTGCTTTGGGGGCGTGCCCGACACAATTTGGTATTTTGACGGCGGGAAAAGCGAACATTGCGCCAGGCGCATGGTTCAAAAGGGTTGGTCTTAAAGTACTTCATTAGTCATGGGTGTGTTTTGGGCGTAACATACAATTAACTAATCAGGATTTATACTCTCATTCCCTTTAAAAGCCAGCGGCGCATTTTCCATGGTGTGTTGCTATTACGATGGCAAATTTACCCAGAAGACGGGAGTGTTTTTCGATGGAGGAGACCGATCTGCTAGTGCGTAAGGTAAAAGCGCGTGAACAGGTTATCTTTGGGGATGAAAAGAATCCCCCCAAACCTCCACGGGTCAAGGAAGTATGGGAGGAAATATCCTCAGTTGTGTCCTCCGCCTTTGGCAAAAAAAGAACATCCGAACAGTGCCGAAAGCGGTACAATGATGTTAGAAGACGGGGGAAACAAAAGCTTTCAACGCAAATTAATAAATATTGTGATATATGTGATGTACATGTACATCCCTAAAATAGCTTTTCAGCAATGCGCAACTGACAACAGACCAGGGTTTTGTTGGTCACTGGCGGATTTAATTTTTGCGTCCTTATAATAGCATCTGGCACGCTTTGCGCCAGACCACACCTCTTCTTTTCGCTGACACACCCATAACGGCGCAGTGTCATCTGCTATCTAGACAACGTGATTTTTTGCCGGAAATTATGAACGATGCGCTGGCACAGAATAGTAATGACACCATGCGCATGTCGCGAATGCACAGTGCGCCGCGGCATGATAGGGCCCATTGTGTTAATCTTGTCAACAAGTGTGCATCTTAAGCAAACCTCACCAAATAGCCCTCCATTGTCATAAAAATGTTACTTATGTTACAGCATTACAGCTTCATGGAGTAACACTATTAACATTTACAGCTATTGCGCTGCAGATCACCTGTGTTTCACTTTACCCGAAAACAATAGGCTACGAGTGATATCCAAGTTTGCCATGTTTTGGGGATTATGCACTAATGTCAACATTTCATTAGTTGTAAATAATAGGCTAGATGTTACAGTAGGCTAAACCAATTATTGCTTAATCGTATGCATGGACCAGGAATTCCTGATTCTTGTAACAGCAACTACTGCCTTCTGCCTACCGCCTATACTCAGAGCTCGTCCCTCTGGCCGGCCTCAGTACAATATATGACTTGAACAAATTACATATTGTTTGTCCCTTGGAATGAGCTGGGAAAGGATAGCTCTATCCTTTGCAATCAGCAGGAGAACACTCTACACTCGCAGGCAGCAACTTCAAAAGCCTCCTCTCAGCTACACAACCATGTCTAATTAGGCCTTATCTAACATCATTAATAGGATCCTTCAATCCACTCCAAATGCTGGCCAAAGGTATGTCCTTGGGAGCCTTTGATCACGGCACATCAAAGTACAGCGCTGGCAGGTGAGGCGTTGATTCTGTGCATAACCTGCACACATTGATCATATAGAATAGTCATAAATTCCTCTAGCCAAGAAATCTAGACTTAGGCCTAACCCAACAAATGGTTTTGCTTTGCTGGTGCATCTAGAAATCGAATGATAATCGCCTCAGTAGCTGTTCTGCCAAGTTTGGTCGGACCAATCACATCGCTCTATTCTTGTAGAGAGTCGCCTAGACTTATCCTAGCAGTAGCTTATCAGGCTATTATTGTGTGCAGAGGCAGTTTAAAAGACAACCGCTGATTCCGCGCCATGGATTGAGCTTGGTCTATTGTTCATAGCCAGATGACACATTTTGATGTGGAAATCCAATTACTTTTTTTTTTCAACAAAAAAGAGTGAAAAATTGTGTTTGTTATTAGTATTTTCTGATAAGTCTTTAGTTATAGGCCTAGTTATTATTAATTATCTGATAACTGTCACATACATACAGTGTTGGGGATAACGAGTTACAAAGGAATGTGTTACTGTAATTTCCTTACAACATTTTGACCTATTAAATGAACTGATCTGTATGCATGATGAACAAGACGGCACTGTTTTAGTTAGTGAATCATGCGTACCCTGCGTTGCCAGGATCGATTTGAGTGAAATGGAGTAGAGAGAAGACATGGGCGAAAGCACAAGTATCTTAGGTAACTGAAATATTCACATTGTTTTAAATTTATTGCCTGACAAAAAAATCTGTGAAATGGCAGATGTACCCAGTGTTTTGTGGGCAGATTCAGTTTGCCTATTCATATAAAGTTGTTTAAGCCTACTATAACACCTGTCATTTACACATAATTTTGATTTAGTTCTTATCCTATTTTCCTAAATTAAGCAGCTTTGGGAAAGTTACTTTGGAAATGTAATGTGTTACAACATGTTACCCTATCTAAAATATAATAGTTGTGTAACTATTTGAATTACTTTAACAAAGTAATGTAACGAATTACATTTTTACATTTTGAATAAATTTTCTCAGCTGTCAACCATTTTCAGTTTTTGAAACCTGGCAGGGTTAACCTTACAGCATTACTCAACACTGACTGCTGTCAAAATCCTTTTAACCTCCCTTAACACAGCCACAGCAGTGTTGGACTTTATCACATAAACATCGCTTTACTGTGAGATAATGCTGATCTCTGAATGGCTATGCCTGCTTAAATCAAATATCTGACATTTAGTATTTGGTGAACATCACTGAATAAGCAGTTGTCTATTCATCTGGGAGTGATTGTGCATTTCAGCGCCTGCTCACTACAGCTAATTTTGATTTCCATCAGTGGGCTAAGCCTACATTGTAGTTTCTATCTGAAATTGCAGGCCTCCTCGCAACTGTAGTTCAGACCACACATGTAAGCTGTAGGTCCAGCAGCAAGTAGGTGGTGGTGCCAATGAAAATATGATAAGAGAACCAACTAGAAAAGCACATGGAGAGCACAAACCTCCGCCAAGGCAATATAGGGTCACTGACCCAAGGCAAATTCCAGTGTTCCAGATCACCACCAAAATTTAATCATCTGTTCAATTGGCCCACAATAAGACCCACACTGTCTGAAAATGTCATCCAAATCCATACTGTACTTTTTGAGTTATCTTGCTCCCAGACAGACAAATGTGGGTGTAAACATAACCTCCTTGGCGGTGGTAATAGTTGAGCATAATTGAGGTAAAAATTGAACATATGAGAATAGTATCAGACTTTCAGCTGTAAATGGAGGATGTTGTGCACAAGAAAGAAAGGCAAAACAAAACTAATATTATTAAACACACAGTATAGCCAATGATTCTGCAGATGATATTCAGAAGTAACAGAAATTGTAATTCTTAATAGTTCCTGAATGTAATTTAATTTCACAATTAAAAAAAAAATCTATGCAAAAAAGATGTGCAAGGTTTCTGATGCTTTATTTAAGAAGCTTTTCACAAAAAGGGAACGGAAGATTTTCAAGTAGGCCACTCTCTTCTGATCCCTTGGAAATCCTCTTTGACAGGATAGGCTGAATTTTCCCTTCTTTGTATTTCATTGCTGACAAACGGAGGATAGCTCACATTTACTTTTTTTTTTTTTACTTCAGAAAAAAGACCAAAATCAACTTCATCCATTTATTGTGTATTATGCATTTATCTTTATTGTTATACAGTAGGTGTGGGATGCCTGCATCTACAAGGCGCATTTTGAATAGTGGAAAACTCACAGATAAAATACCAACCTGCCAAGGTTTGTGTGCTCCAGGCACTTAAAGGCAATGGGAGAAATGACGCTCTCATTGGTTAATTCGGTATTACACCCAAAACACATTTATGATTATTTAGTAACATAGGTCTTACCCTAGTGAAAGACTAGTGTCAGACCTGCTATCCATGATGAAACAACTAAGATCAGCTAATACAAGCTGCTGCGCAGTATGTATCACCGGCAGATATAGGAGGTGGCTGACATTGAGAAATCCCACCAATGGCTACATACAGCTGGACTGAGACAGCACAGAGGCACTGGTCATGGCAGTTCAAGATCAGGCCCTGAGTACAAGATCAATAGAGGCTGGTTCTACCATACAAGGCAAGATCTAAGGTGCAAGTCATGTAAGAAAGCCCCTGAGATGGCCCAACACGTAACAACAGGATGCAAAATGCTGGAAGGCAAGGCATACATTGAGCACTACAACCAGATGGTTGGGATAGTGTATATGTATCTATCTATGCTCCATTTATGTAGGGGCTGGAGGTTCTAAAATCAAGGGTTGTGAATGATCAAGCCAAGGTTCTGTGGGACTTCAAGATGCAGACCGACAAACTGATAGTGGCAAACCAGCCAGACCTGTGATGTTGTTCAGTGCTGGGCAAGCAGGATAAAGAGGCTGTGGTGATAGCTGACGCATTACCAAGTGACAGCAAAATCAGACAGAAGGCACATGAAAAACTTGAGAAATGAGTTTTGTAAGTGAGTGAAGACTGACAAACACACCACTGCTGACACTAAATGAACAACCAGTAGAAGGTGTGATTAGAATTGCAGAATAGTCTACATCAGTGATTCCCAACCAGAAGTACACGAGCACACTACAGAGGGTACTTGTAAAATTTCCAAGATGATATTCTCAGTCATTTCATATTAAGCCCGTCAATAAAAAAGTTTGTGTGCGCTACAACTAACTTTTCAAGGGAGACAATAACCTGTGGCACTCCATGCCAATAATAATCAGTTGTGTTATGTTCTACTTTTGGAGAATCATCAACACGTATGAGAGAGGGGGTACTCATGGTATGACAAAAAGGCTCAGGGGGAACACAAGTCAAAAAGGGTTGGGAAACACTGGTCTACATCACAGACAAATGAGTAAGATTACTGTGCCGTTGTTTTAGATATGTTAACACACTTAAATGGGGTAAAATAAAGATCTTGACTTGTCTCAAAATTTCTCAAGATGACTACATCTGTGACCTACCTCGTTCCTCCACTGACTTGCATGGAGTTGATATAGTTGCCTACTCCTTGAGTTACAATGTGGTATCGCATAGGCTATGGTTTAAAGTACAAACACATTATCTAGACAACACAAATATTAGGTGTTTTTGTTTGTTTTTGTTAAAGGCTTTTTTTGTAAATGCCTCTCCCTCCTCACGTTATGTTGTTTGTTTCATTATGTTGTTTGTTCTGTTGTTTGTTTCTAAGTTAATTTTGATTGCACAAGACAGCTAAAATTATGCAGCTTGTAATTATGCCTATAAAAATGTCCAACATTCAAATCCAGTGGTACAACCAACGTAACATGGTATGGGTCGATCAGACCAGAAAACAGGCTTATGTTAAATCCAACAGTTGTGGACAGCCATGCTATCATGGGTGTAACTGAAAAGTGGCAGATTCAATCCATAACCAGTAGGTTAAATGTGGGTGGCGAGAAGTGATTGAACATTGCTCTCCCATGCCCACGTCTGCATTTGACGTGCCCTTGAGGAAGATACCTAACCCCTCACTGCTCCCCAGGCACTGCAACAGCAGACTGCCCACTCCTCCGGGACAGTGTGTGTTCACTGTGTGCTCTTTGTGTGTCACTAATTCATGGATGAGTTATAGAGATGGAATTTTTTCTTCATGGAATCAAGAGTATATATAGACTACCTCTACTTTGTCTATGATTTGCAACATATCCATCCCTGCCACCAGTCAGATGTGTGATGTCTGCCAGTTTTATCTGGGATTTTACCAGTATCTACACCTTCAACATTGCCATTCTCGGGTGACAGGTGGCCTTCTAA
The DNA here is from genome assembly GCA_015244755.2 of Tenualosa ilisha. Taxonomy (NCBI): domain Eukaryota; kingdom Metazoa; phylum Chordata; class Actinopteri; order Clupeiformes; family Clupeidae; genus Tenualosa; species Tenualosa ilisha. The sequence continues at coordinate 2,496,714 of PYXC01001715.1, read as the reverse complement.
AAAGGCCCTAAGTCTTTGGAACGGACTAATGACAAGGTTCTGCTGTGTTCTCTTCTTTAGTTAGCTGTGAATATTCACATTGAGCAAAAGCAATTACCAGTATATACTGACCTCCCATGGCTACATGAAAATGAATACACGGCAAATAAATGCAACAAGGTGATTTATAGACTTGGAAGCAGCATTTGCATTCCATTTTGCCTGCCAAAGAAATGTGAACTAGTTATAATGTTTATAAATGCTGCCACCAGGTGAAAGATATGTGTGAAAGCATTAATTTAATTGACAGTCCTAACTTTTCATGCGCTCCCAACTTTTTACATGCTATTCATGTGCATATTTACTGGGACCAACAACACGTACTGTATGGGATAAAAGTCTTACATGGACAGAAATTTTTAAAGACATCTTTTAAAGATGCCTTAAAGAAGCTGTGCTGTCCCTTGTTCTGGACTGTTGCCTTAAAATTTACTACTGCCAAAGAAGGACCACTAAGACATGCCATGTATGTGTGTTGCATAAATAGAAATACAGTCTAATGTTTGAGGGGCATATCAATTTCATGAAGGGTAATTAAAGATAAGTTAAAAGTACAGTCATAAACAAACATAATCCAAACTGAATATAAATTATGAAAAAACAACATGCTGAAACATGAAGTACATAATGCTTGAATCAATAGTGATGTTTCTTTCTTATCATTGTTTTAGACGTGGACATACTGAAATATAAGTTAAAAGAATATCATTTATATTTATAGCTATCATGTGTATATATACTTGTACTACAACAACAGATTTTTCTGACCCCAAAGCAACAGTTTTCCTACAAATAAGGAGAAGAATGCATGAGGTCATGTTTAAATATATCAAACCTTGACTATCAAAAACCATCTTGCCTTATTAGGTTCCTGCTTAGTTTGCAAAGTGAGACGAATATAAAGACCTGGAGGGGAGACGGGATAGCTGCAGAAGAGGCCACAGGGGGTTACAGAGCATAGTAAGTCATCACCTGTTTCAGTCCTCTCCAATTCACTCACAGACAGGAGGTGGCTTATCAGATGAGGAGGAGATATTACTTGGCTGTGACTGCATTGCATTTTCACAAATCTTCAAGCACTTTGCATCGATTCCTAACTTTTCTATTGTTTTGCTTTTTGACTACGTCTGTTACAGTCTCTGACAACTGCAGGATCATCAAATTCTTCTGGTGTTGTGTAGGAACAGGTAAGACTTTACCACAGTGAAATATTAACAGTCTTAATCAATCAAGTGATAGCCTGACAGAGTGAATATCCCTTTCCTATTAAAAAAAAAAAGGGAAAATGAAGGTTACAATTTTGACTGATCAAAGACAAATCAACATTATGTTGATGTTGAGCAAGTTAAAGAAAAGCTGTATACTAAAGGATGTTGTATTTAACAGGAAAATCTTTTGTTTGCATGACTGACTTGTGCTTGTAATTAAAATTCTGTGTTATACTGTGTCCATAATTTAATTATAAGTTCTATGATCATATCCAATTAACATCATAAATTCTTAATAACAGTGTAAATGTAATGCCATACAGTGTAAATGTAATGCCATTTGTCTTAAGAAGCGTTTGTAGCTTAGCACTATAAGAATATATCTGACCTTGAGTTGATATAGTAAGTAAACGTGTCTAGTAATGTAACTTTGTATTCATGACGTATTTTAGATGTATTTATATGTATTCAGTTTCCATACACATTTATTTTTGGTTTGATAAATGTATGTTGGTGTCTTATCTTGTGATGTATCATCAGTTAGAGGAATACAGTAAAATAATGTCAGGAAAAATCATGTTGTCAGATCACTATGTTGTCCCTTTGTGTTCCCAAGAGTTTCGTAAACTGTTTTCTGTCTCTCTCTGGCTGGTCTTGTACAGCAGGGGTTCTCAAACTTTTTTGGATTGGGGACCCCTCATAGCACAGAAAAATTTCCCTTCATAATCGCTGCACAAGTTTGACCATACAGGCGTGCATCCATTAGTTCTTTTAAATGCTGGATGTTATTTTGTAGCAAAGTTTTTCATGGACCCCCTGGCAATGCGCTGCGGACCCCTGGGGGTCCCTAGACCCCAGTTTAAGAAACATTGTTGTACAGTATCTAAATGCTGTATCCCAACTATTCACACAGTAGCCTTCAGTCATGGGGGATGCGGACATGGCCGTGTATGGCAAGGCTGCCATTTATCTCCGTAAGCCTGAGAAGGAGAGAATTGAGGCCCAGACCAAGCCCTTTGATGCAAAGACTGCTTGCTATGTGGTTGATAAGGAGGATTTGTACCTGAAGGGTACAATCAAGAAGAGGGATGGTGGCAAAGTCACCGTTGAAGTCCTCGACACTAAAGAGGTATGATCTATGACTGCATGATTGAGTTTTTTTTATAGTTATATTGTGTTGCCTTGCCTTGTCTTGCACTTGACATTTTTTTGCATTATTGATCTTCTGCAAGCAAAAGACAAATATATGTTTGTGCCTTTGCAATTTGATTTATTGCAGCAGTTGAATCTGTTAGTAATATAAAAGCATCAGTGATGTAAAAGTAGGTCGTGATCACAAGGGAAGTTATGGATAAAAACTGGTGATATATTTCAGTTTATTTGACAGACATGCCCATAACCCAACAAGACAGGACAGATTTGAGTCTATAGCAACCAGAGTTGCTTTGCAGGTGTGTTCATGTGAAAATGATTAAGCGACTAAATCATATTTATATGAAACCTATTCCAGATATTCAAGCAACAGACATAACAGGGCATAACTGAGGTTAAATCTCACTGAAATCACCCAACTACTAGACCTGTGAAATTGATCTATCTATTTGAATCTGGAGTTTGGCGACCATGGCCTATTTTGCCAAATAAAAAATTGTGTCACATGCAGATCATCAGTAACAAAGTGTTACCACAGCACCTACACATTCTATCTATCTATCTGTCTATCTATCTATCTATCTATCTATATATATATGTATATCTAATAAGTGAAGTTTAGACAAGAGTTGAATGTGTGCTTTACACATTTCTTTCATTTATTTTTCTTTTATATATGACTTTTAGGAAAGGACAGTGAAGGAGGATGAGGTCTCCCCAATGAATCCTCCCAAGTTCGACAAAATTGAGGACATGGCCATGATGACCCACCTCAATGAAGCTGCTGTCCTGTATAACCTCAAAGAGCGTTACGCAGCATGGATGATCTATGTAAGCTCTTTTCCAAAGCAACTGTTTACGTTTATCAAATGCGTAGCACAAAATAACCCTTTTCCTTTCCTCTTTCATTCAGACCTACTCTGGGCTTTTCTGTGTCACCGTAAACCCCTACAAGTGGCTCCCAGTGTATGACCCAGAAGTGGTGGCTGCCTACAGAGGCAAGAAGCGTATGGAGGCCCCACCCCACATCTTCTCTGTCTCTGACAATGCCTACCAGTTCATGCTTCAGGGTAGGTCTTTTCCCTCATAAGCTAATACACAATATGACAGTATTAGGGCAATTAAACAGAAAATTTACTTTTTGTCACATCCATGACGGCAATAAAATGCCTTAGTATTTGTAGGATGTAGATGATTATGTGGAATGTTTTGTGTATCTTTTTCATTTCAGTTCTACAGCCCAACATATCTAATGCCCAAAATACCACCACATTTTATTGCCGTTATGGACGTGACAAAAAAAAATGGTGGAATTGCCCTTTATTAAATATAATGTATAACCCATTTTCTCTACTTTGCCCAACAGACAGGGAGAATCAGTCTGTCCTGATCACGTAAGTAATAAAGCACCTTTTGAAACTTTTTATATTTATAACAAACAAACAAAATGTTAAATTCTAATACTATTTCTGATACTTCTCCCATATATACATAGTGGAGAATCTGGTGCTGGAAAGACTGTCAACACCAAGCGTGTCATCCAGTACTTTGCAACAATTGCTGTGTCTGGTGGTGACAAGAAGAAGCAAGAGCCTCAGCCCTCTGGAAAACTCCAGGTAAGAATTCTTTAAATGTTTAAGAAATTATTTTTTTTTAAGACTCTAAGATTGCCAGCAGAAATGCGTTGTGTGGCATAACCACACTGTTTCATCTACTTGCAGGGTTCTCTTGAAGACCAGATTATTGCTGCCAACCCACTGCTGGAGGCTTATGGTAATGCCAAGACTGTGAGGAATGACAACTCCTCCCGTTTTGTAAGTTAATTCCTCAATTCCAATTCCTGTTTGTTCAGTGTGCATCATATTGGTCTTATGCACTTGTCTTGTCACTTGTCTTAAACAGGGTAAATTCATCAGAATTCACTTTGGCACAACTGGAAAATTGGCTAGTGCTGATATTGAGACTTGTAAGTACAGTAAACCTGTGGTTGAAATGAAAACCAAGATCATTTTTCATTTTGTTTTCACATGAGGTAAAATAAATATTGCTCTTATAAACAGACCTGCTGGAGAAGTCTAGAGTGACATTCCAGCTTCCTGATGAGAGAGGTTACCACATCTTCTACCAGATGATGACCAACCACATGCCTGAGCTGATTGGTAGGCTTTACAGGCTCAAGATGTAATATGTTAATATATATTTCAAGAGGGAAAGAATGTAAATAGCACTTGTTTCTCCTCTACAGAAATGTCTCTCATCACAACCAACCCCTATGACTTCCCCATGTGCAGTCAGGGTCAGATTACTGTGGCTAGCATTGATGACAAAGAGGAGCTGGTGGCCACAGATGTAAGATATAAGTATCTCTATCTATGTTTTAATTTTTATATGTCTTTATTTCATACATATAGGGTTTAATGAGACATTATATTCAATTTATCATTTATTGTGTCAGACTGCCATTGATATCCTGGGCTTCACTAATGAGGAGAAAATGACCATTTACAAGCTGACTGGTGCTGTGCTCCATCATGGCAACATGAAATTCAAGCAGAAGCAGCGTGAGGAGCAGGCTGAGCCTGATGGCACTGAGGGTAGGTTTAAACCCATCTGAAAACATGGACCTCAGATCAATTCCACGAGAGTGTGAGCTATATGGAAACTATTATGTGTAATTCTCTTGGAATACAGTTGAGTTTGAGACACCTTGTACAAAACTTGAACTGAATTCACTCACACTGGATTTAATACAGTGACCACATGGTTGATCTGGACAATATGGTACACAGGCATCTTTGACAAAACATCAATCCAGCTTCTTCAAATTCTGTTGCTATTTCTGTGCCATTTTTGGATGATTTTGATAGGATAATTTAACCTAGAACTATTAAACATAGCTCCTTTGTCTAAATGTGATATTGTGGTTACTTCCCGTCACAGAAGCACACACATAAACACTCCTATTTAACTGTTCACACCACATTATGGCATTTTCAGATGCTGACAAAGTTGCTTACCTCATGGGCCTGAACTCTGCTGATATGCTGAAGGCTCTGTGCTACCCAAGAGTGAAGGTCGGAAATGAGTACGTCACAAAGGGTCAGACTGTGCCTCAGGTATTTAAGAATAAGATATAGTTTTTTATTTTTCATAATATTACTTGCTCTACTAACTCAACTGAACCAAAGACATGACATAAAATGTAAAATTTTTTAAAGGTCCTGAACTCTGTGTCAGCCTTGGCCAAGTCCGTCTATGAGAGGATGTTCTTATGGATGGTCATCCGTATCAACCAGATGTTGGACACAAAGCAGCCAAGACAGTTCTTCATTGGTGTGCTGGACATTGCTGGCTTTGAGATTTTTGATGTGAGGACAACTTTTATTGTTTAACCTCAATGGTGATTTTGAAACAGGGGGACGACGTTCTCTAAGTGATGTATAATTTTCCTATTAAAGTTCAACAGCATGGAACAGCTGTGCATTAACTTCACCAACGAGAAACTGCAACAGTTCTTCAACCATCACATGTTCGTTCTGGAGCAAGAGGAGTACAAGAAAGAGGGCATTGACTGGGAGTTCATTGACTTCGGCATGGATTTAGCCGCTTGCATTGAGCTTATTGAGAAGGTCAGTTCTATCGAATTTAGCAAAGTAATGCATGCACATTTTATGACACCCTTTTAAACCTTGGCAGTGATCTCTTGTTATTTTTAAAAACAGCCCATGGGTATCTTTGCCATCCTTGAAGAGGAGTGCATGTTCCCCAAGGCCTCTGACACCACTTTCAAGAACAAGCTGTACGATCAGCATCTTGGCAAGTGCAATGCCTTCCAGAAGCCCAAGCCTGCCAAAGGCAAGGCTGAGGCCCACTTCTCCCTGGTGCACTATGCCGGCACTGTGGACTACAACATCTGTGGCTGGCTGGACAAGAACAAGGATCCACTCAACGAGTCTGTGGTGCAGCTGTACCAGAAGTCAGGAGTGAAACTCCTGCCTGTCCTGTACCCACCTGTTGTTGAAGGTAATAAACTTAATGCACAAATACCATACTGTAGGAGACGTTACAATTATTACATACAATTAAATTTGTTTTTGTTTATTTGTTGTAAATTTACAGAAAGTGGTGGTGGTAAGAAGGGTGGCAAGAAGAAGGGTGGCTCCATGCAGACCGTGTCCTCACAGTTCAGAGTATGTAATTTGCTATCAAAAAGAAGATATTGAATTAATAATTGTGCCAGATGTATTTTTATGATTTCCTATGTACTTCCTTCAACAGGAGAACTTGGGCAAACTGATGACCAACTTGAGGAGCACCCACCCTCACTTTGTGCGTTGTCTGATTCCAAATGAAATCAAGAAACCAGGTAAAAGGCCTTTAGTGGTAAAAGATCACATTTCATTCCACATCATTACATGCCATGTCTTTTACACAAATTGTGTGTTTATATTCTTACAGGTCTTATGCAGAACTTCTTGGTCATTCATCAGCTCAGGTGCAATGGTGTGCTGGAGGGTATCAGAATCTGTAGAAAGGGTTTCCCAAGCAGAATCCTATATGGGGACTTCAAGCAGAGGTGAGTCTGAGTCCGCATGAAGTACTGCATTTGTTTATTATTGACAGGCAGGCAAAGAAAATTTATGAATGTATTCATAACATCCAGATACAAGGTGCTGAATGCCAGCGTCATCCCTGAGGGTCAGTTCATTGACAACAAGAAGGCTGCTGAGAAGCTCCTGGGATCTATTGATGTTGATCATACCCAGTACAAGTTTGGACACACTAAGGTACAAAACTTATGTTTTTTATATATATATATATATGTATTATTATTATTATTATTAGTGGTAATAGTATCCATGTGTTTACATTTTTCCTTCCAATTACATTTTTTTTTTCCATTTCTTTGTTTGTCTCATTCAGGTGTTCTTCAAAGCTGGTCTTCTGGGTACCCTCGAGGAGATGCGTGATGAGAAACTGGCTTCCCTGGTCACAATGACTCAGGCCCTCTGCCGTGCATATCTGATGAGGAGGGAGTTTGTTAAGATGATGGAAAGGAGGTAATATTTACTGGGGATTAGATACAAGGATTTCAGGTTTCATAATGAAACAATGTGGTGTATTGAATGAAATGACATTAGACCATCACTTCTCATTGGTATATGCTATTTACATGTGAAACATATTTTAGGGAGGCAATATATGAGCAGTACTTCTTGTGGTTTGATATATATGTTGGTTTGTTATATATGTATGTTGATATATATATATGGGCCTTCTCACTGTCCAGAGGTCAGTTATTTTTGTATAATAACCACTGAAAAAGTATAATGACCGCTGTCAATGGCAACAGGTTTTTTGCTTCAGATTCACATCTGCATATCATCCCACGAGAAGAGATCATTCACTTATCACAATGGAACTTTGAAAGTGAAAGGATCTAAAAAAGCTGCATTCTAAAGAATGTTTCAAATTCAGGTTGCGTTGCAAACTATCCACAGAAGCCAAAAAACTGTACAAATTAAATTTAAAAGACGTTTATGTGAAGTTTTCTGTCATTGTTTTGGCAAAGTGGGATAATGTATTGTCCGTCAGTCATTATGGAAAAACTTTCCCTTCAGGACGAAACAAGACCCCTCCGCATTTGTGTTGCATTTGGTCCCGTTTATTTGTGTATTTTCCTATAATGACCGGTGGACAATACTTCTCTACTTACTAATATGATTTAAATGTGACATACAATTTATAGGGAGTCTATCTACACCATCCAATACAATATCCGCTCCTTCATGAATGTCAAGCACTGGCCATGGATGAAGGTTTACTACAAGATCAAGCCTCTGCTGAAGAGTGCTGAGACTGAGAAGGAGCTGGCCAACATAAAGGAGGAACATGAGAAAATCAAGGATGCCTTTGCCAAGGCAGAGGCCAAGAAGAAGGAACTTGAGGAGAAGATGGTGGCTCTGGTGCAAGAGAGGAATGACCTACAGCTGCAAGTCTCATCTGTAAGTTGGCTACTACTTGAATCACACATTAACAGGTATCAGCAATAGAACAAATATTACAACCTAAAAAGAACTAAGTTGTGAATCAACGTAACTGAAACCAAGAAACAGATACGATGCTGCTGATAATGCCACTATTCAACAATATTCATAATTTCAGTTAACTTTTCCTGAAGTATTATTCAAAATTACTTGCCCATGTTTTTTTTCATGTTTTAAACAGCCCTGGTCATGCCTAAATTGAGACGCAGCGCTTGAACACTTAGCCTAGTTTTTAACATTTAGCCTTATCTGATTTAAGCTTTGAAGTTATGCAGAAAAAAAGCTTAGAGAATAGTGACCCCTGACAAAATTTTTATCTTTTCTTTTATCCATCATCCACCACCAGGGATCAGAGAGCCTGTCAGATGCTGAGGAGAGGTGTGAGGGTCTGATCAAGAGTAAGATCCAGCTCGAGGCCAAACTGAAAGAGACAACCGAGAGACTGGAGGATGAAGAGGAAATCAATGCTGAGCTCACTGCCAAGAAGAGGAAACTGGAGGATGAATGCTCGGAGCTCAAGAAGGACATTGATGACCTGGAGCTGACCTTGGCCAAAGTGGAGAAAGAGAAGCATGCCACTGAGAACAAGGTTTGGGTTCCATTTTTTAAATACATTGTATTTGAACCAAGAGAACCAAGAGATTTGTTAGTTTAATGGATATTACCAGTATTACTAGTCAAACAAAGTTTCAAGTCTGGTTCAGTTCAAAGATTTCAAAGTCTAATGTATGTGTCCTTCAGGAGATTACTAAATGCCTATGAAATTTATACTTGCAGGTGTATCAGAGTGGTAAGGAAAGAGGCCAAAAGCCAATCACTGTAGCCTGACTATGCCACCCTGGGCCTAATGCCTGAGGGAATGTTTATAAAATTACAATTTCTAGTGAAACACCTAGATCTTACAGGTTTGAATTAGGCACAGTGAGACATAAATTTCAGTCAAATAAAAGTTTATGGATCAAAAAAAACTCAAAGGGGTCTGGTAGCAGAAACCTGAAACAGACTCAGTGTTAGAAAAGATATGAAATATTTATTAATTACACAGTGTTTGACACTGAAGCTGTATTGGCATTTACCCCACAATAACAGGGAAAACAGGACAGAGCTAACCTGAGGAGGACAGGTTAGCATGGGATGTGATGCACCGTAATTGGTGAGACTCATACCTACCAAAACTGGTAGCTAGAAAGGCAACATTAATCATGCCATGGTTCTGGCAGGAAGGGAACCCAACTGTGGAGCTACATTAACAAACAAATAATACAATATACAATAAATAATAAACAATATAATGGAAAACTAACAAAAACACAGTAAGGCAGCAATATACCTGATGATGAAAAGCTCTGGTACTCAGACATGGGCCAAGCTAGAAACTACACTGATGTTTGCTACAAGGGTTCTCAAATAGGATGTGCTGGTGCCAATTAACTCATTAGGCCTACTGCTCAGCACTCTTATCAACTTAGGCAGGCCAGAGAGAGACACAGCAAGCAAACAAATGCCGTTTCTGAAAATACCTGCTACCTGCCTACTACGCACTGCTTGTATACTGATCTCTTCTGAAAGCAGTGTGTGGTATGCAGTACATGAAAATAGAACATGAGTAGTGTATGGGGCTCAATAAAATAGAAAACCTGCAGTCCATTAATTAATGGGGTACTGGTCGTGTTGTTTGTCAGCCTCTTCTGCTACTTGCATACCATTCTGCGTACTGCGGAGTAGAATATGGAGCTCTATAAACCTTGAGCCAGTCAGGCAGAGTACCTGCGGTTAATTACTTAATGAGGTACTGGCCTTGTCATTGTAATAGACCTCTTCTGCTTCTTGCATACCCTGCTGCATACTGGAACTGGGGAAGGGACTGGGCAGTAGCATGTTGCCCTGTGTACTGGGGCACATGTAGTATGTAGCACAGCAGTATTCAGTTTCAGAAACAACAACAGTCTACCCTGCTACACAGGTCAAGAACCTGACTGAAGAGATGGCTGCTCAGGATGAGTCCATTGCTAAGCTGACTAAGGAGAAGAAAGCCCTCCAAGAGGCCCACCAGCAGACTCTTGATGATCTTCAGGCAGAGGAAGACAAAGTCAACTCTCTGACCAAGTCCAAGACTAAGCTTGAACAACAAGTGGATGATGTGAGTTAAGGGCCTATGCGTACAAATATCAAGCATGCATTATTTTAACACTTTATGACTTATTGCTTTAAATCTGCAGCTTGAAGGTTCCCTGGAGCAAGAAAAGAAGCTCCGCATGGACCTTGAGAGAGCCAAGAGAAAGCTTGAGGGTGACCTGAAGTTGTCCCAGGAGAACATCATGGACCTGGAGAATGACAAGCAGCAGTCTGAAGAGAAGCTGAAGAAGTAAAGCTATAGTACTCCGACATAATTTGATATCTTCATTGATTTGACACCAAAGCATTTATCTTCATATTGACTGTGTTTTGGTAAACAGGAAGGACTTTGAAACAAGCCAGCTTCTCAGCAAGATTGAAGATGAACAGTCACTGGGTGCACAGCTGCAAAAGAAGATCAAGGAGCTTCAGGTTTGTTCAATTTACACTTCAAAATCCCTTGGAATCTAAACTAAACACACACTGCTTTTGAGGTGCTCACTAACTACAGGAAACATTTAACAAAACAACTGTTGAGGCACACTCAGAACTTCACTTGCTTATTTGAATTTATTTTACTGTTTCCGCTAGCCTGGCTAGGCTATGGCTGACACATTGGTCTACTAAATTGAAATAAGCAAGTGAAGTCCTGAATGTGCCACACTATAAAATCAAACAGCTCTTTTCATTTTGTGTCTTACATGCTTTCTTTTGTGAATAGGCCCGCATTGAGGAGCTGGAGGAAGAGATTGAGGCTGAGCGTGCAGCTCGTGCCAAGGTTGAGAAGCAGAGAGCTGATCTCTCCAGGGAACTTGAGGAGATCAGTGAGAGGCTTGAGGAGGCTGGTGGTGCCACTGCTGCTCAAATTGAGATGAACAAGAAGCGTGAGGCTGAGTTCCAGAAGCTGCGTCGTGATCTTGAAGAGTCCACCCTGCAGCATGAAGCCACTGCTGCAGCTCTCCGCAAGAAGCAGGCTGATAGCGTGGCTGAGCTGGGAGAGCAGATTGACAATCTCCAGCGTGTCAAGCAGAAGCTTGAGAAGGAGAAAAGTGAATTCAAGATGGAAATTGATGATCTCTCCAGCAACATGGAGGCTGTTGCTAAAGCTAAGGTCTGGGATATGTGAAACCTCATGTTCCAGCTTACTTAGGGTCTTTGCCCCAGTCTTGAAAAATACAACAAAAATAATGTGAGGCTAGACTTTGATTAGCTTATTAATTCTATTTTTACTAATAGGCAAATCTGGAGAAAATGTGTCGCACACTTGAAGACCAGCTGAGTGAGGTGAAGGCCAAGAGTGATGAGGGTGTTCGCCAGATCAATGATCTCAGTGCTCAGCGAGCAAGACTTCAGACTGAAAACGGTGAGCTTGGCCGCCAGGTTGAAGAGAAGGATGCTCTTGTGTCTCAGCTGACCAGAAGCAAGCAGGCTTTCACTCAGCAAATAGAGGAGCTGAAGAGATTGAATGAGGAGGAAGTTAAGGTACTTATACCTGTGCATTAAATGTTTAAGAAATTGACAAACATAAGATACACTGGTGACATTATGTGAAACCCTTTATGAACACCTTTACTTGTTGTAGCCTACTTTAGCACACAAATTCTCATTATTTTACAGGCCAAGAATGCCCTGGCCCATGCTGTTCAGTCTGCTCGCCATGACTGTGACCTCCTGAGGGAGCAATTTGAGGAGGAGCAGGAGGCAAAGGCTGAGCTGCAGCGTGGCATGTCCAAGGCCAACAGTGAGGTAGCTCAGTGGAGGACCAAGTATGAGACAGATGCAATCCAGCGCACTGAAGAGCTTGAGGAGTCCAAGTATGTACAAGCAATAAATTAATTCCAATAGATTTCAAAACTGCCATAGCCTTAATGAATAACACAATTTTATCAGGAAAAAGCTTGCCCAACGTCTGCAGGAGGCTGAGGAGCAAATAGAGGCTGTTAATTCCAAGTGTGCCTCTCTGGAGAAGACCAAGCAGAGACTCCAGGGTGAGGTTGAGGACCTCATGATTGATGTGGAGAGGGCCAATGCTCTGGCTGCCAATCTTGATAAGAAGCAGAGGAACTTTGACAAGGTAATACTTTTACATGGACTTAAGTCAAATAAAATTAGATAAAATGTACACAAGATGTATTATAGACACTATAGTCTATGGATGAAATTGACCTGGAGTACTCTTTGCTTCTAAAAGGTCTTGGCAGAGTGGAAACAGAAGTATGAGGAAGGTCAGGCCGAGTTGGAGGGTGCCCAGAAAGAGGCTCGTTCTCTCAGCACCGAGTTGTTCAAGATGAAGAACTCCTATGAGGAGGCTCTTGACCATCTGGAGACTCTGAAGAGGGAGAACAAGAACCTCCAACGTACTTCCGGATGACTTGTTTTACACTGCTTTATACTCTATTCTATAAAAACAATACTGTATTGATAGACATAGTTGACGTTAAATTGAGTATTTTTAATTGTTCTGCAGAGGAGATCTCTGATCTGACTGAGCAGCTGGGTGAGACTGGAAAGAGCATTCATGAGCTGGAGAAGGCCAAGAAGACTGTTGAGACTGAGAAAGCTGAGATCCAGACAGCCCTTGAAGAGGCTGAGGTACAGAAAACACAGTAGGGTGGTGTCAGCAGAGTAAATACATTGAATAAATGAAACAACTGGCCATGTATTATCAATGCTTTGTCATTCTATGTATTTCATTCTATTAGGGAACTCTTGAGCATGAGGAGTCCAAGATTCTTCGTGTCCAGCTTGAGCTCACCCAGGTCAAGAGTGAGATTGATAGAAAGCTTGCAGAGAAGGATGAGGAGATGGAGCAGATCAAGAGGAACAGCCAGAGGGTGATTGAGTCCATGCAGGGCACTCTGGACTCTGAGGTCAGGAGCAGGAATGATGCCCTGAGAGTCAAAAAGAAGATGGAGGGAGACCTCAATGAGATGGAGGTTCAGCTGAGTCATGCTAATCGCCAGGCTGCTGAGAGCCAGAAACAGCTCAGAAATGTGCAGGGTCAACTCAAGGTTGGTCATGTCAGGAAAATACAGGGACCATTTGTGATGTCATATAACCAGCATTCTCAGCAACTATGAATATAGTATAATATAGCGATGTCATTCCATGTTGTTTTACTAGGATGCCCAACTGCACCTTGATGATGCCATCAGAGGACAGGAAGACATGAAGGAGCAGGTTGCCATGGTGGAGCGCAGGAATGGCCTGATGGTGGCTGAGATTGATGAGCTGAGAGCTGCCCTGGAGCAGACAGAGAGAGGCCGCAAAGTGGCTGAGCAGGAGCTGGTCGATGCCAGCGAGCGTGTTGGCCTTCTGCACTCTCAGGTAGAAAACACTATTTAACAGTAGTAATGGGGTTAGTAAACTGAAATTATTTTTTCAGTTCAAGCAAACAACGGATCTTATCTTAACTCTAGAACACAAGTCTGATCAACACCAAGAAGAAGCTTGAAGCTGATTTGGTTCAGGTTCAAGGTGAGGTTGATGACATTGTCCAGGAGGCTAAGAATGCTGAAGAAAAGGCCAAAAAAGCCATCACTGATGTAAGTAGTGTTTTAGTGTTTCAATTTTTTTCCTGATATAAAGCAGCAAGATGTGATGCAAATGTAATTTTCATATTAACCCCCCTAACCAATGTGATCATCCAGGCTGCCATGATGGCAGAGGAGCTGAAGAAGGAGCAGGACACCAGCGCTCATCTAGAGAGGATGAAGAAGAACCTGGAGGTCACTGTAAAGGACCTGCAGCACCGCTTGGATGAGGCTGAGAATCTGGCCATGAAGGGTGGCAAGAAACAGCTCCAGAAACTGGAGTCCAGGGTATGCATCTACATTTAATCAGTGATGAGGGCAACCAGGGGTTACGGCACATAGGCTAAGCCAGGTCTACAGATGTAAAGTGAAACCCGTGGACAGTTAACCTATTCATCACATCTTGTGTCTAACTATAATAACAGTAAAATATACCTTCGTCATTTGTTTAGGCTGTAATGTAGGCTAAGACAACTTACAGACTTCAGAACTTTCGCACTGACTTCTATTTTATTTCCTCTCAGTAGGTTAGGCTGTGTGATGCTGATAGCAGAGTTTGATACACAAGGTTGGACACTTGAATGAATAGCTCACATTTACTTTTGATGTTCGATTTTAGGCAACTAGATTACAAAATAAATGTTATAGCAACCAGCAAACATTTATTCAAACTGTCAAACAAGCCAATATGATGGCACTGAATCTTCCAGACTTGTGTGCTAGTTGCTTTGGCTGGTCAGTGCAATATGGATCTGTAACTCTAATGTAAATAATGTTAATGTAGAAAAGTAGTCCTCCCTGCTTTGATGGCATTTCGACAACATTACTAAAGATAAATGTGTTTGCTCCTTCTTGACATGGACAGGACCAAAGCTCCATTCAGTTTTTCTTTAGGCTAAGGCTACTATATGCAAACGAAAAACCATTTGTGGTAATACAGCGCTAAAAATTCACAATTGTGTTGGTGCACAAAACAGTTTCTAGCATATGGTGCCTAATGTCAAGATAGTCAAGCTCACTTGACTGTCAGGTCAGATGAACAAAATGATCCAGTTGAATTTTTACTAACACACGTATTCATTACAATCTGTTGAGAGCAGAACATCATTATACTGTGGGCAATGTGGTCCGCGAGTGGTGCGAGTAGTTACATTACAAAAGTATTTGCATTACAAAAGTATGTTATGACAAAATATATTACTGTACTTTTGCTGTAATGTAATGCATTACTGATACATTTTCAGGAATATGTAACTCCTTACATATGTCAGTAATGCGAGTTACAGCATGCTTTTAATAAGAAATTTTATGGTGATTTGTTTTTCAACAACACACAAGCCATGAAGCACCGTTAAAATGACATGCTGGCAGACGATTTTGCCAACCTAGCAACAATAAACGCTTGAACGAAGCTCGGAAAGGAGTTTTTGAGCGCTCTCAGTGCACATAGCACATTTGGTGGACGCACTCATTGGCTGTGATGTACTTTTTTCTCCATGTTAAGGTTCGCGAGCTAGAATCTGAGGTTGAGGCTGAACAGAGGCGTGGAACTGATGCTGTCAAGGGAGTCCGCAAGTATGAGAGGAGAGTCAAGGAGCTCACCTACCAGGTACAGACATCTCTCTGTGCTCTCTAAACTAATAGAAAGCCTACAAGAAACATACTACATTACTAACTTGGTTTCTCTTCAGACTGAGGAGGACAAGAAGAACGTCAGAAGACTGCAAGATCTGGTCGACAAGCTGCAGCTGAAGGTCAAGGCCTACAAGAGGCAGGCTGAGGAGGCTGTAAGTATTTTAAAAATAAATCTGACCATATATAAACAAAATATAAAATATTTATTTTAATGGTTGGGGCAATATTTCAAAAGATAATTCCTCTGTATTTTTCTCTAAAACAGGAGGAACAAGCCAATGGCCACCTGTCCAAGCTCAGGAAGGTGCAGCATGAGCTGGAGGAGGCTGAGGAGCGTGCTGACATTGCTGAGTCCCAGGTCAACAAGCTCAGGGCTAAGAGCCGTGACTCTGGAAAGGTAATTTCTTTTACAATTTTAAGTTTCAGGTGTGCATGTTATTAATTTCTCCAAGTGTTCAATGTTTTAATTTCATGTTTTTTTTTTAAGGCCAAAGAGGCAGAGTAACCTCCTGAACTTCTAGCCTTGTCACCTTTATCTGGATTAATATCCTGATAATGTGACCAACCTGCAACAAGCACCCTGCACAGTTCCAAATAAATGTCTGAATTGTAAACATATTTGTATGTCTTTTCATTGCTGGTTGACTATTGGTTCATTATTGACTGGTTAAACATCATTAAAACACTGACACAGAGCATTACATTTTAAAATAATAGCACGCTCCAGCTACAGTACAGTATTAGGTTCTTTTGACACAGTATTTTTTACTGTACTGTCAGAGAGACAGACCACTTGTCTTGCTGTTGGTTGTACTGTACAGCTATTTGAGCACTCGACCTGAGTCCCACATATTAATATTAACATGCTGTTTTTTATTGGACATTTTGGCAAAATGAAAGGGTTATGACCCAATTGTTTTAGACTAGAAATGATACTGTCACATACCAAAATATTGTAAGACTATAGAAATATGCAGTATTTGATAGAAAAATGAAAGATAAAAAAAAATTGTGCCTCTATTTCAATATTTTATGGAACAATTATAAAAGAAGCAGTTTTAAGGAACCAGCCAGCTCTTGAGATTGCTGATTTGTCAAATTGTAACACACTGAGTGTCATCCTATGTGATCCAGCCCTGGGTTCGAACCCATGACCTGACAGAAACCTTGAGGGCCCTAGCCTATCGACCAAAAAGCCCAGGCTCCCGGTCAACTTGAGATGTCGAGAGGGAGGTTTACTGATCTTCTACACGCAGTTAGGCTAGCTGGTATCCATTACACTTGCTCCCTTAAACCTCACTCCTGTCTGGGTCACGACACCACTGTAATAGTGGTAACCCTAAGCGGTCCAGCCCTGGATATAGAATGAGTCTATGGGCCCTATAGTCTATCTTTTGACAATAAAGACTGTATACTTAAAACAAAACAGCCATATGCTGTTATTGTGTCCAAACAAAGCGCACTGCTCTGCGTTCCACTAGTTCAAGTCTCTATTTACCAGCAGCCAATAAGCTGACATTCCAAGTCCACTGGAAGGTCCAGTAGTCTCCCGTATTTAGATGGTGGCTCCCGAACGCCCTTGAGTGATATCTGTCTCCTGTAAGTCGCAATCATGATTTGCGAGTGGTAGGAGCTGTCAGAATAACTAATAGAAGCAGTTCATTTGCAGTTTCTGCAAGTTAGGGTGCCGATTCCTTCGTGTCTAGAGTACTTTTTCTTTTTTTTGACTGGTTCTAGGAAAGATGGAGCATTGACAGTTGGAGAACAAATATTTGTTATGCTACATACCAAATTATGGTGATTTTGAACAATTCACAATATGACTAAAAGATGTTTAGGCTGCTGCTATCTTGCCAAATGCAGTCAGAGTGCACCCTCCCACACCTCTTAACAAAACCAACTGTTTTTGAATGCTCTGCCCATACTGAATTTGCATTTGAATGTTAACAGTGAAAATGCTACCTACCTGTTTCAGCCATGCCCATTAAAAACTGTTGTTTTCAGAGCCATTTAATTCCACTGAAATTCATTAGAAAACCATGCATAGTACATGGGATGGAGGAAGTTGGGATAAGTCTCAATGCATGTTAAATCCCATGTACGATGTATAAGCTTTTAGAAAATTAATAGTTTTTTGCTGTTTGAACCGTTTCCCTTAGAGGTATGAGGCAAAAATGCATCATCTATCCCCATAGGGAGATTTTTGAATCAAGAATGAACCAAGAGTACATACACAGCTTTCATTTGAATGGAGCATTAAGATCAGTCAAGTGGGTTTCACCATGGATTCAAGTGGTACTACATTTAAGATATATAGAAAAACATTTGAGACAATGCAATTAGGCAACATTTAGTCCAGATACATTATAAATATACAGAAAGTGCGTCAGACAACAAACAAAACAGGGCATTAGTAGACTTGTGACAGAGCACTGATTGTTGTAAGACAGATTCACAGTGTAGTGGAAGTAGAATATAGAGTATTTAGCATTCAGTTCAGTGTGAATAAACATGTCATGTTTTGTTGTTCAACAGTCTGACTGCTTGAGGGAAGAAGC
Organism: Tenualosa ilisha; assembly: GCA_015244755.2. Taxonomy (NCBI): domain Eukaryota; kingdom Metazoa; phylum Chordata; class Actinopteri; order Clupeiformes; family Clupeidae; genus Tenualosa; species Tenualosa ilisha. The sequence goes on along the minus strand of PYXC01001715.1, from coordinate 2,478,427 downwards.
TCTTCCCCATTCTGGAGGTGCGGACAGTCATACTGTGGTACCTTTTCCCTGATGGCATTAAGGAGAACAGTCCATGGGACGGGTGTGTTGTGTCTGTAACAATTCTTGTGACTTTGTGCAGACAGTGGGTTTGGTAGATGCCGGAGAGGAAGGGAAGAGAGGTCCCTGTGATCTTTTCAACCGTTGTTACGGGGCTCCTGTGTTCAAGGTGGTGTTGGAGGTCCTGTTTCTTATCCTGACTTCCCATCTTATAACACAGGAAATGTAAACATATTCAGATGTGCATAATCTTGAGCAGAATTTACTTGAATGTGTACAAATGAAATGAATGAAAACACATCTTTTAGACATAATGGGTCACATGTTTTATGTGTTGATTTATTAGCTCACACATAGTAATGACAGAAAGCAATTAAAAATCACAAACAGTATAAATCTCTGAGTTGAACCTTAGCTGAGCTCCCAGTCAACTGACTAGGAGCCTCTTGAGATGTCGAGAGGGAGGTTTACTGATCTTCTACACGCAGTTAGGCTTGCTGGTATCCATTACACTTGCCCCCTAAACCTCACTCCTGTCTGGGTCACGACACCACAGTAATAGTGGTCAGCCTAAGCGGTCCAGCCCTGGGCTCAAACCGTGACCTCACAGCAACTTATTACTGAGTATAAAAAATACCAGTAGACCATGTTCACTGGATGCCCACTGGAACATGACACACTATTATGAATCTGAGAACATGACACAGAAATGTGTCAAGTATGGAGCTTGAAGCATCTTAAGCATCAGGATGCATGAAGATGCTAACATGGTTGCCCTTTGAAAGGTCATATGTATATTTATAAATACAGTGACTGGGTAAAGGAAATATACCCCTTTAATACTACTTTTGAATAACAAACATACACTTTTATTTCTTGAACAAAAAGGTTAAATAAAGACAATAAGTATCTATTAGAAAAAATGTTGCAGAAAACTAATAAAAGTATCCATAATTAAAATATTTACCTTGCACACCTTTTTTCACATACCACAAAACTGGGGGGAAAAAAAATCAGAATTGAGTGCAACAACAAACCTATCCTTTTTACTGCATGAGGCCACCACTACTGGTCTGTGAATGTATGTCTGAATGGGTGCATGTAAGGCAAGTTGTAAAGCGCTTTAAGTGCTCGAAGGAATAGCCTAGAGCGCTACATAAATATAAATATAAATATAAATATAAATATATAAATGTATTCCAAAATAAAAAAAAGCTAACAGCACGTTATGACAGACCTGCTGGAGAAGTCTAGAGTGACATTCCAGCTCCCTGATGAGAGAGGCTACCACATCTTCTACCAGATGATGACCAACCACATGCCTGAGCTGTTTTGTAGACTTTACACATTCAAAAAAAAACCCAAAAAAAAACGCAGTAAATGTTGATAACTGAATATGTTTATGATTACTTGCTGTAAATGTTATCCCTACAAAAAATGTCCCTCATCACAACCAACCCCTATGACTCCCCCATGTGCAGTCAGGGTCAGATCACTGTGGCCAGCATTGATAACAAAGAGGAGTTAGTGGCCACAGATGTAAGACATGAATAATTCTGCCTGCTACATGTTTTCTAATGTGACAGATGTAAAGCATGCATTAATAAGTGCCAATCTGTATAGCCTTAACACATCATGCCCCCTGAGTCAAGATTGCATGGAAACAGTAAAACTTCATAGTTTGTCTCTGCACTCAACAATCAATAGGCCTACATACCTTAAATCCACACTTTTGATGGGCTAAAAGAAAAAATCCAGAGTCAATCAGCCCATATCCCTGTTCCTTGAGGTTGCCGTGTGCTGTCAATAGGTATAAAGAATGACATCATTTGGTACAACTTAGACCAAATTTGCATACTACCTAGTAGTGCTAGCTGATTGGGGCACAGAAAACAAAACTGAAACAATGCTTCGTTGCCCTCATCAGTTAGCCTCAGCTACCATTTTGCTATAAATATTCTTCTTATTCCTAACTACAGCACTTGACAGTTATGAACAGGACTGTGGGTTAATTGACTCCAGACTATTGGTTTAAGTCATTCATTGTCATTATATCTGTGCATGTTTTGCTATTTTATGAAAGACTGACATGCTAAATATGTGCAGAACTCTTATCCTGGGTTAGCTACGGGTTAGTGAAAATAATAGTTTACATCTCAGCAGCAATGTTTTCAATGAAAGACAAAGTTCAAAGAAACAATTGCTTGTACAATGAAAAAAAATATTTTGTAGTTTTACATGACACAATTTCTTTAAAATATCCAAAAATGTCAGTTAGTTCTCATTAATTCCCATAAATTCTTGTTAATTCCCATACAGTTGCACAATTCCCAAGGAATATTTAAAAAATTCCTAAACCAAAGTTTCCATGGAAGGTTTCTGGAAATTTACTGGGAATCATGCAACCCTTTATAAACCTTTATGTGCTGACATTGCTGAGTCCCAGTCAACAAGATCCGGACCTAGGGCCTTTCCGTGGTGGGAAGGTAAGTGTTATTTCTCTGCACATTTCCAGTATACAGTACTTATTTGTATAGTGAAAGTCAAAATAGATTCATTTATTGGCTTGTGCTTAATCAATTTCACATTTTATTCTTGTCTCTCCAAGGACAAAGAGACTGAGTATATAATATAATATAATGTTTCCACTGTTTTGGAATAATCCTGATAAATGTGACTGTAATACTGTATAAATTCAAATACAAGGTAAATATTTTAATTATGGATACTTTTATTAGTTTTCCCTATGGTGCCTTGCTGTGTCCCTTTAAATAATGACAATTTCATTGTGGGTTAAAAAACATGAGACTACATTCTACATAATAATATGTGTGGGATTTCACAGTTAATATCAGTTAATTATATTTGCAATTATGTTCCACTGTTACTTTTACCCAATGTCTGTTCTATTGTATTGTATTGTATTGTACATTCAACAACATCTGGCGAGACCAGAAAACTGGGTAGTCTGCTTGTTTCTACTTGTGTAAAATGACTAATTTGTGAAAAGAAACTGAACTGATCGATGCTGTAAACCTGCCTCTTTTAAGTCACATGCCCAATAGCAGACTAAATAGGCTTTTTAAAAAATAAATGTTTAATATATATATATATATACACATATACTTATATTTAGATATATTATATTAAATTCCGTCAAATAAACTGTTTAAAATAAATGGTTAATGTGAATATGGAAATCCAAGTGGAAAAGAAGTGCAGAAAAGTGTACTTTCCAAAAGTGTGCTCAAGGTCCAGAATTGTTTTGTGTTTGTGTGCACTGCAGTGTACTATTTTGGTAAACTACCGAGACATTGCATTTTACACATGCTTTGACTTCTCTTGTTTCAGATGTGGAGTTGGAGTAAGGCCTAGCTATTTGTTGCAAACAAACTGTCAGGTGCTCAGGATACATTGGCTTTATTAATGTGGAGCTAATGTATTTGTCTTATTATCCCTCACATCTAGACAGTTTAACATTGAAAAAACTCACATGAAAACAATGTCAAATGTCAAAACACTGGTAATAATAATAATAATAATAATAGTATACATATAACAGTGTTAAACTGAAACTTTGCTTTGCAGAGAAAAGAATTGCTTTGCTTTGCAGAGAAAATAATGTTTATACTTGCATTAAATAGTGTGTTAGCTATAGGCAAATTTAGCCGATATCATTCACCATTGGGGTTAATTGGAAACATGGAGCACTTAACAGTAATAAATGCCAATATGATTTGTAGAAAGGTTTCAAGCCACACACTGAAAGCATGCAAACATTTTAAAAGTCATCATGAAGATGCAGCAGGTTGACATGGCTGTTCTATAAAAAGGTCACAAGTGGGCTACATAACTGCTGTCACCACAATGAAAAATAGCCTTACAAATTTGGATACTGTTTCTTTCCTGTTTACACATTTACTTTAACCTCTGTGGTCATGTTTTGGACTTTGTAGACTGCCAAATTTACGTGTAAAGGCTAAATTGGAAAAGGCATGGTACACCATAATAGATGTTTTGTTATGTAATGGATTGGAATGGATTGGAATGGAATGGTTTTGGAATGCCACCCTGGATCTGCTGCCAAAGGATTTACATATTGTCATTGCTATTGAGTGGAATATTATACAGGATGATGTGACTGTGTGTGTTTGGCAGCAAACATAAGGAGCATGGTGCAATAATGTTTCATTAAACATCTGCATTTTTTCTAAGCCCAAACATAATATACAAACCTAATTCCAAAAAAGTTGGGATTTGTAAACTGTAAATGAAACATGAATGCTATAATCTCAAATCATACAAGCATCATATTTGACTGAGAATAGTCCAATGTCAGTTGTTGAAACTGGACTTTTTTTATTGTTATATGGAATATTTACGGTCATTTCAAATTTAAGGCCAGCAACATTGTCAATTGACAGTGTCATCAAAAGACAGGAGAAGCTGAGTAAGACTAAAAGCCAAACAAAGTAGGAACTTAACGGTTTATTATGTTAACTCCCAAGATGATTTTGTATAAAAAGAGCATTCTAGCTTGTTCTAGACATGATTTCAGCAGCCCACCAGCCATTTTAGCATCTGGTTGCCCTTATGATAGAGCCTTGCTGTTGGAACTTTGTATACAATGCAGTGTGCCCTGATTATCTGGTAATATTTAAGGCCTTCCCTGAAAATATAATGTCTGAGTGGCAGCTTATACTACACAAAACCTATATATATCATGCAGCATTACTTTTGCACTACTGCACCCCCATACCATCAAAGATGCTGCCTTTTGAACTCAGTCTTTGGCTTTGCGCCTGCAGCTAAACCACAGTTGTGGCGATATCCGCTACCAGCCCCACTCCATTCGTGTTTTTTAGCTAAAATAATAAGCAAAAACCGTGAGTTCCAAGCACAAACCACCTGTTTTATTATTCCCTTCATAAGGACTAAATAGCTGTACAACATGTATAGCATATGCATTTAATACATGGGCAAAGCAGAACAAGATCCTCTTGCACTTGGTTTGAGTTATAGGAAAAAGCTGACAGTCATTGTTTTTTTTTATTTTAGAGCAGTCACATGAGTAGCATTGATTTATAATGACTGCTTGCCATTTGGAAATATCAGTTCAGCATTGTCTGGTTTGGTCATTTCAGCCCTCTATCAATTAGCTGTTAATCTATTGACAAAACGTTGCTTTTCATCACATTGAAGGGTGTCATTTAAGGAGTGTATTACTGCAAAGGCCTCCTTTAGAAACTTTAAATGTCATTTGAGGTTACACTACTAACATGCTAACATTATATGTCTTATTTTAAATATACTCAGACTGTAAATAGGAAAAATACACATTAGAAATAAGATAAAAAAAACACTGTTCAGAAATTATGATATAATATATTATTGTTATTATTATTGTTATATTATGTTATAATATATTTTTGTATATAGTCTAGTCTATATGCCAGGATTCAGTCCATTTGGTGAATGATTGAACGTTTTGGAATGTGCGTAATTATGTCTGCAACAAGGGCTATGGTGCACATCTAACGTGGTCTTTTTTATACAAACATGTGATGCTTAACTGTGAGGCAAATGTATGTCTCAGGAGTCTCCTCATTTTGCATTCTGTAGAAGGCCCACTTTCATGTGAGGCTCTAATTTGTGCACACAAGCAGCAGGGAATGTGCTAATCTGTTGTGTATAAACTAGGGATGCCCTATATGACATGGCTGTTGGCAGATATGAGCATTTATTTGGCTACTTTTGGCATTGGCAGGTGAACATTTGTGGACATATTTCTGGCAGGTATATCAGCAAGATGACAATAAGCACAACTGTAGAGTTTAAAAGGAAAATTCATAGAAATGTATATTACTTGAAAGAATGTACCAGATTGCATGACTGAAACAATTGCTTTGTTTTTCATAGGTATACGTCTACCTTCATTAAAGTATTTATTTAAGTTATAAATAAATTAAAGGTTTATGGCTGAATATACAACAACAAGAATTAAATATTACACTGCCTTGATGATGTTCCGGAGCATTTCAACCCATAGCTCTGCTGTTCAGTTAGCACCTGTTGCCAGTTTACAGGTGGTAACCACCATTAGGGTAACCAGTATGGGTAAATCCACCATAATAATATGAGGGACCTAGTGGCTCTCAGTCTGAAGTGATTACTTAATTAGGCAACACTGGATTGTATAGCTACAGACGTCAGACATCTATGGCCATACTGCTTAATGTTTATTAGTCTGTTTACTGCATGTCTACCCTCTGATGCCTCTTGCTGTCTGACATCATTGTTGGTCATTAAATAGCTCAGAATTTATCATTAAGCTGATGTCGCTTTAGTAACCAAGTAGCCAAATCTTTACAATATAAGTGTAGCCTAGAAAAGAAATTGGTGCTGGATGTGAAAAGCAGCATCTAATCTTCTCAGCAACAACAGCATGAGGCACGAGTTTTTGAAATAGTATGGGGTCAAACAAAACAGACCTGCTGTCTAAACTTCCATTTCTTGTTTCCTGAAAGTTTACATGAAAGTGGCAACCTCATACTCTGTCTGCTGGTTACCAATGTAAAACTTATTGACATGTTGATTGATGAACATTTTACATGTCACAGTTTTGGAAGCATTCCAATTGGCTTAGAAATGTGGGGGAGTGATTTTTAGAATGCCTAAGATGACCAGGGAGACTGGAACTTTTAGAATGTCTATTGATAGCAGTGTGTATGTGTAGTGTTAAGTCACATAATGAAAGTTGTCCCATTATTTTCATACATTTTCAGCGTATTTAAGCTTTTATTCATCTTCTTGGTGTATGGGAAACTTGTCTTGACTGTTGCTTATAATGAACTACATTTAAAATGCAATCAATTCAGTTGCTAAAAAATCCCCAGCTGCCAGAAGGATCAAAGCCTGTCATCTACCCATGTCAGTGAAATCTGCGCCTAAGTTTACTGCCATGAGTTCTGTATGCCAACACATAAACTGTTTTGCACTTTGATATAGATAGCCTGCTTGGCATCTGGGGTCTTTAACCAAAGCAATATCAGCATTTTTGTCACCTTTTCAGCATTCAGTCTGCATGACCTGCCATTTTGGAACTTGAGTCAGCAAACTCTCCACTAGTATGATCTCATGTTTCATTAAAGAAGCCCCACTCATTTCTTTATTCTTAAGATATGGAGGTGAGATGACATCTGAGGACAGACATTTGGTCAGACGTCTGACTACCCACCGACTGCCTAAATGCAGATCTTGAGTTGCCACAGTGCCACTGTTCACTGTTGGTGGTCTACCAAGATGAATAGTGCCATTATACACTGTTTCCATTTCAATAAGCACACTTACATTTGTTAGTTGTGAATCAAGCACTGTGTTCAGAAAACCCCATGTAATTCTTTGTAATTCAAGATCAACTTTCTGGTAATAGCACATCACTGATATATGAGTATGTTGAATGGGTGCTATGTACCATGAAAGGTTAGGTAACTGCAATGACACACAAAACATCACAGAATGATTTACTGAGATATTTTAAGTGCTTGGTGGGAAACATAAGCATAACATTTCCTCTTGTATCATAAACACATCACCACATGAAAAATCAAACTGCCTGAAAAACTAACAACACTCGAATACCTTAAAATAAAGAATATTGTATTACCTGTATTAAATACAAGTTTAATTTATACATATATATATATATATATAATTAAAATATAAACAAACTAGAACAGTTATAAAATACATTGCTTTTGATAAAGCATTTATATTGTACATTTATACATTATTTTTATACTGTAAATGAATTAGGTACAAGATCACAAGACAGATAGAATCAAAATGCGTGTATATCCCCTTTGAGAAGACAAATATTCCTGTCCTATCAATGTCTCTCTCTCTCTCTCTCTCTGTGTGTGTGTGTGTGTGTGTGAATGTGTGTGTGTGAGAGAGAGAGAAAGAAAGAGAGAGAGCAAACTCGACGTTATGTTTAAATATAATGAACCACTCCATTCTTGCCTTATGTGGATTCTGCCTACTTTGCAGATGGTCACAATATAAGGACCTGTCAGAACCAAGAGGGCTGCACAGAGCAACAGGGGGATCCACTGCGACGTAAGTTGTCACTCATGCTTGACTTGTTATGGTCAGGTTGTTCAGCAGAGGAGGCAGCATGGTATGAGCTCTGATATTTGCCTGTGACAAAAAGAAGTTAAAATGGCTTAGAACTAATACCTTACTTTTTTCATTACTTCTAAGAGACATTAATCAACACGAGATGAAATGTCAGTTACATAACATATAAACTGTGAGCATCAAAGAGACTATGTTACTTTTCATGTAAACTAGCATTGTGTCTCCTTTTTACCATCATTTTAGAGATTTGGACAGTTGTGGAAATTTCATCTGGTCCAGGGGGAGGAAACATGTAAGTTTATCTCATTTTTAACATAGAGGCAATTCAGCAACAACAATTCTGGTTGCTTTTAAACAAATTCTCACACTGTAAGCTGTTGCCGTTATTTCTATATTGGATGTTACCTTATGTGATACCTCTGTCATCCACTTAGCTTCTGGAGGACAATATTCTAACTAGTGGAATGGTGGTTAACATTCCTTGCACTTTGCATCTGTTGTCAGTTTTGATTGTTTTAGTTACAATGTAGTTTTAACCAATTATTATAGAGCAGCATAATTTTATCTAACTAACTTTAGATAAAGTAGATAACTTTAGATAAAGTACCTTCATTAATACTCCCAGTGTATAGTGCCTTTGATCAGGATTCTGTATGGAACTCACTCACTGCAAGAGATACAAGTACAGGTGGAGAAGAGACAACTTACACTAAATATCATGGCATGATCTTTCAGGCCCACTGAGCTTAATCCTCTTTCCTTTCCACTCAATTCTTGCATCATGATAAAGGCAAATAATTGTACTCTTGCTCTTTTCAACATATTCAGCTGTTCTCTCACATTCATTATGAAAGCTTAGTTTATTATTCATCTAAGAAACATCCTGATGTAAATTTTATAACGAATGCCCACTGATTGTGGGATTCTAAGGATGAATGATGTTGGTGTCCATGATAAATTATATATTAACATTTACATTTAACATAACATTTTGAAATATGTTGGTCTTGCTAACAGTAAACCGCAACCATGGGGGATGCGGATATGGCCATTTATGGCAAAGCTGCCATTTATCTCCGTAAGCCTGAGAAGGAGAGAATTGAGGCCCAGACCAAGCCTTTTGATGCAAAGACTGCTTGCTATGTGACTGACAAGGATGATCTGTACGTGAAGGGTACAATCAAAAAAAGAGATGGTGGCAAAGTCACTGTTGAAGTCCTTGAGACCAAGGAGGTAAATTTAAAAGTCTAATATTTAAGCTCTGATAACAACCCTGTTACTAATTGTCTTGTGAAGAATTTAATTTGAGACCACTAAAATCTGTGTGCCTCAGGAAAGGACAGTGAAGGACGATGAGGTCTCCCCAATGAATCCTCCCAAGTTCGACAAAATTGAGGACATGGCCATGATGACCCACCTCAATGAAGCCTCTGTCCTGTATAACCTCAAAGAGCGTTATGCAGCATGGATGATCTACGTAAGCATTATACTTACTCCTAAATTTAATAAAAAAAATACACCTTAGAAAGCAAAAAACTGGAAAACCAATCCTACTTATCTTTTATTACAGACCTACTCTGGACTCTTCTGCGTCACTGTAAACCCCTACAAGTGGCTCCCAGTGTACGATCCAGAAGTGGTGTCTGCCTACAGAGGCAAGAAGCGCATGGAGGCCCCACCCCACATCTTCTCTGTCTCTGACAACGCCTATCAGTTCATGCTCCAAGGTAAACTCTTCTTTTACAAGCAATTTTACAAATGTCTTTTAATTACATGGTCATTCATGATCTAATGTCTCTACTTTGGCCCACAGACAGGGAAAATCAGTCTGTCCTGATTACGTAAGTGTCATCTGAACATCTGAAAATTTCACATAAATAATCCAACATTGTGGAACATTTGGTAATGATAATACATTCCATGTGGCACAGCGGAGAATCTGGTGCTGGAAAGACTGTCAACACTAAGCGTGTCATCCAGTACTTTGCAACAATTGCTGTGTCTGGTGGTGACAAGAAAAAGCAAGAGCCACAAGCCACTGGAAAACTCCAGGTAAGAATTCTTATAACATTTACAACTTGCATTACATTAGATAACTGTTAATAGCTAAAGATAGACAAATGGTTAGCACAGCAAAATAAAAATTTCCATTTGCAGGGTTCTCTTGAAGACCAGATTATTGCTGCCAACCCACTGCTGGAGGCTTATGGTAATGCCAAGACTGTGAGGAATGACAACTCCTCCCGTTTTGTAAGTTCATTCTGAATAATCACATTCTTAAGTTAGTAACTATTCCATACTAAATATTTTATGACATTCCTGACATGTCCCTTTTGTAATTTATCATAACAATCAACAAAGTGAGAGATATTCTATTGTCTTAAACAGGGTAAATTCATCAGAATTCACTTTGGCACAACTGGCAAACTGGCTAGTGCTGATATTGAGACTTGTAAGTACAGGAAACGCTTTTTTATACTGTTGCTGTTGTGTATTTTATCTTGATAAAGATAGATTAAACAATAAATTAAATACTATTGTAAACAGACCTGTTGGAGAAGTCTAGAGTGACATTCCAGCTTCCTGATGAGAGAGGTACCACATCTTCTACCAGATGATGACCAACCACATGCCTGAGTTGATTGGTAGGCTTTACATTTACAACTAGTAATGGAATCATATTGATAGCTTAGTAGGTTTATGAGTTTTATAGAGTATATGTTGTAATTAGTTGTATTTATTCCCTACAGAAATGTCTCTCATCACAACCAACCCCTATGACTTCCCCATGTGCAGTCAGGGTCAGATCACTGTGGCCAGCATTGATGATAAAGAGGAGCTGGTAGCCACAGATGTAAGATATTAATAATTCTTAAAGTTTGATTTATATCATGTCATACAGTAGCTGTGATAAAGCCATGAAAAAGTTAACATAATTAGTTTGTCATTTCAGACTGCCATTGACATCCTGGGCTTCAGTAATGAGGAGAAAGTCACCATTTACAAGCTGACTGGTGCTGTGCTCCATCATGGCAACATGAAATTCAAGCAGAAGCAGCGTGAGGAGCAGGCTGAGCCTGATGGCACTGAGGGTAGGTTGTAACACTTAACTGAACACAGACCTGCTCTGTGGTAACTTTATTATACTACTTTACTGAAAAAGTCATTGCATTGAAATTCTTGAATTTGTTGTACTAAAATGGTACATAATCTTCTATGTCTGTTGAAAACATTGTGACTAAGACACAACATTTAATCATTTATAGATGCTGACAAAGTCGCATACCTGTTGGGCTTGAACTCTGCTGATATGCTAAAGGGTTTGTGCTACCCAAGAGTGAAGGTCGGTAATGAGTATGTTACCAAGGGTCAGACTGTGCCACAGGTCCTGAACTCTGTGTCAGCCTTAGCCAAGTCTATCTATGAGAGGATGTTCTTGTGGATGGTCATCCGTATCAACCAGATGTTGGACACCAAGCAGCCAAGACAGTTCTTCATCGGTGTGCTGGACATTGCTGGCTTTGAGATTTTTGATGTGAGAAGAATTATTTGTAATGCTTCACCTTCAATAGTGATTTGTTAAACAGGGAGATGAGGGCTTTAATGGTGTTTATTTACCAATTGCAGTACAACAGCATGGAACAGCTGTGCATCAACTTTACCAATGAGAAACTGCAACAGTTTTTCAACCATCACATGTTCGTCCTGGAGCAAGAGGAGTACAAGAAAGAGGGTATTGATTGGGAATTCATTGACTTTGGCATGGACCTGGCAGCTTGCATTGAGCTTATTGAAAAGGTGATTTTAATTTATTTAATAACAATTTCATAATTATACAATATATAACATTTTATGACATCCATTAATGCCTGACATGATGTCTTCTTAATTAACAGCCTATGGGTATCTTTGCCATCCTTGAAGAGGAGTGCATGTTCCCCAAAGCCTCTGACACCACTTTCAAGAACAAGCTGTACGATCAGCATCTTGGCAAGTGCAATGCCTTCCAGAAACCCAAGCCTGCCAAAGGCAAGGCTGAGGCCCACTTCTCCCTGGTGCACTATGCCGGCACTGTGGACTACAACATCTGTGGTTGGCTGGATAAGAACAAGGATCCACTCAACGAGTCTGTGTTGCAGCTGTACCAGAAGTCAGGAGTGAAACTGCTGCCTATTCTTTACCCACCTGTTGTAGAGGGTAACTCATTGTCAACACATAAAAATTATAGCAAGATTACCTTTTAAGTATTGGTTACTTTTTCATCCACCACTGAAATTGCTTTTATTCCATTTCATTTACTCTACAGAGAGTGGTGGTGGTGGTGGTGGTAAGAAGGGTGGTAAGAAGAAGGGTGGCTCCATGCAGACTGTGTCCTCCCAGTTCAGAGTATGTATATTTAACTCATAACCAACAAATCACTAATCCCGAAGAAAAGTGAAGTGATAACCTGACAGAACTCTTATCTCAACAGGAGAACTTGGGTAAACTGATGACCAACTTGAGGAGCACCCACCCCCACTTTGTGCGTTGCCTGATTCCCAATGAAATTAAGAAACCAGGTAGAGTTTTGGATGATAAATGAAGTCATGGTCATTGCTCTGGACATTGAATTAGGATGAAAACTGATATTTCTATTTTTACCAGGTCTTATGCAGAACTTCCTGGTTATCCACCAGCTCAGGTGCAATGGTGTGCTGGAGGGTATCAGAATCTGCAGAAAGGGTTTCCCAGCAGAATCCTTTATGGTGACTTCAAGCAGAGGTGTGAACTGCGAAATTAATTACTATTCACTACATGTTCAATACAGGTGTGAGACAGGGAAAGTAATGTATTTATAATGTCCAGATACAAGGTGCTGAATGCCAGTGTCATCCCTGAGGGTCAGTTCATTGATAACAAGAAGGCTGCTGAGAAGCTCTTGGGATCTATTGATGTTGATCACACTCAGTACAAGTTTGGACACACTAAGGTACGCAAGTTACATGCACATATTTAATCTGTTTGACAGATTTATTTGTCTTAATTTGTAATGTATACTTAAATGTTCATTTCTCTAAGGTGTTCTTCAAAGCTGGCCTGCTGGGTACGCTTGAGGAGATGCGAGATGAGAAACTGGCTTCCCTGGTCACAATGACTCAGGCTGTCTGTCGTGCATTTCTGATGAGGAGGGAGTTTGTCAAAATGATGGAAAGAAGGTATTTTAAGATATATTTTAAGTTTTCAAATACAAGGGATACGCACAACATTAAAAAACATGACAGTGAGCATTTACATAGATGTACATAAAAGACTGAACACTATCTAGCCTTGCCACTGAGGTCAAGTGAATTTTATCATGAACTCTATGGTTTTCCTGATAGAATTCTTCCGCTACTTTCAACGAGAATGGCAACTAGTTTCACACCACCAATCAAACTCTTTTCCAGGGATGCATTCTTCACCATCTAAGACAATATCCATTTCTTAAGTTTAACGTGTAGTAGTGTATCTTAAATATGAAAACAAATTTAGAGAAATTGCAATGTACACAGGATTGATTACCAGACACTGTTTCTCATCACAGGGAGGCAATCTACACTATCCAGTACAATATGCGCTCCTTCATGAATGTCAAGCACTGGCCATGGATGAAGGTTTACTACAAGATCAAGCCTCTGCTGAAGAGTGCTGAGACTGAGAAGGAGCTGGCCAACATAAAGGAGGAACATGAAAAACTCAAGGCAGCCCATGCTAAGGCAGAGGCCAAGAAGAAGGAGCTTGAGGAGAAGATGGTGGCTCTGGTGCAAGAGAGGAATGACCTGCAGCTGCAAGTGTCATCTGTAAGTATACGGTGTACAACCAGGAAGGGTTATAAACTATCTTTGGTACAACTGCAATATTCACAAACGTGCCATACTATTATCCTTATGTTAATGTTTGTAGTAGCCAACGCTTTTGTTCAGAGCTTGCAGAAAGCTTGTAAAGCTTCTACACCCACAATAGCAAAGTACATTTACATTTATGCATTTAGCAGACGCTTTTATCCAAAGCGTTCCAAAGTACAGGCAAATCACATTGTTCTACACAATAAAGGAAGTCAACAACAACATTTTCTACATTACATTTACATTACATTAGATTATGCATTTAGCAGACACTTTTTTTCCAAAATTACTTATATTTGTCAATTACATCAGGGCCAGTCTTTCCTAAAACAAGTTATGGTTAAGTGTCTTGCTCAAATGTAAACTTTCAGAGATTTGTACAATTTCGCTACTCTTCTACTGTCCTTTCCCAAATAACATGTTTCTAATGTAGTGGCGCTTTAATTCTTAGCATTAAGAATATTCTTAGCATTTTAGCATCATCATTCTTAGCATCACTATGACTCATCACCCAATCTAGGGATCAGAGAGCCTATCAGATGCTGAGGAGAGGTGTGAGGGTCTGATCAAGAGTAAGATCCAGCTCGAGGCCAAACTCAAAGAGATAACTGAGAGACTGGAGGATGAGGAGGAAATGAATGCTGAGCTTACTGCCAAGAAGAGGAAACTGGAGGATGAATGCTCTGAGCTCAAGAAAGACATTGACGACCTGGAGCTGACCTTGGCCAAAGTGGAGAAGGAGAAACATGCCACTGAGAACAAGGTTTGAATTCAGATGAGAAAAACATAATACTGTGTATGTACCAAAATGTCTTTGTGGAGTTCATTTGATGTTATAATGATGCTATAAAACTTCCCATGTGCAGGTCAAGAACTTGACAGAGGAGATGGCCGCTCAGGATGAGTCAATTGGTAAGCTGACAAAGGAGAAGAAAGCCCTCCAAGAGGCCCACCAGCAAACTCTTGATGATCTTCAGGCAGAGGAAGACAAAGTCAACTCTCTGACCAAAGCCAAGACTAAGCTTGAGCAGCAAGTGGATGATGTGAGTTCAGGGCCTCTCTCTGTATATCAGATAGAACATGCATTATTATAACCATTAATGACTTGTTTTAAATTCACAGCTTGAAGGTTCCCTGGAGCAAGAGAAGAAGCTCCGCATGGACCTTGAGAGAGCCAAGAGAAAGCTTGAGGGTGACCTGAAGTTGTCTCAGGAGAACATCATGGATCTGGAGAATGACAAGCAGCAGTCGGAGGAGAAGTTGAAGAAGTAATGCAGAATTCATATTAGCACTTAACACTATTTATGCAAACATTTAGACAGAGCATCACTTAATTTCTGTTTAACCAGTCATTGACAGCTTTTTACTTAAATGTAATGTAGGAAGGACTTTGAAACAAGCCAACTTCTTAGCAAGATTGAAGATGAACAATCATTGGGGGCTCAGCTTCAGAAGAAGATCAAGGAGCTTCAGGTTAGTAATACTAAATACAGTTTATTATTCTCTGTCTGATATTATTAAATAACAGTTTTTAACAATGAATAGGCCCGCATTGAAGAACTAGAGGAAGAGATTGAGGCTGAGCGTGCAGCTCGTGCCAAGGTCGAGAAGCAGAGAGCTGATCTCTCCAGGGAACTTGAGGAGATCAGTGAGAGGCTTGAGGAGGCTGGTGGTGCCACTGCTGCTCAAATTGAGATGAACAAGAAGCGTGAGGCTGAGTTCCAGAAGCTGCGTCGTGATCTTGAAGAGTCCACCCTGCAGCATGAAGCCACTGCTGCTGCTCTTCGCAAGAAGCAGGCTGATAGTGTGGCTGAGCTGGGAGAGCAGATTGACAACCTCCAGCGTGTCAAGCAGAAGCTTGAGAAGGAGAAGAGTGAATTCAAGATGGAGATTGACGACCTCTCCAGTAACATGGAGGCTGTTGCTAAGGCAAAGGTGAATAAAACATGTATGTAGTGAAAGTAGCAAATGTTAAGGTAATAAATACTGTACCTACTATCTCTATCTTATCAATGAAATCTGGGGATTCAATTTTGTCCATCTCAAAGTTGTCTATATATTTCAATAACAGGCCAATCTGGAGAAGATGTGCCGCACACTTGAGGATCAACTGGGTGAAATCAAGGCCAAGAGTGATGAGGGCGCCCGCCAGATTAATGACCTCAGTGCTCAGAGAGCAAGACTTCAGACTGAAAATGGTGAAAATACAGAGCACATCTCTTTAGTTTCTGTGTTGTTTTGTCAGAATATCAATCAGACATGCTAAATATTATGCTCCTAAATTTCTAATCAGATGAGCTTGCTAATATGGTAATGTTATGCTACCTAAACAGGTGAGCTTGGCCGTCAGCTGGAGGAGAAAGATGCTCTTGTATCTCAGCTGACCAGAAGCAAGCAGGCTTTCTCACAGCAAATTGAGGAGCTCAAGAGACTGAATGAAGAGGAAGTCAAGGTACTAATGTCTGCATGAAAAGGACAAAAATCTGATATAGAAATCACATTTTAAAAAACACTCTTAGACCTGTACCATTATTAATTCACAAACAGGCCAAGAATGCCCTGGCCCATGCTGTTCAGTCTGCTCGCCATGACTGTGACCTCCTGAGGGAGCAGTTTGAGGAGGAGCAGGAGGCAAAGGCTGAACTTCAGCGTGGCATGTCCAAGGCCAACAGCGAGGTTGCTCAGTGGAGGACCAAGTATGAAACTGATGCCATCCAGCGCACTGAGGAGCTTGAGGAGTCCAAGTATGTACCAAACATGTAAAATATATAGACATGCATATGATTTTTCAGGACTTGAACTGAATTCCAGATTTTTCGATCTGAAATGAAACCCTTGTAAGTCATGCAGATCTGGTTTTTTTGTGGGGGAGGGGTTTCCAACTGTTAATTTAAACGCATGACAGCAGCTCAGGCGAGCTTTGTTTGAAGAATATGATAGGCCTACTTAGTTGGTGTTGTTAATTAAAACGTATTCCACTGAGAAGAGGCTCAAGGAAAATTTAGGCTAAGCTTTTATGCTTAGATGAGAACCGTGTACACTCAATCGAAAGATGCAGCAGTGTATTACCATTATGGAGCCCCAAGGGTCAATGCCCCCCTCGCCGTATCACAGGATGTGTTCCTGCAGGGGCACCAGCTTATATTTCCACACAGTTTTGGTTAGTTTAGTACGTCAAATGTTATTACATACATAATTAAACCATTTAGAGCCATTTGGGACATTTAGTCAACTTAAGATATGCAAATATGAAATCGAGTCGTCTGAATATTTGGAACATGACACATGGACGTCAGCACTAGCATAGCACTATGTGCTTTTGTATGTATATTTTCCTGGTTTTACATCCTTTGCCAATCACATCCCTGACAGAATATGGAAGTGATTGTGAATTATTAGATAATGCAATAAAATCAACAGAGCTATTAAATGTTCTGATTTAAATTCATTGCTTTATCAGGAAAAAGCTTGCCCAGCGTCTGCAGGAGGCTGAGGAGCAAATCGAGGCTGTTAACTCTAAGTGTGCCTCTCTGGAGAAGACCAAGCAGAGACTCCAGGGTGAGGTTGAAGACCTCATGATTGATGTGGAGAGAGCCAATGCTCTGGCTGCCAATCTTGACAAGAAGCAGAGGAACTTTGATAAGGTAATACCTCCACTATATGGAATAGATATGGGATTTAAGATAAAGAACAGGAAGTAAAAGTGAGATTTCATCTTGCAACAAATGTTTCTGAAAGGTCCTGGCAGAGTGGAAGCAGAAGTTCGAGGAGGGTCAGGCAGAGTTGGAGGGTGCCCAAAAAGAGGCTCGCTCTCTCAGCACTGAGCTGTTCAAGATGAAGAACTCCTATGAGGAGGCTCTTGACCAGCTGGAGACCCTGAAGAGGGAGAACAAGAACCTCCAACGTAAGTATAGATTATTTTGAATTACTACACAATCAAAACTTGTAAAATCTACTCACAAAACTAAAATTAATTACAAGTTGTTCGGTACTGACTGAGTTATTTAGTAAGTGTATGTACATATCTTTTTGCAGAGGAGATCTCTGACCTGACTGAGCAGCTGGGTGAGACTGGAAAGAGCATTCATGAGCTGGAGAAGGCAAAGAAGGCTGTTGAGACTGAGAAAGCTGAGATCCAGACAGCCCTTGAAGAGGCTGAGGTACACAGAATCCAACAGGATAAATGCATTTAATACACTTACACACAAGCACGTCATCATAAATCAAGAGCTTAAAACTATTACAACAAAGTATTACAACTAGAATGAATGAAACCTTTATTGCCCCAAGGGGAATTTGTCTTGCCCTTAGGAGACATAACTAAGATGGAGCAAAACAACACTTACACATGCAGACTCACACAACGATACATAGAATGCCAAACTAATTTTAAAAACCATACAATATTTAAAAAGCTCATACTTTATGACGGTGGCTCTCTGTCTGAATGCTCCTTGGGACAAAAGATGTAATAGCTCTGTTTGTTTTTCCATGTGGCATTCTATTACAGAGATCTGAGAGGAAAGGGAAGTACTCAGGAAAGAGGGGATTAGACGGATCAACCAGTAATTTCAAAAAAGACAATGTTTTTTCAAAATAACTTAACAAATCTGTTATGTAAGGGATAACAGTCTTTGTGGTGTGCTGTTGTTTTAAAATATGAAAAAAAGCCAAAATCCAAAAATCAGACCAGGCTCCATATTGAGGCCTTTATATATGTCCAAATCCATAACCAGGCCCATCCTGTAAACGTGACTGGTGTCAGTTCGGGACTTGGCTATAATTTGAACTGTTATGGTAAAAGCTTTGAAGATGTTTTGATGATAAACAAACTTGGTACCCCACCATCACCAAGTCATGCAACAGCAAAATATAATTTATGACCTTGTGAAAAAAAAAATTTTTTTTGTTCAAATCCAATGGCCTGCAAACAAATCCCTGTGTGCCCATAAGTGTTGGCATGAAGTACAAAAACTTCTGGAACTTCGTTCTTCAAACTTCGAACTTCGTAGCCATTAAAAAATGAATGCATGTGTGTTAATGTCATGATAACAGGGAACTCTCGAGCATGAAGAATCCAAGATTCTCCGTGTCCAACTTGAGCTCAACCAGGTCAAAGGTGAGATTGACAGGAAGCTCGCAGAGAAGGATGAGGAGATGGAGCAGATCAAGAGGAACAGCCAGAGGGTGATTGACTCCATGCAAGGCACTCTAGACTCTGAGGTCAGGAGCAGGAATGATGCCCTGAGAATCAAGAAGAAGATGGAGGGAGACCTCAATGAGATGGAGGTTCAGCTGAGCCACGCTAATCGCCAGGCTGCTGAGTCCCAGAAACAACTGAGGAATATTCAGGGTCAGCTCAAGGTCAGTTATTTACATTCTCAGTATTTATTTAAAATCACATCATACTTCATATATCACATTACAAATATTAGACATACCACATACTGTACATTAAAATGCCTTCACCAATGTATATTTCTCTGTCAACTAGGATGCTCAACTGCACCTTGATGATGCCATCAGAGGACAGGATGACATGAAGGAGCAGGTTGCCATGGTGGAGCGCAGGAATGGCCTGATGGTTGCTGAGATTGAGGAGCTGAGATCTGCCCTGGAGCAGACAGAAAGAGGCCGCAAAGTGGCTGAGCAGGAGCTGGTTGATGCCAGTGAGCGCGTTGGCCTTTTGCACTCCCAGGTAGAGAATAAAAATGGTTGTTTGAACAAATACATCAAACAGTATTCAAAATATAACCGAGGTCGGATGTTTTTCCACACTAGAACACAAGTCTGCTGAATACCAAGAAGAAGCTTGAGGCTGACTTGGTTCAGGTTCAAGGTGAGGTTGATGACATTGTCCAGGAGGCAAGGAATGCTGAGGACAAGGCCAAGAAAGCCATTACTGATGTAAGCTTTGTTTCCTTAGAACTAGTACCTTATATTTAAACTATTTTATAACCAAATCAGTAAAACATACACTATTCTATCATCTAGGCTGCCATGATGGCAGAGGAGCTGAAGAAGGAGCAGGACACCAGCGCTCATCTGGAGAGAATGAAGAAGAACCTGGAGGTCACTGTAAAGGACCTGCAGCACCGCCTGGATGAGGCTGAGAATCTGGCCATGAAGGGAGGCAAGAAACAGCTCCAGAAACTGGAGTCCAGGGTAAGACGGAAGATGAGGCAAAAGTGTACCAAACCATGCAGTAAGAGAAAATAGTTTAAGCTTATGTTAACTTTCTCCACATAAAGGTCCGTGAGTTGGAAAATGAGCTTGAAGCTGAACAGAGACGTGGTGTTGATGCTGTCAAGGGAGTCCGCAAATACGAGAGGAGGGTCAAGGAGCTCACCTACCAGGTAAAGACATCTTTCCTCACTTTTTAGCAAACTATCAAACTTCACACAAGGCTTCATACACTTAATTTTCTCTTTAGACTGAAGAGGATAAGAAGAATGTCACCAGACTCCAGGATCTGGTTGACAAGCTGCAGCTGAAGGTCAAAGCCTACAAGAGGCAGGCTGAGGAAGCTGTAAGTTGATTCTTTTATGAATTTATACTAGAAAACCGCACTTATTAGGATTACCATGTTTGACTGGGTTCATAACTGAATTTCTTAAAATTAAATTAACTTCTTTACTTAACACAGGAGGAACAAGCCAACGGCCACCTGTCCAAACTCAGGAAGGTGGCGCATGAGCTGGAGGAGGCTGAGGAGCGTGCTGACATTGCTGAGTCCCAGGTCAACAAGCTCAGGGCCAAGAGTCGTGATGGTGGAAAGGTAAGAGAAAGTTTCTATGTATTTATTTCTTTTTCCACAAATAAACATTGTAAACCAGCAAGTCATTGACCATATCATTTGTTCTCTAGTGAAGTTAATTTCTTTTCATTGTCTTTTTATAGGGCAAAGAGGCTGCAGAGTAATCAGTTTCATCTGACAGAAAATTTCCAGTTAATGTGACTATTCTGTAACAATGCATACAATCTAATAAATGATTGTAAATCTAAATATTTTGTTTAATCTTTTGATTTTAAACACTCATTTTTAAATGGTATTCATTAAGTCAGGAGCTTTTTCAGCAGGAAGATTTCTATCCTACCAACACATGCACAATTACTCAACAGATTCTTCTCTCTGACACATCAAAAAGACCATAATACTTACATGAGACAATTTTGCATTACATAAAAATATTTAACATTCCAACAGGCATATGCACACTTTACATGTAAACAGTGACAGTCTGTACATCAAGGAGAGTTTAATAATTTCCTGCCACAATATCATAATTTTAATACTGGGGGAAGGGGGGCATCTTAAGGCAAATGTACATAAAATCTGCTTGATTGTATTTGATGTATTTACTCACATCTAAAAAAAATCTCCTTTTTATCTGCTTACTACTTCATTAGCTGCTTCAGAAATGGCTCACTCCTTACTGCCTAAAACATGAGGTACCATTTTGTATCAGGAGAATGTGTGCTTGTTTGACTTGTGTGCTCACTTTATGAAGTTATTAACGAAAACGACGGTTCTGTACTGATAAATCAGTACAACAGAAAATTGCCTTTTTCTCAGTGTAGAAAAAAAATTAGTGGTACACCCCAGGATTCATACAGCAATATACTATCACTAAAAGTAAATTAAAGTGTACATGAAATATTGACATCAGCATTGGTGTGTTTTAAATCCTGAAGCATGTATTGGGAGCAGGCAGCAAGAGGATGGATGGATACTGAAGAAATTGATATTGTTGTGTCACTTTTGTGCTATGGACCCTGCTGTGAGTCTGTAATAAAGATTGTATTGAAATTGCTGAGGATTATTAGCAAAATCACTACTACTTGAACATACATTCTGAGTAAGACAAATCATAATAGCTGCATAGAACAACTGAAACATAATGCATTCTCTCTTCTGAAAGATACAACCTAGCACCATAATTCTTGGTAGTTAGGAATAAGTAATATTAAGAAAGACATTGAAGCTTTGGCACCACTGACTGCTTCTTAATTTTCTTACTGTTTTTGCAAATGCTTATGGGACTAGCTGGTAGCAAGTTCTACAAGGACCCCATGTGACCGCTTTCCTAATTTTGGCCTAGGAGCAACTTCAGGTAACTAGGATAAATTCACTGCAGTAGCAAAATGTGTTAGTTCATAATTACAATGGGATTTAGCAATTGGGACAAAACATTGTTCCCCTTTTTTTGCTTTGATGTAGAATGAAGATCAACAACAAGGGCTTAGTATGTGTTTAGGGATAGTGTTGCTTTTTAATCCCACCTCAGAACACTGCCAGAAGAGAGACATGAGAGAAGTCTTATGGATATGTAAAGGACTTTTATGAGAACATAGTTTGGCAAGGACTGTGTTTCATCCCACTTACAGTTTGCTCTGTCTCTTGCAGGGTACAATGGATACCACTGTTGGACACCACTGTTGGACACACTGTTGTGTCTCAGTATGTACCTCACTGAAAAATCCTGATGACATTGGCAACATCCTACTCTCCAGGGTTTGGAAAAATATGCAATGAAAATCAGCCCTAAAGACGAATACAGTGCAGGTGGATGGATAGCCCAGTACGTGGAAGTGTGATGGCCAAAAGACAGATGAGGAAAGAATGCAGCCCAAGGCATGTGAACAGAGGTTTATGCTGTATTCACCATCAGTGACAAATGTGAACACAAGACAACAGGACCATTCTTCCAGAAGGAGACTATATCCATACTATACTAAACTCTATTCACTTGTTGGGCTGGAATGGATCACTTAATCAAAATTTTGGATGGAGTTTTTGGAAAGTCTGCATTTTGGCCAAAACACAATTTTGTCATACAGTGCCAATTGTGAATGGTGAAGGACAAGGACTTTTTTTTGCTGTAACACACAAGGATATTGATGTTGTACCAAGTCTTGCGACAGCGGAAGGCCTTTACTGTCTAACTCTATCATGTGAGTAGTATTTATCTGATACTATCTGTGACAATTATGCAAATTAGCCATGTGAACATGCATTTGTTATTGTTGTTGTTATCGTTGGTGACATGATAGCTGTCAAATACCAGTCCCTTCCACCCGCCCCTCATCACTCTCCAGTACTCCCATGTATTTCATAATGTTGTTGATCCTTTGTATCAGGGGAATGTTAATGGTTGTGTCTGGTCAGAGCATATCTATGTGTCTCTGTTTGTGAATGTCTATCCCTCTCATGCACTCCCAAGACCCAATCCCCGATACAAGTTTGTATAGAACGTTTATGGTTGTTAGTGAATGGTATTATCAAGAAGGGTATTGCCAAGAGAATGTTCATATTATGTCTCTTTGGATACTCATTGAAATCCTTGGAAATGTAATATTTGAATGCAAACAACCTGTTTGACATGTTGTGCCAATAAGAAACGGTTTTGTTTGTTTGCGTGCCAATCAACAGTCCGATTGTTTTTAAATGTGCATAATTACGGGGATGCATAAGGCAGAGCAGTTTTGTGCTTCAAAAGTTGGCCTATGTTTGCGATAGTTCTGATTTTACAAAAGGGATACAAACACCTGTCCTGAGGAATAACACAGATTTGTGCATACACTATTCAGTCATGATGCATTACGTAATAGGCTATAGTCTGCTGTTTTCCGCAGCAGTTCAATTTTTTTAGGCTATGAGTTGCCGTCGAGTAAAGAGTGGCATGTTTGATGTGTGCGGCATGGCTTGGTAACATTTTTCAGTTTTGTGTGATACATTCTCGTCTGGCCTATAAAGGAACTGAATTTTGCCTTGTTGCACTTGCCTTTATATATGAAATAAATGTAGGCTATATGCCTTAAAGACATTGTGTCATCTTTTGGTAGATTAAACTATACTCGCCACACTACCTATACATCTCTAAGAGAGGATATTGCTGTTTCAAATAGGCTATAGTGTTCTTGAGAGTGCTAGAAAATAGGTCATTTGAACTGGTCTAATTGCCTTTCTTTACTGCTTACGGGGAAAGTGCAACTGTATGATATAGTCGTGCCACACAGCACGTCACTTATAGCTAAGCAGACATCCCGAGAAGGCATCTCCACAAATCCTGGTTTTGCTGGGATTTTTTTTTTCTTTTTTACTGACTGTCCCGATAAATTGATCATCTTTTCTAGGGCGACAGTGGTTCCGTTTTTTGTGAAATTTCACTGCCACGCACAAATTCATAGTTTCACTAAACCTGCTCTTCTGCTGTCACACTATTATTAGTCAGTTACTATTAGTTATTAGTTACTATTTTCTTTCCCATTGTCTTGATACATTGAATCAAGCTGGCTGATGATGTATGTATGCCATGTAAGCTAATCTTGTAATGGATACTTTAAAGTTTACTGTAGCCTACATTATAGCCTATCTATCACCTATTCTGCCGGCCACCAGCAACCATGTAGCCTATTACATAACATGGAGATCTGTGATCATATGGAAAGGATGTCAGTAAGGTTTGATCAAAGGTAAAGTCAAGTAAGGACAGATTTTTATTTTTACTGTCCTGTATGGAGTTGTAGACTATAGGCCTAAATAAAAGGCCTAAGCAAAAAGTGGGTTTTATTGTCATTAGAACCATATACAGTATATATAGTGAGACAAACCAGCGTTTCACCAAGGATTCAAGAGGTGCTACATTTAAGAAATATAAAAAGACATTTGAAACAGGCTGTATTTAATGCACTTAGGTCACATGTAGTGCTATTAGGCTACATTTAGTGCACACACATTATAAATATACTGTTCATAAAGTGCGACAGACAACAGACAACAAGATAGAGCATAAGTAGACTTAAGTGACAGAGCACTGACTGTTGTAAGATCAGCACAGAAAAAGTGCAGGAGTGCATTTCAGTTCAGTGTGTCATGTCATGCTTTATTGTTCAACAGCCTGACTGCTTGAGGGAAGAAGTTCTTCCCCATTCTGATGGTGCAGGCAGTTATAGTGTGTTATCTTTTCCCTGATTGCATTAGGGACAATAGTGCACGGGACGGGTGTGTTGTGCATTTGCTATGAACACTGCTCTTGCTCACCTGGAACAAAGTAACACTTATATTCGGATGTTGTTCATTGATTACAGCTCTTCTTTCAACACCATCGTGCCACTCAAACTCATCATAAAGCTTCATGACCTGAACATCAATTCCTCCCTGTGCAGCTGGATCCTGGACTTTCTGACTGATAGACCTCTGGCAGTATGGCTGGGTAATATCACCTTCTCCACTATTTCAATCAGTACCGGTTCACCCCAGGGTGGTGTTTTGAGCCCCCTGTTGTACTTTTCGGGCCTGTGTTCACCAAATGTGTTTTTTGCGCTGGCAGCACCTATTTTAAAAACAAATCCTGTGAGCTTTACCGTCCAAAACAATTCAGCGCATGCATTCAGCGGAAAAACAAGACGTCGGCAGAAATTTTTTAGCGCAGCACTCAACACAGAGCGCTGCAAGTTGAAATCTGTCCAGTCTGTAGAACTGCACTGGTCTCATCAATGTAACTAATCTCTCACCAACCAATCAAAATCAAGGAGGGGGCGGGGCAACCTCAGTCAGCAACAATCAACAACAATAGTGTCTTGTTTGGAGGTGTTTGAGAAGCTTATTTTGATCTAACTTTGAAGGGTTACCATAATCAGACATTAAAGGTGAAGGCATGGAGAGATGTTGCCGTATCAGTTGGATTACCTGGTATGGACACAGGCCCTTACCCATGACTGTAGTGCCACACACTTTTCCAACACCGCTAAGTTGGCTGATGATACAAACATAATTGGCTGCATTACAAATAGTGGTGAGACTACCAAGCAGAAGTAGCATCCGTAGACCAAGGAACTAATTGTGGACTACCGTGGCTAAGCTGTAAGCTGTTTCAGGTTCCTTGGCGTTCATCAGCGACATCAGCGAAGATCTAAGTTGGTCACATCACATTGGTCACTAGAGAAGCACAGCAGCAACTCTTCTTTTTGAGATGGCTGTGGAAATTTGTGCTGTCACACTAGCAGGGACCTGGCTATCTCCCTCGCCAGCCCTTGTGTCCGAGTGTCAGTGGGTTACACTTCCTGGCTAATGTGCAAGACTTAGGAAGTGTTAGGAAGTGACAAGGGCCAGGTGCTTAAATGCAACCTGTTGCTGTGTGACCATTTGCTGACCACGGTGTCTAGCTGTTTCCTTGTTCTTTCCCTGTGCGATCTAGTTGTGCTATTGCTCTGGATCCTTGTCCATGAGCTTTGGCTAACACAATGTTTTTGTCAGCCCTGTCTTCATTCACTGAGACTGTGTTCGTCAACAATGTCTTTAAAATACCCATTGGCACCCTCCACAGCCTACAAAAGAACTTTTATAAACTTTCCGATGCTCTCAAAATGCACCAACACCTGGCATTCCGCATTGTCAACCCAAATACTGTCACAACACCATTCTTCAACTCAATGTGTAAGAAATGTATCCTGTGTGTTATTCAATGTACAATCTCTTAACAACAAAGGACTTTTTATTAATGATGTAATTACTGATATGTGTTTTGATTTTATGTGTCTGACTGAAACATGGCAGGTAGCAAATGAGTTTATCACATTGAATGAAGCCTGGGTATGAATTTAATGATAAGGCTCGTTTGACTGGGTGCAGGAAAGGACTAGCTGTGCTTTACTGTTCCTGTCTCAAGGTTGTATTTTAGGATTTTGCATCCTTGGAATATCTTGTTCTACTTGCTATGTCACTGAATACTGCCAAGCATTATTCCAAGGTCAGGTTTACTCCAAAATTCTACCAAGGTTATCTTGACCCTTTCTGCACATCTCCATTCCATGGATGATAGCGCATATAGTGTAGCTGGCCTTAAGCTCTGGAATGCCCTCCCACTTCCTCTCCATCAGAACACTTCACTCTCCACTTTCAAATCTCTGTTAAAAACTCACCTTTTCATCCTGGCTTCCCTTCACCTGTTGACTGCCCTCAATCATATCCTTTCCCTTGCCATTTTCATCCAATGGTTTCTTTTATTTATTATTATTTGTTTATTTTCCCTGTTGTCATTCTGTGTTATTGGGCATAGTGTCTGTTGTTAAGTGTACAGAGTTCCTTCATTTAAATTTAAAATATTAAATTATTATCAATAATTATAAATGATTATTATTATTATTATTTGATCTGAGCAACAGTATGTTATGTGCGGTACATTACATTGAGAACATCCTGTCTAGTGGAATAGAAAACATGGTATGGCAACAGCATCATGATCAGCATGATCACAGAGCTCTGCAAAGGGTTTTCAGGTCAGTACACCAAATTACAAAGACTGAGTTACTATCTATCCAGGACCTTTACAAGCAGCTCTGCAGGAGGAAGGCAAAGTGTATAATCTCTGACCTCAGTATGTTATGCTGATAACAGTATGTTATGCTGATAACAGATCCACTACCAGACCCTGAATGCTGACAACTTTTCCACTACCAGATCCTCTGTACGAAAGTAACTGTAGAACGAGGGGCTGGTTTTATTACTAGACTACTAAAACGCATTCTTTAGAGTGCCTTCTTTAGCCTATACAGGCTATCTTTCGTTTTTTTAGTTGTAATATGTAACTGTAGGTCCAAAAAAGCGAGTAGCCTCTCACTGCAGTCTGTAAGACAGTCAGGTTGGATAACCAACTCCGCCCACATTCAAGTCGCCCATGTTATTATGTGATTAACAGTTTGCAAGAAAATTAACCTTGAACTTATGTTACATACTTAAATTTGCACATATCTCAATTCTGTGTCTAAAACACCTGTTTTCTCTCCATAGGATGGCATAATCTGTGCTTTCAAATGGTACTAGTTGCTAGTTCCTGTGATAAACGCTTTGTGAGAAAATTAACTTTGAAATTAATTACATTTAATAAATTGAGCATATTGCATTTCTAAAACAACACCCTTTTTCTCTGTTGAACTGCTCCCATAGTATTTGTTACACATAGCATTACCATATATCATGGTAAAGTACACAATCTGAACTTTGCAGTGATACTAGTTGCTAGTTACTGTGATAAATGGTTCACCAGATATGAACTATGAAATTGCGCTGCATGTAATCATATTTTATTCTGCATAACTGCATTCTTTTGAGTGCAATAGATTAAGAATGCTACAAATTTTAAAAGAGATGTCAAAGCATCTCACAATGTTATTGAATTCAAAGTTAATTATATTTCAAACACAGCTATAGCCTAAAATGATACATTCTAGGCTACTGCAATCCAGTTTGAAATGTTCAGAGAGCTTGATTGCTCTTGTGTAAAGTAAGATCTGACTGAACATTTATAGGCATGGTTGCATATGTTTTTGAAGATTATATTTTTAATGTAGTCTGCAGAATGAGGATCTATAATGTAGTATTAAAGTAGATGTAGAATGAGGTGTATAATTTAGAATGTAAGTACATTGTGAATTTAATGTTAGTAGTATGTATGCCAATATGTTTTTTTTTATTATTATTATTATCAGGTCAGTGAAAAGAGAGGAGAGAAAATGGAAAGCTTTAACAATTCTTTCAAAGCAAAATTTCAAATAAGACCTGTTTCTATACGGTAAAAACAAAAAGAGGAAAGAATATAGGAGGAAGTTGAGAACAGTATTTTTTTTTCCAGTAACAGCTTTTCTCCCAGTAAACTACTTGAGCCAACATGCATGTGCATGCATGTGTGTATATTCTGTGGTTTTGGCACCCATGGATGTATGCTGTGTCATTCAGACATGCTCAGGGATAGTAGGCTGACATGGCTACACATTTTTGTCATATTGTGTAGACCCCCTGAAATAGCCTTGGTCATCCCTGGCCACCCATGTACAAACTTCTAGCTCCGCCACTGGATATAGCAGCAGGCTCAGTGGAAATATACATAATTTTACTCATTGTAAATAAGTCTTTTAATGCACATGTAGTAAACAGTTGGCTATAGCCGACTTGGATGTGGGCGGAGTTGGATATCCAACCAGCCGTCCTGCAGATTACAACTGGACATGCTTGAAACAAGTTTACACATGTTCTTGAACTTTGATCTGTGTCGGACATTTTGACATATTTTGATGATAAGGGAATTAGTTAACATGCACGACTGTCAGATGATTCCGGCGGTGCGTGGTATAACGGACTCGTAATAGCTTGAACTAAGCTACTCTCACTTGCATTTACAAGCAGCTGGTTATTTGACGTTTGAGCTTATGGCTCAGTGATAGGCTCTCAGCTTTTTCGCGTAGTGCTACTGTTTTATGATTGTACCAGCCTACCTGGCAACATACAGACTGCAAAGTAATTAAAGTTTTTTTGTTGTTGTTGTTTTTCTAGCAGATTCTTGCACTAAGCTACTGTTTTGCGGTTTGGAGTAACCAAAGTGCTT
The DNA here is from genome assembly GCA_015244755.2 of Tenualosa ilisha. Lineage (NCBI taxonomy): Eukaryota > Metazoa > Chordata > Actinopteri > Clupeiformes > Clupeidae > Tenualosa > Tenualosa ilisha. The sequence goes on along the minus strand of PYXC01001715.1, from coordinate 2,449,002 downwards.
TCCGATAATGTCCGCATTTCCTTTTCGATTACCAGAACAAAAGTTTTTTCGGCGGAATCACCGTGCGCATCTCCTCAAACATGGACATAGGGTCGTCAGGCGTCCGAACCACAGTTAAACCAAAAACTGGTAGATTACTGTTTAACAGCAAGCCTCCAGCAGCCAGACTGCCACATCGATCACAGTCCTATTAAACGACCACAGAACTGAGGAATTTAAACATTTGAATCTAAGGTTGTGATTCGAGGGTTTCTATGTCCTTCTATGTCGTTGTTCTTGCAGTTCGTCAACTCTCTAGAGGCTGTACAACAATATATTTGGCTTGTATGGATAATTTTCTTTTCACGAGATTAATTTCGTAGACTTCTTTTAAAAAGGGCAATTTAGGGTAGGCTCATAGTTCATCAGAAAACGTTAAAGATGTAGACTATGGTCAAAGAAATCCTGTGGAGTGAGGTAAATGCATGATGTTGCAAGTTTTTTTTTTCCAATTCCACTGTTATATTATTAGCCAACTAATTACAATGTAGAATATACAGAACATATGCAGAAATATTGCTTGTTTACATTTTAAGAGGTAGCCTGTGACATTGCTCAGAGTTTGAGTCCATTTGTGAGATGCAGAAATAACCCAGAGATGGGGTTTCTACAGTCCTACTGACATCCTACTCAGATATCAGAGCATTTCATTAATTTTGACTGGTGTGTGAGGATTTCAAGTAATTTTGCAAAAATGGCTTCAGAAATGCACATCATAGCTACTTTTAACAAAGAAACTTCTAATATTCCTTAAGAGTTTTTCAATGTTCGTTTTATGTGTTTCACTTTTTATTATGTGTTTTATGTACAAATTCTCTCTTTTAATCCATATTTGTTTATACCTACTGTGCACTTTATTACTTAATGTTTTTATTATTTATATATTAGCGTATTGGGTCTCATATTAGGTTGTGGGGGGAGGAGTGGGGTGGGTTGGGGTGGTTCTTGCAATACATGGAATTACAATTTGAGATGCAACAATAAACTTGAACTTGCTCCAAACATTTTTCATAACTACACTGTTTAAGATAATATTGCATGCTCTATACAGTACAGTATGTAGTGTTCAAATGGAGAGAAATCAGTATAATCAAGGCAATAACAGACTATATGAATGTTGCCTGAAGTTTTAATTTGGTGAATTCTGTACCATCACATATGGCTGCAAGCCAGAGTTGGTCACGTCATATGTGATCATAAAGTATTTCACAATTATATCTCCTTAGTTATAATTGTGTTTTTTCCCTTGGTAGTGCTTACTCAGATATCTATATTATGATGTGTGTGTGTTGGTTCTAAATTGCATTGGATGAAAACACTCGCCAATTGAGTTGATGCAGTCATGAATATTCAGCAGCCTCATACCTACCTTTAACAAAGAAACTTGTAATATAGATGCAGTCATGAATATTCAGCAAGTGGAGAGTGCATATGCACATAGATAGCGTTTTTATTTATTGCAGTGTTGACAGCAGATTCTTGACATTACCATGTACCATAAATAGTGTGAATAGCAAGCTGTACCCAGTTTCTTCATCCAAGCGGACCATATTTACAATGTGCCGTTCAACAGCGCACCATTAAACATAAACATTATCAAGATCATTAGACATCACAAATATACAAAAACACTAGTAAAAATACCAACTGCAAAAATACATTAAAGTGAAAAGTGAACAGTGAATTTTCATTTGGCTATATTATTATTATTGTTGTTGTTGTTGTTGTTGTTGTTATTATTATATTTCATAGTTTTTTATTTCATTAGACTAACCGACAAGATCTGAAGAAAATTATAACCCCTAAATTGCAGAAACACCCCCTGTAAATATATCACCCTCCAGTTTTGGAATGCAGTGCCCCCTGGCCAAAAAAAGGCCTTGCCAAACATGCAATATGTGGCATAGACAGTATATTGACAGCAGGAGGTGATAGTCATTTGTTATTTTTATATCAAAGAACACAAGGGACTGCGTTAATGAATAATAGGTGAATGAGTACATTTTGACAAATGAAAACAGCAGTGAAATCACTAACAGTTAAATGTTTCATTTTTTTTTTTTCTTAGATCTTATGACTTTCAAAATGTAAAAGAACAGAATACATAACAAAATTACATTACTGCCATAAATATGTCAGATATGTATTCTATCACACCTTTGAAGTCAGATTTACAATGCATAATTGGTAAAATATATATACCTTATTATTATTATTACACCTATTAATTTTTATCTGTAAACTTGCTACATGTATGTATGTATGTATGTATGTATGTATGTATCTATCTATCTATCTATCTATATTTGTCCATCTATTTGTGTTGTGTAGGGTGTGTGTATGCGTGTGTGTGTAAAAGAGAGGGGAGAGAGAGAGAGAGAATGCTTTGTGATATTTAGGTATACTAAACCATTGTAACCTTATAAGGGTCCTGCTTAGTTCGCAGTTTGTCACAATATAAGGACGTGCAGGAGCCCAGAGGATTGCAGAGAAGACTGGGGGTCCCACTGCACTGTAAGTTGTCACCTGCTTTCGTTGGCAGTATGTGAGAGGCAAGGGTGTGTGCTGTATGGATGATTTCATAAACCTTGGTATTCTCCTCTGAATCAGAGAGAGAGACAGAGAGAGAGAGAGAAGAAAGCAAGCCAGAGAGAGAGATACATTTTGGTTGAACCAGTTGCATTAAAGTAGTTTTAATCAATTTTGATTAGCAAAGGAATATTAATTTGAGAAATATCAATTCAGATAACAGCTTCACAAAAAACTTACGTTACTGACCACTCATCTTACTTTTTAAATCTTTGTTATTTTAGACTCAGTTGAGGAATTTTCATCTGGCCCTGAGAGGAACAAGTAAGTTTATCTAGAACCTTTCAAAGAACATGGAAAGTAATTGACTTGCAGTGAAAAGATAAGGCAGTGGGTGTGTTGGAGAAGGGATAATGTACCTAATGGGCAATTGGAAGACACAAGGCCTGTTCCTAAACTAAGACTGTTGCTTTGCATAAAAGAGTCTGCCTAATGCCAGTCAACTCCATGACAAAAGTTCAGGATGCAGTTTTTCCAAAGTTTAAATAACCATACAGGATTTCACCATAGGGTAGCTTTGCTGTATAGTTCAACTTCTCCATGATTTGTCAACTAATTGACAAAGCTATGCCACCAAAGTAGTTTCCACTAGTCTATCCATTGTCAATTTGGCTAAACAGTGAACACACTACAGTATGATTGGCCTCGGAGGTACTTTTGTTAATACTCCTAGTGTACAGTTTCTTTGATCAAGATTCTGTAAGGAACTTACTCATGGCAGAGTACAGGGAAAGAAGAGACAATTATACAAAGTATTCTAACACAACCTTTCAGGCCCACAGAACATTAATATCTTTCCTCCTTTGACACAACTGTAAAATCACCTCATATAATTAATTTTCCTTGACGCACCTCTTGCACCATCATAAGGGCAAATTATTTTTACTCTTGCTCTTTCCATTAAACATATTCAGCTGTTTCCCACCTTAATTCTGAGAGTTTAGTTTATTACTTATCTAAGAAACACCCAGATGTTAATTTTATAACTGATGCTAAGATTGTGGGATTTCAAAGATGAATAATGTTGGTGTCCATGACTGTAGTCTTTTTTATTTACAAAAGGCATGATATATGTAATTTCTTCCCAACAGTAAACCGCAATCATGGGGGATGCAGACATGGCCATTTATGGCAAGGCTGCCATTTACCTCCGTAAGCCTGAGAAGGAGAGAATTGAGGCCCAGACCAAGCCCTTTGATGCAAAGACAGCTTGCTATGTGGCTGACAAGGATGATCTGTATGTGAAGGGAACAATCAAGAGCAAAGATGGTGGCAAAGTTGTCGTTGAAATCCTTGAGACCAAGGAGGTACATTTCAATTTTTAAGCTCTGATAACAACCTTGTTACTAATTCTCTTATGAAAAGCTTAATTTGAGACCAATAAAATCTGTCCCATGTTTGTTTGCCCCAGGAAAGGACAGTGAAGGATGATGATGTCTCCCCAATGAATCCTCCCAAGTTCGACAAAATTGAGGACATGGCCATGATGACCCACCTCAATGAAGCCTCTGTCCTGTATAACCTCAAAGAGCGTTATGCAGCATGGATGATCTACGTAAGCATTATACTTACTCCTAAATTGAATAAAATTACATGTTATAAAGGAGAAATCTGGAAAACCAATCCTTCTTATCTATTATTACAGACCTACTCTGGGCTTTTCTGTGTCACCGTGAACCCCTACAAGTGGCTCCCAGTGTACGACCCAGAAGTGGTGTCTGCCTACAGAGGCAAGAAGCGCATGGAGGCCCCACCTCACATCTTCTCTGTCTCTGACAACGCCTATCAGTTCAAGGTAAACTTTTCTTTTACAAGCAATTTTACAAATGTCTTTTATTTACATGGTACAAATTACATGGTCATTCCTTATCTAATGTCTTTACGTTGGCCCACAGACAGGGAAAATCAGTCTGTCCTGATTACGTAAGTGTCTTCTGAACATCTGAAAATTTCACATAAATAATCCAATATCATATTATGTATTTGGCAATGATAATATCTTCCATGTGCCACAGCGGAGAATCTGGTGCTGGAAAGACTGTCAACACCAAGCGTGTCATCCAGTACTTTGCAACAATTGCTGTGTCTGGTGGTGACAAGAAAAAGCAAGAGCCACAGGCCACTGGAAAACTCCAGGTAAGAATTCTTTTAACATTTACAACTTGCGTTACATTAGATTGTAAATTGTAAATACATTAGATTAGAACTGTTAATAGCTAAAGATAGACAAATGATTAGCACAGCAAAATAAAAATTTCCAATTTTCCAATTTTGCAGGGTTCTCTTGAAGATCAGATTATTGCTGCCAACCCACTGCTGGAGGCTTATGGTAATGCCAAGACTGTGAGGAATGACAACTCCTCCCGTTTTGTAAGTTCATTCTGAATCATCACATTCTTAAGTTAGTAACTATTCCATACTAAATATTTTATGACATTCCTGACATGATGTCTTCAATTTATCATAATAATAAACTTAGTGAGAGATATTCTATTGTCTTAAACAGGGTAAATTCATCAGAATTCACTTTGGCACAACTGGCAAACTGGCTAGTGCTGATATTGAGACTTGTAAGTACAGTAAACGCTTTTTTATACTGTTGCTGTTATATTGCTTGATAAAGATAAAATGAACTATAAAATAAACACTCTTGTAAACAGACCTGCTGGAGAAGTCCAGAGTGACATTCCAGCTTTCTGATGAGAGAGGTTACCACATCTTCTACCAGATGATGACCAACCACATGCCTGAGCTGATTGGTAGGCTTTACTCATTCAACTTGCCATCAATTACTGTGTTACATGTCAACAAGTAAAGAATGGAAATGTTAAACTTACTGTTGTTTGCCTCAACAGAAATGTCCCTCATTACAACAAATCCCTACGACTTCCCCATGTGCAGTCAGGGTCAGATCACTGTGGCCAGCATTGATGACAAAGAGGAGTTAGTGGCTACAGATGTAAGATATATGCATAATTCTATTTGAGTTATAATACATATAAATATGTCACTCTGTCAAAGATCAGAGTATCATCTTTTGTTCATCATACAATAAATGTATAACCAAATGTATGATTTCAGACAGCTATTGATATCCTGGGCTTCAGTAATGAGGAGAAAGTCACCATTTACAAGCTGACTGGTGCTGTGCTCCATCATGGCAACATGAAATTCAAGCAGAAGCAGCGTGAGGAGCAGGCTGAGCCTGATGGCACTGAGGGTAAGTTATATTCTTTACCCTACTGAGTTTACATAAGTTCTTGTAGTAACTTTGTTACAATGCCTCACATAGCAGGTTGATCTTTCATCACTTCCAAAGCTAGTTACATTGAAAAGTCATTTTTGTGTTAGCCAGAATAACAGAGGTGAGGTTAAAATACACTGAATGGGAGACACCATGTCTGGATCTTTACTTATTCATTTATTTTAACTCTGTTTCAGTGTGGCACTGGTTGTATTGAATCAGATTTGGACTATTTCATGGATGACTAAACAACATCAATATGTAATTATTTACAGATGCTGATAAAGTTGCTTACCTAATGGGCCTGAACTCTGCTGATATGCTGAAGGCTCTGTGCTACCCAAGAGTGAAGGTCGGAAATGAGTACGTCACCAAGGGTCAGACTGTGCCACAGGTATCTCATCAATATGATTTTTCATTTTCTTGATATTACTAGTTTTACATATCGACTGAATCAGAAACAATATGTAAATATTTTTTCAGGTCCTGAACTCTGTGTCAGCTCTGGCTAAGTCCATCTATGAGAGGATGTTCTTGTGGATGGTCATCCGTATCAACCAGATGTTGGACACAAAGCAGCCAAGACAGTTCTTCATTGGTGTGCTGGATATTGCTGGCTTTGAGATTTTCGATGTGAGGACAATTTTGTTATAGTGCTTCACCTTCAATAATGATCTTTAAAAAGGGAGATGAGGGCTTTAATTATGTTTATTTCCCCATTACAGTTCAACAGCATGGAACAGCTGTGCATCAACTTCACAAATGAGAAACTGCAACAGTTCTTCAACCACCACATGTTCGTTCTGGAGCAAGAGGAGTACAAGAAAGAGGGCATTGATTGGGAGTTCATTGACTTCGGCATGGACTTGGCCGCTTGCATTGAGCTTATTGAGAAGGTAAATTCAAATTTAGCAATGTTTTTCATGCACAATTTACGACATCCTTTAAGACTTTTGCACTGATCCCTTCTTATGTTTTAAAACAGCCCATGGGTATCTTTGCCATCCTTGAAGAGGAGTGCATGTTCCCCAAAGCCTCTGACACCACTTTCAAGAACAAGCTGTACGATCAGCATCTTGGCAAGTGCAATGCCTTCCAGAAGCCCAAGCCCGCCAAAGGCAAGGCTGAGGCCCACTTCTCCCTGGTGCACTATGCCGGCACTGTGGACTACAACATCTGTGGCTGGCTGGACAAGAACAAGGATCCACTGAACGAGTCTGTGGTGCAGCTGTACCAGAAGTCAGGAGTGAAACTGCTGCCTGTTCTTTATCCACCTGTTGTGGAGGGTAACTCATTTTCAACACATAAATAATGTAGCAGTATTAATTGTTGATGAAGTTACCTTTTCAATATTTCTTTCTTTTTCCTTCTCAATCTCCAGTGAAAAATATGCATTGACAGCTGAATTTGCTTTTATTCAAAATTTTGTTGATCTACAGAGAGTGGTGGTGGTGGTGGTAAGAAGGGTGGTAAGAAGAAGGGTGGCTCCATGCAGACTGTGTCCTCACAGTTCAGAGTATGTATTTTAGCAGTAATGAACAAACAAATTGCTCATTCTGAAGCAAGTTAAGGTGATATCTAACTACATTCTTACCTCAATAGGAGAACTTGGGCAAACTGATGACCAACTTGAGGAGCACCCACCCTCACTTTGTGCGTTGCCTGATTCCAAATGAAATCAAGAAACCAGGTGAATGGTCTTTAATAGTGAATGTATTCCAGACCTTGTATTGCTACGTATTCAGGACCTTGTGTTGAAAATTTATATTTTTCTTGACAGGCCTTATGCAGAACTTCCTAGTCATCCATCAGCTCAGGTGCAATGGTGTGCTTGAGGGTATCAGAATCTGCAGAAAGGGTTTCCCAAGCAGAATCCTCTATGGTGACTTCAAGCAGAGGTGAACTGAGACAGCAAATCAAGTGTTACACCTTCAAATAGGGCAAATCTAATCTAATATGTTTTTTTTATATCTAGATACAAGGTTCTGAATGCCAGTGTCATCCCTGAGGGTCAGTTTATTGATAACAAGAAAGCTGCTGAAAAGCTTCTGGGATCCATTGATGTTGATCACACCCAGTACAGATTTGGACACACTAAGGTAGTGTAGTTCTGTCATTAATCTATTGGACAGATGTTTTTGTCAATATATACTTATATATACCTTTCTCTATCAGGTGTTCTTCAAAGCTGGTCTGCTGGGAACCCTTGAGGAGATGCGTGATGAGAAACTGGCTAGCCTGGTGACAATGACTCAGGCCCTCTGCCGTGCATATCTGATGAGGAAGGAGTTTGTTGTTATGATGGAAAGGAGGTACTTTTTGATATATTTTTTTTAAACATAGGGACTACTCACCACCTTTTCACATTTCAAAACATCATACATAAACTGAACAAAATGTACAAAAGTTTACAGATTTAAGTAAAAATTTCTCCTTATTTGTTCAATTTTGTATACATTTTATTCAGAAAAGGATTGTTTGTTAGATGGGTCCTTCTGCTACATTTAGTAAGGATGACAACTAGACTCAGAACTATAAATCAGAAATCCATCTCTTTTCCAGAGATGCAGTCCTCAATTGTTTAAAGATTGAATAACAGACACAATTTTTTGTTATAGGGAGGCAATCTACACCATTCAGTGGAATGTGCGCTCATTCATGAATGTCAAGCACTGGCCATGGATGAAGGTTTACTACAAGATCAAGCCTCTGCTAAAGAGTGCTGAGACTGAGAAAGAGCTGGCCAACCTGAAGGAGGAACATGAAAAACTCAAGGATGCCCATAGCAAGGTTGAGGCCAAGAAGAAGGAGCTTGAGGAGAAAATGGTGGCTCTGGTGCAAGAGAGGAATGACCTGCAGCTCCAAGTGTCATCTGTATGTTGCTTGTTATTGTAATGATTCTGTCAGTATTCAATTTTTTTTTATGTCACATACACATTGGAGTAAGAATGCTACATAACTTCTTACATTTAGGGCTCTGAGAGCCTGTCAGATGCTGAGGAGAGGTGTGAGGGTCTGATCAAGAGTAAGATCCAGCTCGAGGCCAAGCTCAAAGAGACAACCGAGAGACTGGAGGATGAGGAGGAAATCAATGCTGAGCTTACTGCCAAGAAGAGGAAACTGGAGGATGAGTGCTCTGAGCTCAAGAAAGACATTGATGATCTGGAGCTGACCTTGGCCAAAGTGGAGAAGGAGAAGCATGCCACTGAAAATAAGGTTACAATTATTTATTAAATTTTTATACATGTATATAATGTTGGCATTATGCTAAGAATTGTTTCTCAATATTCTTGGATATCAACTTTCTTTATGTAGGTCAAGAATCTGACTGAGGAGATGGCTGCTCAGGATGAGTCCATTGGTAAGCTGACAAAGGAGAAGAAAGCCCTCCAAGAGGCCCACCAGCAGACTCTTGATGATCTTCAGGCAGAGGAAGACAAAGTCAACACTCTGACCAAATCCAAAACTAAGCTTGAGCAGCAAGTGGATGACGTGAGTTAAGGGCCTCTCTCTGTACATCATACATCAAACATGCTTTATCATAACAATTAATGACTTACTGCTCTTATTTCACAGCTTGAAGGTTCCCTGGAGCAAGAGAAGAAGCTCCGCATGGACCTTGAGAGAGCCAAGAGAAAACTTGAGGGTGATCTGAAGTTGTCCAAGGAGAACATCATGGATTTGGAGAATGATAAGCAGCAGTCTGAAGAGAAGCTGAAGAAGTAATTCAGAATTTCCCTCAGCACTCAAATTCATATTCAAGTTTTTAAAGTGTAATCCTACTGTAATGACTCATTTGTTACTTTGGTTGTGTTGGGAAACAGGAAGGACTTTGAAACTAGCCAGCTCCTCAGCAAGATTGAAGATGAGCAGTCACTGGGTGCACAACTACAGAAGAAGATCAAAGAGCTTCAGGTGTGTTCACTTTTCATTGTATTTTTATCAGAAATAAAGTCTTCTGGACTGTTGTTTATAATGGTATTTGTAATCTCTGTATTACTTCTTATAGGCCCGAATTGAGGAACTCGAGGAAGAGATTGAGGCTGAGCGTGCAGCTCGTGCCAAGGTCGAGAAGCAGAGAGCTGATCTCTCCAGGGAACTTGAGGAGATCAGTGAGAGGCTTGAGGAGGCTGGTGGTGCCACTGCGGCTCAAATTGAGATGAACAAGAAGCGTGAGGCTGAGTTCCAGAAACTGCGTCGTGACCTTGAAGAGTCCACCCTGCAGCATGAAGCCACTGCTGCAGCTCTCCGCAAGAAGCAGGCTGATAGCGTGGCAGAACTGGGAGAGCAGATTGACAACCTCCAGCGTGTCAAGCAGAAGCTTGAGAAGGAGAAGAGTGAATACAAAATGGAGATTGATGATCTTTCCAGCAACATGGAGGCTGTTGCCAAGGCCAAGGTAAAGAAATTAACCTGTGTAAGATTTATAGACTCGAGATGAATTGCTGAAAAATGCTTAAAAGTTGCTGTGTATCTCAATGCACAGGCCAACCTAGAGAAGATGTGCCGCACCCTTGAAGACCAACTCAGTGAAGTTAAGGCCAAGAGTGATGAGGGTGTCCGCCAGGTCAACGACCTCAGTGCTCAGAAAGCAAGACTTCAGACTGAAAATGGTAAAAATACAGAGCACATCTCTTTAGTTTCTGTGTTGTTTTGTCAGATTGTCAATCATTAACTAAATAGATAAAAGTACATACATTGTTGAGCTTTCCTTTGGATCTTGTCATTCTGTTATCCATTTCATAATTTGAATAAATGTTGCCTATAAGCTAAAGTCATGCTACCTAAATAGGTGAGCTTGGCCGTCAGCTGGAGGAGAAAGATGCTCTTGTGTCTCAGCTGACCAGAAGCAAGCAGGCTTTCACTCAGCAAATTGAGGAGCTCAAGAGACTGAACGAGGAGGAAGTCAAGGTAAAGTATACAAAATGCAAAGGGTTGGACAAAACCAACCTGAATATACGTTCAAATATGTTTTTTCTGCAAATAGGCCAAGAATGCCCTGGCCCATGCGGTTCAGTCTGCACGCCATGACTGTGACCTTCTGAGGGAGCAGTTTGAGGAGGAGCAGGAGGCAAAGGCTGAGCTGCAACGTGGAATGTCCAAGGCCAACAGCGAGGTAGCTCAGTGGAGGACCAAGTATGAAACTGATGCCATCCAGCGCACTGAGGAGCTTGAGGAGTCCAAGTATGTACAACTTAAGTCATAAATTAAATGTAGTAGATGTTGTCTACTATGGCCTGACTAATACCATTTCAATAGGAAAAAGCTTGCCCAGCGTCTGCAGGAGGCTGAGGAACAAATTGAGGCTGTTAACTCTAAGTGTGCCTCTCTGGAGAAGACCAAGCAGAGACTCCAGGGTGAGGTTGAGGACCTCATGATTGATGTGGAAAGGGCCAATGCTCTGGCTGCCAACCTTGACAAGAAGCAGAGGAACTTTGATAAGGTATTATGAAATATTATGGATTCATTACAACAGTGTATACAGCGATCAAATAATATAGAGACATGAAATTTTGGTAGCATAGTATTTTATGTGAAAATGACCAACTGCTTATTATAGGTGCTGGCAGAGTGGAAGCAGAAGTTTGAGGAGGGCCAGGCAGAGCTGGAGGGTGCCCAGAAAGAGGCTCGCTCTCTCAGCACTGAGCTGTTCAAGATGAAGAATTCCTATGAGGAGGCTCTTGACCAGCTGGAGACCCTAAAGAGGGAGAACAAGAATCTCCAACGTAAGTTAAGATGATTTAATGCACAACCTGTTTCCTTCTAACATGGAATTAATGTGTGAGTGCATTGTTGCTTAAAATGAATTAAATTAAATTAAATTAATTAAATGTAATTGTAATTGAAAACGCATTCATTAAATTTCAATACCTGTGCAGAGGAGATTTCTGACCTAACTGAGCAACTGGGTGAGACTGGAAAAAGCATTCATGAGCTGGAAAAGGCCAAGAAGGCAGTTGAGACTGAGAAGGCTGAGATCCAGACAGCCCTTGAAGAGGCTGAGGTACAGAAACAGTATCACACATTAAGAACATTTTCACATATCAAATGCTTTATTCTTTTAACATGTGTGTTTTTCTAACATGACAACAGGGAACACTTGAGCATGAAGAGTCCAAGATTCTTCGTGTCCAGCTTGAGCTCAACCAGGTCAAGGGTGAGATTGACAGGAAGCTTGCAGAGAAGGATGAGGAGATGGAGCAGATCAAGAGGAACAGCCAGAGGGTGATTGAGTCCATGCAGGGCACTCTGGACTCTGAGGTCAGGAGCAGGAATGATGCCCTGAGAGTCAAGAAGAAGATGGAGGGAGACCTCAATGAGATGGAGGTTCAGCTCAGCCATGCTAACCGCCAGGCTGCTGAGGCCCAGAAACAATTGAGGAACGTCCAGAGTCAGCTTAAGGTGCATTATGTTGATATTGTGGCATGAAGATCTTGCATTATCTAATGTAAACTATAATGTGTACTGCCCCAATATTTTAATATCAGTGCAATAAGTGTTGCCCATCTGTCCATGTTTGAGTGCCCAACAATTCTGTTTTTTCCTGTTCACCAGGATGCTCAACTGCACCTTGATGATGCCATCAGAGGACAGGAAGACATGAAGGAGCAGGTTGCCATGGTTGAGCGCAGGAATGGCCTGATGGTGGCTGAGATTGAGGAGCTGAGAGCTGCTCTGGAGCAGACAGAGAGAGGCCGCAAAGTGGCTGAGCAGGAGCTGGTTGATGCCAGTGAGCGTGTTGGCCTTTTGCATTCTCAGGTAAACAGAAAGAGTAATTATCAAACTAATGTATAACTCAGAATGTCAACATATACTGCAGTTAACAAGCTTAACAATCTTACTATTAGAACACGAGTCTGCTGAACACCAAGAAGAAGCTTGACGCTGACTTGGTTCAGGTCCAAGGTGAGGTTGATGACATTGTCCAGGAGGCCAAGAATGCTGAGGAGAAGGCCAAAAAAGCTATCACTGATGTAAGTGTTTTTTCTTTTATGTGATTTCTGTAAGCTTGTGTGCTGTGTGATGCAGAAGCAAATTAGTATTGCTTTAGTTACAAATACACTATTCTGTTATCTAGGCTGCCATGATGGCAGAAGAGTTGAAGAAGGAACAGGACACCAGTGCTCATCTGGAAAGAATGAAGAAGAACCTGGAAGTCACTGTGAAGGACCTTCAACACCGCCTGGATGAAGCTGAGAATCTGGCCATGAAGGGTGGCAAGAAACAGCTCCAGAAACTAGAGTCCAGGGTTAATGAAAACTCTCTCTCTCTCTCTCTACATATTGTTTGAGTACATGTTGTGTAGTGGCTAGGTTTTTAGCATTTGTAGCATAGCAATTGTAGATGAGATGTAAATTGTAATATTGTTCCTATCAAGGTTCGTGAGCTGGAATCAGAGGTTGAATCTGAACAGAGGCGTGGTGTTGATGCGGTCAAGGGAGTGCGCAAATATGAGAGGAGGGTGAAGGAGCTCACCTATCAGGCAAGTCTTTCTGTGTGTAAAATTGCATGCAAAATTAGAGAGTTGGAGACATTTTGTGACAGATTCTTCTCTATAGACTGAGGAGGACAAGAAGAACATCAATAGACTCCAGGATCTGGTTGACAAGCTGCAACTGAAGGTCAAGGTCTACAAGAGACAGGCTGAGGAAGCTGTAAGCAATATTTTGTCTTAGCTATACAGTAAAATGCTCTTCTTGTGAATTTAAGGGGATTATCCAGGGTGAATCAATCCCCAGCCCTGTTGTTTCACATTGCAGAGTGCTGTCGGTAGAATGATAGAATTTGGTACAATGTAGACCAAATAGCATAATGGAACCAACTCTAACTGATGAAGGTAAGGAGATTTCGTTTTCCTGTGCCCCCATCAGTTAGTGTTAGCTGCCAGTTTGCAAAGTTGGTTTACAGTGTACCAAATACTGTTATACCTACCAACAGCACTTCCACACAGCCTCAAAGAGCAGGGATATGGGCTGTTTGGACTCTAGATTTTTCCCTTAATTGAATTCTGTTTTTATTCAAACAGGAGGAACAAGCTAATGGCCACTTGTCCAAGCTCAGGAAGGTTCAGCATGAGCTGGAGGAGGCTGAGGAACGTGCTGACATTGCTGAGTCCCAGGTCAACAAGCTCAGGGCCAAGAGCCGTGACTCTGGAAAGGTAAGATAATGTGCCCTGAACAAATAACCACATTTAATTACTTTACTCATGAATTCACAAATAAATAAAGAAAATGTGTTATAGCCATTGATCTTTATTCTACTGTATCTTCAGCTAACTTCATTTTTCTGTTCTAAGGGAAAAGAGGCTGCAGAGTAACTCCTTTCATTACACGTCACTTTCATTTGGATTAAAAACCTTGAATGATGTGACTATTCCATAAGAATGTATACTTCCCAATAAAAACTAAAAAATCTTTGTCTGTATATCTTTCTATGTCTTTTGTAACAGCGTACACATGGCAATTCACAAACACTTGCCTGGAAAATTTTACTGACAGTTAGTCTGTTTGACTGTTTAACATGTCCCATAAATTTTCATAGTTACATGGATCTACCATGGATCTACATGGATCTACCAGATCTGCCTCCCATTTTTATCAAAAAAACTTGAAATAATAGTGTCTACGCAAATATGTAGCTTCTTAAACAAAAATAATATTCAGGAAACCCTACAGTCAGGCTTTAGAGGTAATCATAGTACAGAAACAGCCCAAGTCAAAGTCTTCAATGACCTCCTTATCTCATGTGATAATGGATATATATCAATATTAATCCTATTGTATCTGAGTGCTGCCTTTGACACTATTGACCTTGACATCCTACTACACAGGCTTGAACACACGATAGGCATCAAAGCCTCTGCATTAGCCTGGAGCCATACCTCCCTGGTCGGTACCAGTTTATACATAATGAATCATCATACCACACCAAAGTAAAGTATGATATGCCCCAAGGCTCAATGTGCCCCTGCTCCTCTCCTTCTACATGCTACCTTTGGAATCTTTTATAAGGGATCATGGCATTACTTTCCACTCCAATGCAGATGACACACAGCTATACCTTTCCAAGAAGCCTAATGACTGCCCACCAATAACTAAATTTGATGCTTGTCATTAAAATCTGAATGACTAATAAATTCTTATGTTTAAACTCTGATGAAAGTCAAATTATGATGATAGCCCCTAAACAGCTGAATAACGTTTTACCCTACCACCAAACCTTACTCAGTGGCCTACTCTTATTTAACACAAGAGTTAAAGACAAGGACCTCTCTCTGGGTAGTCATGTAAAACATATTTCAAAACATCCATTTTTTACCTATGAAATATCGCTAACATTACAAAGTTCTGGAAAAATTACGGAAAAATTCATACATGCATTTGTTTATCCTGGTAACAAAACCAGACCCTTGCTCTACAAAGTTTAAAAAGATTGGATCAAATACCTTAAGTCTAGACTCAAACACTTCCTCTTTACTCCTCCCCATAGTCCCCATCCCTTGCCTCCCGCTGGCTGACCCCTGAATTCCCCCTGAGTGGACTGTCACCAACTTCACAGGAGGCACATTCCAGAGCCGACTCCTTCCTAGAGCTCCTGGACACCCATGCCAGGACCGACTCTCCTTCCAAAGGCCTCACAACTGGCCCCTCCTCACAATGGCACTGTCAAAATGAATCTTCCCAATATTATCAATGCTTCCCCATGATCAATCTCACTCCTTGACTTCAACATTATGTATGACTGCTTTTGACAACTACCTATGACCCCTGACAGTTGGGTTGTTTCCTTGAGCTGTGGATCTGCCCAAGGTTTCGTCCTAGACTACCTACCACAAAGGAGTTTTTCCTTGCCCCTTTTGCTCTTGGGTGCTCCATGCTGTAAAGCACCATGAGACAATACTATTGTAAAAGGTGTTGTATAAATAAAATTGAATTGAATTGAACCTGTACATAAGATGTTAGGCATCAAGGTATTCAAAAGCTTCAAGAGTATTATCACACTGCCCCATCCAGTGCACACAACCCTTCAGCAGGGAGCGTAAACAAATTGAGCGAGCACTCAATATCATATATTTGCACACTGAATCAGAAAGAGTTTCCCCTTAACTGTGGATGGCAAGTGATATACCCCATTTAATTATACTGTAATTTCCTGAGATTTATCCGAGGTTAATACAAAGTTACGTTTTCCTCAGTCTACTTTCTTACTACAACATGACTTGATGCCGCTTTATTAAAGGCATACAGGTCAATCATGTGATTTTTCACCTTGTCATAAGTATGCCACACATTCTTACCAACACATGTGGATCTGTTTGCAAACCAAAGAATAGGAATCTGTGATGACTATTCTCAACAAGTTAAGTTGACTGACAAGGTAATAAATGTGATTTCTGTTTCATTCCGTTTCGGTTTGGTTTGACATTGGCAAACCGTTTGTCAAAACTGTAAGTTCTGAAGCTTCCATTAGCAGCCAGGGGCAGCCAAGAGAACCTTTATTTACCCTGTAGTGAACCATTTATTCATTGAAATGACTACGAACCTGTAAAAACAGCAGAAAAGGTTGCCTGGTTTGATTTTAAAAGTAAAGTCTAATAAACTGTGGTTAATGCATAGGCATAGTTAATTAACAGTTTTGGGGTTTTTTGTAATTACAATCTGCCTATATCTCTGTCCTGTAGTTTATACATGCTGTGGCAGGAAACTAATGTAAACATGAAGCTGTAATATTACAATCTTCCCATGTTTTGTATCTATAATAGTAGTTAGTGTATTGTTTTGTATCAAAAACAAGTTATTCTTGTCCAAGTTATTTGAATGCTCTTTTTGTATTGCACATTGGCACATTAGTAGTTTTGCATTTGTGTGTGTCTGTTGTAACCTATGTCTGACAAAAAAACCTGGTCAATCAGCAACCCATACAACGACCATGACAAGGTAGACCATTATGGGGTTTGTAATAGCTGATACGATAAAATTAGGATTTAGGGTCAGTTGATCCATAATATTGCCGATATGCCATATTATGGATAGCGGCAAAGAACTCCACGATGGTGTCTAGTCATTAATAAATGATAAAAAATAAAACAGAATATTTCTCATCTTTACAAACACATTTAAAGAATAAATTCAAGTAGTTTCATTTTCACTATGAACAATTCAGTTAACATTAGCTGCCGCTTCATTATTTGGTCTATGTTGCATCAAATTTCCCCATTCATTTTCCTACCGACAGCAATCGGTGACCTGGAACAACAGAGATATGGATTGATTTACTCCAGATTTCCCCTTTAATTAACACTTTATTTTCCAAGTTTAATTAACGTTTTTTCTAACCTTCATTTTGTGCCTTGTTACTGTATTACAGCTTTGCGGCACATTAAGACCAGCCACCATCCTCTTCTGCACCATACTTTGGACCCCAGGCAGATGCATGCTAACCAGGAAGCTATAGGGCAGCTAGCTAGCTCACCTAGTCTCCCTGCTACCTAGCGGAGCACACCTAGCCGTCCCTGTGTCCTTTGTGGGCCCCGTGGCTGCCAGTGCTGGACCACCACTGCTGACCTGTCCTTCGACTCCACCGAGGACACCCTCTCCCTTGATGCATCCAACAGAGAAGACCAACCATGAAGGCGACACGAGTGCCTCCCCATACCCCCATGTTGTATCTAGCGACTGAGCTCCACACAGTGGCGTAACATCGCCTAGCCAGATGCTCCCCCAGCGCTCACTCCTGCTTAGGTCGCTACTTCGACACTCACACAATGGCAACCATCCAGCCCATCCCCATCTTCCTTAACCTGATGTCTGACGTACGCCCCTCTTGGGCTCACCCATTCACCAACTGCATGACTACGCACGGCAGTGTGCGGTTCACAACTATTCTGGAGGAAGAAGAACTCGGGCTAGCAGGCCTCCTACCTGTCCCCCTCCCCCACTGCGTGGCAGAGCAAACCGACGCTCCCCTCCAGCCCCTGCCACATCACGGGCGGACTGGTTGAGAAAACTTATGCCTGCGGGTAATAATGGTGGTATTGACTGTATGAATTTACAATTGGCAAAAATATTATGTACTATTATGTATTTAATTCATTTTCATATTTTATTCATATTTTATTGCACAGAGAATAATGGGGGTGCAGTAGACAGTGGGCTGCATCAGAATACTCTCTATTGCTGGCCGGGGTTCTAAAATAACATTTCTTTCATGTGCCCAGGCTATATGACAGACAGGTCTGAGAACAACTTGCGGAAATTTGATATGAGTTCATTTCCCGGATTACTCGAGAACCACTAATCATAAAGAGGATACACCGTTGGAATAGGTAAGATCTCCTGTTTATTTTAATGTGTGGTATGACATTAATCTACACATTAACACATCTCTGATCTCTTTGGATTGTTTACTTATTATGTTTAGAGATTATATTTTGGCTTCATGCACAATTCTGTAAACATATGTTGAAGTTGTGGAGGAATATATTGTCACTACTTACTACTCAGTAAGGCAGCAATTAAACCCATTTAAGCCCACTTCAATGTATTTCAATGAGAATTTCCTCCCTGTAACCATTTTTTTCTAAACTCTTGTACAGAAGTGTTTATAATAACCATTACTTTTGTTCTTTCACCTTTTTTAACCTAATTTACAACTATAGAAATAAGCCTCCATACATTATAGACCATTTCACAATCAAAACATAAACATGAACTTAACAAAGGCTGAATCTGAATCAATCATCCTCAGTCCAAGTACCATTTATAGATGTGCATCTAAACAGAAGTTTAGGCCTGCAAAGGTTAGGCTTTGTATGATGGACTGAGTGAAGAAATAAAACATTAAGAAAGACAGAAACAAAGATTAAAAGAAATAAAAAGGAAATAAAGCAATAACAGAAATAAAGAAAGGACAACTGATGTTACGATTCAGTCTAGAGGCAACTGTGTCGTTGCCTTTTCACAGTCCCCATAGGTCCCATATAAATGAGAGCCAGGACTTCACCTGAGCAGATCTAGATCTAGTTGAAGAGTTGAGTTGAGTTGAGATCTAGTTGAGATTAGTTATTTTCTATTTTTTATCTATTTAACATATTACACATTGATGCATTGCCATCTTTATTCTTGTAAAGTGGCAATTTATTATATTTTATTGACAAATTATGATGTGAGCTTATTTGGAACACCCATGGGCTTAAATGGTGCCACGGAACAATAAGCCCATGCCACACTTTTGACATATTTTATAAAATATCTTTATTATATCTTTATTTAGTCTCGCAGTTTAACAAGATACCCTGCAAATCATGTAAATATTGATGAACTAATCTTAGATTTTGGTGGTACACTTATCCTAATATTAGTATTTTTATGTAAATTCAAAGCAAATTTTCTCACGTGATATGAGTATGCTATCTGTGTAACGAAAACTCCGGAAATCTAACAGAGAGGAATGGGTGTGAAGTAGGTAAAACTAACGATCCATTCCTCACACCCATTCCTCTAGGTTAGATTACTCACAGCGTTTTCCTCACACAGATGGCATGTGTATCAGGTGACACTGCACGACCTGAGCTTTCCGGCAATGTAACCTCCAGTCTCTGTGATGAACGGTTCGCGAGAAAATTAAAATCAAACAATTACATTTAAAACAATTACATTTTAAACAAATTATTTTACATAAAAATACCATTGGGGTGGCCAATGTGGTGGCCAGGGCGTACCACGTAGCTCCATCCCTGCGTGGACGCTTCACCGGAGAGTCATAGTCAAGCCATATCTCTGAAGATTGGTGTTGTTAAGTAGGTGTTTGCCCTCGACAAAATGAATGAGCACAATTAAGCCTTTCAGAGCGTTTTAAAATTCAGCAGTCAAACCCCTTCAAATATGATACTACTGATGGTACCACACTTAAATTTCGCCATGATATTAATGAGCGCTAATACTAAACGGACGTTCGAACACAAATTAATAATCATGGTGTCCCTCTTGTTACCACTGAGAATAGGGTGGATACAGGCTAGGCTATTTAACTTTTTTACCCAAATGTACAGACCAAAACATGTCAGTTGTCCACTTGATTCACCAATAGGAATGATATGGACTAAGAGTGGATGTAAATGGTATGGAGGAAGAGTGAACAAGTTTCAATTAATATTGTATCACATCTAGATGTGATTTAATATACCAGTCAAGTGCATGAGTCTAAATGAAAATAATTAATTTATTAAACATTTAGTTTTCATTTTTTATAATGTTCACAGTGTTTTATTTATGTATTTATACATGACATTTCAGAAAAAATTACAATAGGCTACAATACAGGTAAAACACAAAAAGCTACCCTGAATGCCATGGTATCACATATTTTCTAATTCCAGGATGGCACACCTTGCCAAAACCACTGATGGGCGAAATTTGGGGGTCTGCTCAAGAAAGGACAAACTTGAATCAGTTGGATTTGAGACAGAAAGAGTGTGTCGTTGCTACATCCAAAAAACTAAACTGCACAAATTGGCTTCATGGCAGGATTCAGTGTCGTTACATTAAATAATTCCGACCAATGCTGCGAGCGGTCGTTCGTCCTCCACAGATGGGCACATTGTCTGAGAGCCCATGCTGTGCACTCAAATGAAGGAAAGTTGTTTTCGTTTGGGGTCACAGTTCCGCGTAACCAGTCAAGTTAAACAACGCAAATTTCGAGTGGATGGGCAAGGAGACCGTTCCTAACAGTGACTAGTGAAGGTTCAGATTGTGCAGTTTCACTTGATATACGGATGTTGTCTGCGTGCTGAGAACTGCGTGCTAGCAATGCAGCTTGATATGAGGATTAGATTTGAATTTACAATGCATGAAGCCGGCTTCAGCCAAAATAGTCCTCATGGCGCCGGTCAAGAATCGGTTTTCTTTCACACCTGCCACTTTCTCTCTCTATTTTGCCCAGAGCCACGTCTCTGCCATTTGCTCCCCCTCTTCACGCACACCCCAGTTCCCCCTTGTTACCACAGTCTTGACTACCACGTGGCAAGCATTTGGCAAAGCAAATGGGCAATTTTGCGCTCGTCTCTGAGGAGTGTCGTTGGGCTCATTACACACCGTTGAATTGTGTTATATTATTTACCTCATTATTTCCGTGTTATTCTTGTTTACGTTTTCTTTCTATCTTTTTTTTCTTTTGTGAAAGGTTCTATACAGACTCTTTAAAGGTTCCAAATTTCACTTACATGTCCTGGGCTGCACATTAGAAAGTGATACTAAATTGGTACCAAGTAACTGGAGGGGCAATAGGTCACTCCACAGTCTCCCTCACCAAAAATACATTGAGCAGTACCAGGTGTTAGGGCCATGCAGTGTCAATAACAGACACACTGGCATCCCTATTTTGAAAGAGTTTGCAAACAAAGTGGGTTTGAAATTATTATTTAAATATTTAAAACTTTTTAAATATTGTTTTGAATCATTGGTGATTGGCCGGTAACATTTTAGATTATGACCCGTAAGTTCTCGGTAAGGTGTAGGTACTCCACTTTTTAAACATTCTTGCCGTGGGTCTTGCCTTTTCTAGATAAAAGATGCAATAGGCTTTTCTGACACATTAAAAAAGTAAAAAGGGATAAGTCTCTCTTTAGACTGGCTAATGTTATGTAACTGCATATATTTTATTATGTTTACCACAGTATTTAATGAACAAGGCAAAATGGAAAAACCTAACAGTAGACAATATTTTAGCTACACATTTTCATGAAATATGTTGAAATCACACACATCTATGCATGACATCATTCACTTAGTACATTAACAAGGCTGTCAGACAGTATTTCCATTATTATAAAAGATCTAAAGTATATATATATATATACAATAACAACAACTATTCTTTGTTCTATTAGAGGTAGTACTCAAAAAGTTGGAGTTTACTTGACTGAAGTTTATTAGTTGATTGAGTGGCTTTGGATGTAAACATCTGCCAATGAGTCATAATAGTGTTCAGCATACAAGTTCTGAATGTACATGCAACCTAATCAGTTGTAGTTTTGACCACAGATTCTTCACCATGAACAGCATGAATTGCAGTAGGTTCACCCTATATTTCCTCTTTTAAACAGACATTGAAAATGTGCCATTCAGCACCACATTGACAACATAATTCACAACCATTAAACACTCCAAACATCACAATGTAAATACTACAAATCAACCATGTACTAAATGAATTCTTCACATCATAAACATACGAAAACACCAATTAAAATGGCAGCTGCTGCACACATTCCTGAGGGAAGGCCATAAATTTGAGGCAGAGAGAATGAATTTCCATTTTAAATCATCTTGCCAGTGTAAGAGAGTCCTGCCTATATTTGTAATTTCATGTATTGAGGAGGATCCAAGGTTTAAAGGAAATAACTGCCATGTCACCGTACACCACAAATAAATCTGTCACCCCCCCATCTTTGGAATGCTGCATTGACTCCTGCCAAAGAAGGCCTTGTTGAACATATGTGTATGTGTGACTAAAACAGTATACTGGCAAGTGCTAAACATGTTTTATTAAAAAAAAACAAAGAACTTGCAGGCCTATATCCAATACATGAATGATGGATATGAAATAATGGATGGGGAGATAGATGGACAGACAAGTAGCTTTTGAATAACAAACAAAATAGTGAAATCACCATTTACAAAATTGTACATTACTGAAAACATGAACATTATTGAAGTGGTTTTGAAAAAAAAAAGTGGTTTTTAGATCATATTATTTCATAGAGTCATGAATGCGCACGCACACACACACACACACACATACAGAGAGAGAGAGAGAGAAAGAGAGAAATAGAGAGAGAGAGAATATAGATCAAAACTGGTATATTCAGTTTTGTTAATGTCAATTCTAAACTAATTTAAGTATACTGTAATTTCCCAAATATAAGCTACAGCATGTATAAACCACAGGTCAGTGTTTTATGCAAGCTAAAAAAAATAAACCATCTATTGACCTCACCTTTGTATTAACCTCAGTTTATTAAACATTACCTATTGGATCACAATCAGATCAGATCAAGTAGAATGATGAAAAAAATGCAATCCTGTATATAGCCCTCACTCATGTATAAACTTCATAGGTTAATAAATTTCACAAAATCAGTGTATTAACCTTGGTTAATTACAGGAAATTACAGTACTGCACTTTAATAACCCACATCAGGGAACTTAAGTGAATGCTGAGTATGTGTTTAAATATACTTAACCACAACAATCTTGCCTTATTGAGATACTGCTTAGCTTGCAGAAGGGCACAATATAAGGACCCCCGGGGACACCAGAAGTTGCAGAGGCCAAGGAATTCTACAGTGCAGTAAGTGTCAACTGTTGAGGTGGTTGCTGTCTCATCTGAAGCAGAGATGAAAACATAAGAATTTAGGAAGAGATTTGCTTGGACAGGAAGATTTTAGTTTTTTTACTGTATTAATTCAGCTTGAGATTATCTTCAACACTGTGTACCAAAAGAGATGTCAGTTATTCTTCTGTCGACAACATCTCAAGGAATTTATGTTTTCATTGCTGTTTTAGTGTAAACTATCAATGTCTGATTTCTCATTCCTTCATTATCTTACACAGTTTTGATCGTTGATTTCATCTGGTTGTGTGAGGAAAAAGTAAGTATCTGTTTTTAAGAGACTAGCAACCCAGCATAATTTAAAATACTGGCAGGTGAGATAAATGCCATGTAGAGAAAGGGTTAGGCCACTACAAAATATCAAAATACCCTTTTACATATTTTTCTCATCTGGACCTGAAATCCAAATTTTATCACCTTTTCTGGCTTTGCTGCTGCTTTAACATGCCCAGCTTGCAGCTCCAGATAGGTCCAGCAAACCTTAAAATAACGAAAAAAAACCTCAAAATACACAATCTGGCAATTCCACAAAGATGCTTTTACACTCATGCTCAGATTTGCTAGACTCAGATATCTTTTTTTTGCATAATTGTCAAAGCATCTCCTCCAAAAAACAATGTATTAATGGCTTCAGTGACATTAATGGGATTCAAGGAGAGGAGTGTTTCACACACTGCATAGTCAGAGGACTGCTAGTTTTTATGAGAAAGATCCTCATATGAGTACAACAATTTCCTAAAAATTATTAATATTAGTGTCAATGACTGTATAGTCAAAAAGCATGATATCTTGACAAGACAAGAAATGTAAATATGTCTTTTTCCCAACAGTAAACCGCAATCATGGGGGATGCGGACATGGCCATTTATGGCAAGGCTGCCATTTACCTCCGTAAGCCTGAGAAGGAAAGAATTGAGGCCCAGAACAAGCCCTTTGATGCAAAGACAGCTTACTATGTGGTTGACAAAGATGAATTGTACCTGAAGGCTACAATCAAGAAGAGAGATGGTGGCAAAGTCACTGTGGAAGTGCTTGATACCAAGGAGGTAGACTCAACTTGACTGATTTTTAAATCCTTGTTTTTGTATTTAGAATTTGCCTTTAACATGTGACCAGTAAAATCTGTTTCTGGTTCTCTTACAAAGAATTTACATTTAAAGCAAAACCATTGAGATTTTAGTGTAAATTTCGTGGAGTAGCCACCAAAAATGCACATGCACGCACTTATTGGCTCTTCTAGAAGATGATAATTTGTGTTTGTTGGCTTTAAAATGTCATTCAACATGACACTGTAAAGCTTGTGTGTTTATCCACCCTTCATATGAGTATGACTGTATGCCATCCAAATGAATTTGGAGATAGTACCATGAAGTAATTGTCTGAAAAAATTGATTACCTACAAAAAAGTGACGAAAAGTTATATAGTGTTGCTTTAAACGAGACCACTAAAATCTGCTTCACGTCTTTGCCTCAGGAAAGGACAGTGAAGGAGGATGAGGTCTCCCCAATGAATCCTCCCAAGTTCGACAAAATTGAGGACATGGCCATGATGACTCACCTCAATGAAGCCGCTGTCCTGTATAACCTCAAAGAGCGTTATGCAGCATGGATGATATACGTAAGCTTTATGAGTTTACTGAGTTGTTTTTTTTTTTTTCCCACATTCACAACACAGTAGCGCTAATTAAACTTATTCTTCCTCTCAGACCTATTCTGGGCTTTTCTGCGTCACTGTAAACCCCTACAAGTGGCTCCCAGTGTACGACCCAGAAGTGGTGTCCGCCTACAGAGGCAAGAAGCGCATGGAGGCCCCACCCCACATCTTCTCTGTCTCTGACAACGCCTATCAGTTCATGCTTCAAGGTAAACTCTTCTTTTACAAGCCATTTCACAATTATCTTTAAATGAATGAATATGATCTGATTTCTCTAATTTGACCCACAGACAGAGAAAATCAGTCTGTCCTCATTACGTAAGTGCCAAGTTAATATACAGTTTTTCACATTTATGATCCAATACTGCGTAACAATTTTAATCATGATAATATCTTCCATGGGTGACAGTGGAGAATCCGGTGCAGGAAAGACTGTGAACACCAAGCGTGTCATCCAGTACTTTGCAACAATTGCAGTGTCTGGTGGTGACAAGAAGAAGCAAGAGCCACAGGCCTCTGGAAAACTCCAGGTAATATAAGAATAATAATCTTTGTATATCACTCGTTACACATTTAAAATGAATGCTTTTAGTGCTCCAAAATGGGAAAATCTGCAGCATGACATATATGTTTTATTCATGTAAAGGGCTCTCTGGAAGACCAGATTATTGCTGCCAACCCACTGTTGGAGGCTTATGGTAATGCCAAGACTGTGAGGAATGACAACTCCTCCCGTTTTGTAAGTTCTGAGCTCATCTTCAAATTATTGCCTTTTCTAGTTTATGATAAGATCATTTGTTGTAAGATTCAATGTCTTTGACAGGGTAAATTCATCAGAATTCACTTTGGCACAACTGGAAAACTGGCTAGTGCTGATATTGAGACTTGTAAGTACAACAAACATTCTTCGAAATCTTTAATAAAAAACAAATTGTAAGTTGAAAGTTTGCACCATGGTGTCAGATAAATACAAAATTTAACATCACTCTTACCAACAGACCTTTTGGAGAAGTCTAGAGTGACATTCCAGCTTCCTGATGAGAGAGGCTACCACATCTTCTACCAGATGATGACCAACCACATGCCTGAGCTGATTGGTAGGCTTTAGATTAACAACTAGTAATGCAATCAGGTTCATAGCTGAGTATGTTTATGAGTTTTATATATATATATGTATGAGTATATGCTGCTGCTGAAGGTGTATTTATTCCCTACAGAAATGTCTCTCATCACAACCAACCCCTACGACTTCCCCATGTGCAGTCAGGGTCAGATCACTGTGGCCAGCATTGATGACAAAGAGGAGCTGGTGGCCACAGATGTAAGATATTAATAATTTTTACACATTTATTTACCTTATGTCATAGATGTGATAAAGGTTTTAAAAAGGTAACATATTTAATTTATGATTTCAGACTGCCATTGACATCCTGGGCTTCAGTAGTGAGGAGAAAATGACTATTTACAAGTTGACTGGTGCTGTGCTCCATCATGGCAACATGAAATTCAAGCAGAAGCAGCGTGAGGAGCAGGCTGAGCCTGATGGCACTGAGGGTAGGTTAACAACACTTAACTGAACATAGACCTGCTCTATGATAACTTTATTACAGTACTTTACTGAATGAGTCATTACTTTGAAATTCATGAATTTGTTGTACTAAAATTATACATAATCTCTTATGTCTGTTGAAAACATTGTGACTAAGATACAACATTTAATTATTTTTAGATGCTGACAAAGTTGCTTACCTCCTGGGTCTGAACTCTGCTGATATGCTGAAGGGTTTGTGCTACCCAAGGGTGAAGGTCGGCAATGAGTACGTCACCAAGGGTCAGACTGTGCCACAGGTCCTGAACTCTGTGGCAGCCTTGTCCAAGTCTATCTATGAGAGGATGTTCTTGTGGATGGTCATCCGTATCAACCAGATGTTGGACACAAAACAGCCGAGACAGTTCTTCATTGGTGTGCTGGATATTGCTGGCTTTGAGATTTTTGATGTGAGGACAATCATTTTTACAATACTTCACCTTCAACAGTGATTTTTTAAACAGAGAGATGAGGGCATTAATTACGTTTATTTCCCCATGACAGTTCAACAGCATGGAACAGCTGTGCATCAACTTCACCAATGAGAAACTCCAACAGTTCTTCAACCATCACATGTTCGTTCTGGAACAAGAGGAGTACAAGAAAGAGGGTATTGATTGGGAGTTCATTGACTTCGGCATGGACTTGGCCGCTTGCATTGAGCTGATTGAAAAGGTCATTTTGAATTATTTACTAATGATTTTGTAATTATACCATACATAATATTTCATGTTCCATTATCAATTTTATTATCTATTAATGCCTGACATGACATCCTCTTAATTAACAGCCCATGGGTATCTTTGCCATCCTTGAAGAGGAGTGCATGTTCCCCAAAGCCTCTGACACCACTTTCAAGAACAAGCTGTACGATCAGCATCTTGGCAAGTGCAATGCCTTCCAGAAGCCCAAGCCTGCCAAAGGCAAGGCTGAGGCCCACTTCTCCCTGGTGCACTATGCCGGCACTGTGGACTACAACATCTGTGGCTGGCTGGACAAGAACAAGGATCCACTGAACGAGTCTGTGTTGCAGCTCTACCAGAAATCAGGAGTGAAACTTCTGCCTGTCCTGTACCCACCTGTTGTGGAGGGTAACTCATTTTCAACACATACAAATTATAGCAGTATGAATTATTAATGAAATACCTTTTCAGTATTGCTTACTGTTTCCTTCTTAATCTCCAATTCAAAATGTGCATCTACCACTGAAATGCTATTACATTTTTTTTGATCTACAGAGAGTGGTGGTGGTGGTGGTAAAAAGGGTGGTAAGAAGAAGGGTGGCTCCATGCAGACTGTGTCCTCACAGTTCAGAGTATGTATATTTAACTAATAACCAACAAATCACTCATCCTGAAGAGTGAAGTGAAGTGATAACCTGACAGAACTCTTATCTCAACAGGAGAACTTGGGTAAACTGATGACCAACTTGAGGAGCACCCACCCCCACTTTGTGCGTTGCCTGATTCCCAACGAAATTAAGAAACCAGGTAGGGTTTTGATTAATGAATGAACAATGTTATTAATTATTTTGATTCTCGTATTACCTTTAAATTGACATTTATGTCTTCGACAGGTCTTATGCAGAACTTCTTGGTCATCCATCAGCTCAGGTGCAATGGTGTGCTGGAGGGTATCAGAATCTGCAGAAAGGGTTTCCCAAGCAGAATCCTCTATGGTGACTTCAAGCAGAGGTGAATTGAGAAAGTTAATAGGGTGTTTCACATGTTTATATGATTCATATAGGGCGAAATAATAATGTATACCTCTAATAACTAGATACAAGGTGCTGAATGCCAGTGTCATCCCTGAGGGTCAGTTCATTGATAACAAGAAGGCTGCTGAGAAGCTCTTGGGATCTATTGATGTTGATCACACCCAGTACAAGTTTGGGCACACCAAGGTAGAGAGGTTACATGCAAATCTTTAATTTATTTGACAGATTTTTTTTTTGTCAAAAGTGTACTAATATTTCAGCTTCTCTCCCTTAGGTGTTCTTCAAAGCTGGTCTACTGGGTACTCTTGAGGAGATGCGTGATGAGAAACTGGCTAGCCTGGTCACTATGACTCAGGCCCTCTGCCGTGCATATCTGATGAGGAAGGAGTTTGTCGTTATGATGGAAAGGAGGTATATTATGATGCATTCTTTATAATAGATTTTTTTAAATACCTGGACTACTCATTTCCACTTTAAAAACATGATTTTACATAAAGATTTACAAAAAAACGTCTTTAAGTCAAAATCTGAATTCTCTGAACAATTGCCATTCAACATAAATTTGATTTAGAAAAAGACTTTTTCTGCTAAATTTAGTGAGGATGACAACTAGACTTAGAGCTAGAAATCTACCAGTTTCCAGAGATGCATCTTCACCACCCAGTACAATGTCCATTTGTTCACTAGGTTAAACATGCAGAGATGTATGTTAAATATATTTGCACAAATGTCATAGAAGATTGCAATACAGTATTTTCAAAGGATTGATTAACAGACAACATTTTTTGTGACAGGGAGGCAATCTACACCATTCAGTACAATGTGCGCTCATTCATGAATGTCAAGCACTGGCCATGGATGAAGGTTTACTACAAGATCAAGCCTCTGCTGAAGAGCGCTGAGACTGAGAAGGAGCTGGCCAACATAAAGGAGGAACATGAGAAACTCAAGGCAGCCCATGCCAAGTCAGAGGCCAAGAAGAAGGAGCTTGAGGAGAAAATGGTGGCTCTGGTGCAAGAGAGGAATGACTTGCAGCTGCAAGTGTCATCTGTAAGTCTATACCAGAATTACAATATTCACAATCACATACTATCCCGTCTTATTTTCATCTTTATTTTATTAGACAGTGTAGAACTATAGAGATGAAGTGGGCAGCAATTCTACACATGAATGTAATATTCACTTATATAGCACAGGATTATATTTTTTGAAAAATCAGATCTCATTCTTTTATTTTGTATTTATTTCTATTTATCCTAAAGGAATCTGAGATTCTGTATCCCTATGTGACGTATCACTGACAGTAATACCAATGTGACTCAATGTAGGGATCAGAGAGCCTGTCAGATGCTGAGGAGAGGTGTGAGGGTCTGATCAAGAGTAAGATCCAGCTTGAGGCCAAACTCAAAGAAACAACCGAGAGATTGGAGGATGAGGAGGAAATCAATGCTGAGCTTACTGCCAAGAAGAGGAAACTGGAGGATGAGTGCTCTGAGCTCAAGAAAGACATTGATGATCTGGAGCTGACCTTGGCCAAAGTGGAGAAAGAGAAGCATGCCACTGAGAACAAGGTTCAGATTAGTTATTACATTTTATACATATATGTATATATATATGTAATATAAACAGGGACGTATGGATATTAATACAAATCTTTCTATATGCAGGTCAAGAACCTAACTGAGGAGATGGCTGCTCAGGATGAGTCCATTGGTAAGCTGACAAAGGAGAAGAAAGCCCTCCAAGAGGCCCACCAGCAGACTCTTGATGATCTTCAGGCAGAGGAAGACAAAGTCAACACTCTTACCAAGTCCAAGACTAAGCTTGAACAACAAGTGGATGATGTGAGTTGAGAGCCTATGCGTACAAATATTAAGCATGCATTATTATAAAACTTTGTGACTTATTGCTCTAAATCTGCAGCTTGAAGGTTCCCTAGAGCAAGAGAAGAAGCTCCGCATGGACCTTGAGAGAGCCAAGAGAAAGCTTGAGGGTGACCTGAAGTTGTCTCAGGAGAACATCATGGATCTGGAGAATGACAAGCAGCAGTCTGAGGAGAAGCTGAAGAAGTAATCCAGAATTCCCCTCAGTACTCAAATTCATGTTTTGAAAGTGTATTGCTGTACTGTTTCATCTATTTTGCTTGTGTTGGGAAACAGGAAGGACTTTGAAACTAGCCAGCTCCTCAGCAAGATTGAAGATGAACAGTCACTGGGCGCACAACTACAGAAAAAGATCAAGGAGCTTCAGGTTTGTTCATTTTCTATTGTCTTTTTATCTTCAAAATAAATCTCTCAGACTGTTCTTGAATGTTATTTAAAATTTCTGTATCACTTCTAATAGGCCCGCATTGAGGAACTGGAAGAAGAGATTGAAGCTGAGCGTGCAGCTCGTGCCAAGGTTGAGAAACAGAGAGCTGATCTCTCTAGGGAACTTGAGGAGATCAGTGAGAGGCTTGAGGAGGCTGGTGGTGCCACTGCTGCTCAAATTGAGATGAACAAGAAGCGTGAGGCTGAGTTCCAGAAACTGCGTCGTGACCTTGAAGAGTCTACCCTGCAGCATGAAGCCACTGCTGCAGCTCTCCGCAAGAAGCAGGCTGATAGCGTGGCTGAGCTGGGAGAGCAGATTGACAACCTCCAGCGTGTCAAGCAGAAGCTTGAGAAGGAGAAGAGTGAATATAAGATGGAGATTGACGACCTCTCCAGTAACATGGAGGCTGTTGCGAAAACTAAGGTAAATAAATTTTAACACTCAAGTAATTCTTGTCATTCTCTATTGTTACTCTCGCAAATATGCTATTTTGAGGTATTTCATGACTCAACATGGGTTTTTTGTATTGCTAAAAATCGCTTGTGTTATAAGCTATAATACATTTCAATGAACAGGCCAATCTGGAAAAGATGTGCCGTACTCTTGAGGACCAGCTGAGCGAGGTCAAGTCCAAGAGTGATGAGGGTGCCCGCCAGATCAATGATCTCAGTGCTCAGAGGGCAAGACTTCAGACTGAAAATGGTAAAGATATACTGAACATAGGAAGTAGGGGAATTGTTGGGAAGTTTAGATGGAAAATTTCACTGTTTCACTGTGTCATTTCATTGCTCATTTTCTAATTCATGCTATGTTAGCTATATGGTAATAATATGTTATATAAACAGGTGAACTTGGACGTCAGCTGGAGGAGAAAGATGCTCTTGTGTCTCAGCTGACCAGAAGCAAGCAGGCTTTCACTCAGCAAATTGAGGAGCTGAAGAGACTGAATGAGGAGGAAGTCAAGGTAAAGTATACAACATACAAAGGGCTGGACACCATCAAGCTATGAATATGTTCAAATATTGTCTTTTTTCTGCAAACAGGCCAAGAATGCTCTGGCCCATGCTGTTCAGTCTGCTCGCCATGACTGTGACCTCCTGAGGGAGCAGTTTGAGGAGGAGCAGGAGGCAAAGGCTGAGCTGCAGCGTGGAATGTCCAAGGCCAACAGTGAGGTAGCTCAGTGGAGGACCAAATATGAAACTGATGCCATCCAGCGCACTGAGGAGCTAGAGGAGTCCAAGTATGTACAGCCCAAATAAGAAAGTAGATACAGTACATTACTTCTTCAGCAGCTGCCTGACAAATGACTTCATTTTATCAGGAAAAAGCTTGCCCAGCGTCTGCAGGAGGCTGAGGAACAAATTGAGGCTGTCAACTCCAAGTGTGCATCTCTGGAGAAGACCAAACAGAGACTCCAGGGTGAGGTAGAGGATCTCATGATTGATGTGGAAAGGGCCAATGCTCTGGCTGCCAACCTTGACAAAAAGCAGAGGAACTTTGACAAGGTATGGAATAATGCAACAATGTAAATGTATGAAATTTTCATAGCAATGTGTTTAATGTGATGATGACTAGAAGTGCTTGTCATTTGATTTAAGGTCCTGGCAGAGTGGAAGCAGAAGTTTGAGGAGGGTCAGGCAGAGTTGGAGGGTGCCCAGAAAGAGGCTCGTTCTCTCAGCACTGAGCTGTTCAAGATGAAGAACTCCTATGAGGAGGCTCTTGACCAGCTGGAGACCCTGAAGAGGGAGAACAAGAATCTCCAACGTAAGTTAACATGATCTGATGCAAAAAATATTTACTGGTAAATTAGAGTTAATGTTCCGGTCCATTTTTACACTGGATGCTAATGTTTTAATTTAATGGCAATATTTGTGCAGAGGAGATCTCTGACCTGACTGAGCAGCTGGGTGAGACTGGAAAGAGCATTCACGAGCTGGAGAAGGCAAAGAAGGCCGTAGAGACCGAGAAGGCTGAGATCCAGACAGCCCTTGAAGAGGCTGAGGTACAGAAACAGTATCACACATTAAGAACATTTTCACAAATCAAATTGTTGTGTTCTTTTAACATGTGTGTTTTACTGCCATGACAACAGGGAACACTTGAGCATGAAGAATCCAAGATTCTCCGTGTCCAGCTAGAGCTCAACCAGGTCAAGGGTGAGATTGACAGGAAGCTTGCAGAAAAGGATGAGGAGATGGAGCAGATCAAGAGGAACAGCCAGAGAGTGATTGAATCCATGCAGGGCACTCTGGACTCCGAAGTCAGGAGCAGGAATGATGCCCTGAGAATCAAGAAGAAGATGGAGGGAGACCTCAATGAGATGGAGATTCAGCTTAGCCATGCTAACCGCCAGGCTAGTGAGGCTCAGAAGCACTTGAGGACTGTCCAGGGTCAACTCAAGGTAAGTACTATCAATGTTTTAGCATAGCAGAGATGACAGCAAAAAATGCTTTATAATTAGTGCTATCAATATATCTTCCAACTAGGATGCCCAACTACACCTTGATGATGCCATCAGAGGACAGGAAGACATGAAGGAGCAAGTTGCAATGGTGGAGCGCAGGAATAGCCTAATGGTGGCTGAGATTGAGGAGTTGAGAGCTGCTCTGGAGCAGACAGAGAGAGGCCGCAAAGTGGCTGAGCAGGAGCTGGTGGATGCCAGTGAGCGTGTTGGTCTTTTGCATTCTCAGGTAAACAGAAACAGTAATTATAAAACTAATGCATATCTTAAGATGTCACTATACACTGCAGTCTACAATCTGTTTTCTTATTATTAGAACACAAGTCTGCTAAACACCAAGAAGAAGCTTGAGGCTGACTTGGTTCAGGTCCAAGGTGAGGTTGATGACATTGTCCAGGAGGCCAAGAATGCTGAGGAGAAGGCCAAGAAAGCTATCACTGATGTAAGTGTTTTTTTCTTCTAACTATGTGCCTTCTGTAAGCTTGTGTGATGTGCAATGCATGAACAAATTAATGTATACACTATACTCTATTATTTAGGCTGCCATGATGGCAGAGGAACTCAAGAAGGAGCAGGACACCAGTGCTCATCTGGAGAGGATGAAGAAGAACTTGGAGGTCACTGTGAAGGATCTGCAGGGCCGATTGGATGAGGCTGAGAATCTGGCTATGAAGGGTGGCAAGAAACAGCTCCAGAAACTGGAGTCCAGGGTTAGAAAAAACTATATAACTATTTAAAACTATATTAACTACTAGTATGGTAACTATTGGGTAAGTGTTTATAAGATGTAAACAGAAATATTTTTAATGTTAAGGTTCGTGAGCTGGAGGCTGAGGTCGAGGCTGAACAGAGACGTGGTGTTGATGCTGTCAAGGGAGTCCGCAAATATGAGAGGAGGGTCAAGGAGCTCACCTACCAGGCAAGAAATCTTTCTACAACTACAATTTACAACTACATGTAAAGTTAAAGTTAATGGGACATTTGTTGACATATTCTTCTCTTTAGACTGAGGAGGACAAGAAGAACATCAATAGACTCCAGGATCTGGTTGACAAGCTTCAACTGAAGGTCAAGGCCTACAAGAGACAGGCTGAGGAGTCTGTAAGTCATATTCTGTCATAGTGATATGGGAACAGCTCTGCTTTTCTTTCTTTCTTTCTTTTTAAATTAGCATTCTGCTATATTCTAAATCTTCATTAATTGCCTCAATTTCACATGGTATAGGAGGAACAAGCCAATGGCCACCTGTCCAAGTTGAGGAAGGTGGCGCATGAGCTGGAGGAGGCTGAGGAGCGTGCTGACATTGCTGAGTCCCAGGTCAACAAGCTCAGAGCCAAGAGCCGTGACTCTGGAAAGGTAAAAGAGTGTTTCCCAAACATATAGGCTAACCTTATTTATTGTCATTGTTTATGTTTTAACAAGTCTCTTAATTAATTGTCTCATAATTAATAATTTATTGTATCATTTATTGTCTTTAGCTAATGTAATTTCTTTCTTCTGTTCCAAAGGCTAAAGAGTCTGCAGAGTAAATCCTTTGATTCCACGTCACTTCCATTTGGATTAAAACCCCTGCATACTGCCTAATAAACTTTTCCTTTTCTCAATACCTTTGTATTGTATGTGTTTTTTATGGCTTGTACACAAGGCAATTCATAAACCTCAGTAAGTGGGGTGAGTAACGCTTTAAAATAACATGTGTTAACAAGGTATTATGAACAGTTAGTTAACAGTTGCTTTGCTAACAGTTAACTGTTGTCATGATAAATTTACTGTATTTATGTAGCTCTTTTCTACTCCTACGAACACTCAAAGTGCATTATAATGTATGCCTCACTTTCTCCCACGGGTGGCACAGGCTGCCATACACCACCTGCGCCACCATCGCCCCTGTTCAGTATGAAACTAGATCGCCCCATTGCCCCTGTGATATCAGTTAACCATTAACATGGAGCTTGAGAGTCACTTACAAACATATTCGATAACTATTAACATGCAGCTTGTAAGTCACTTACAAACATACTGTAAATGCTTAATAAACCAATTGTCAGCTATTAGT
Organism: Tenualosa ilisha; assembly: GCA_015244755.2. NCBI lineage: Eukaryota > Metazoa > Chordata > Actinopteri > Clupeiformes > Clupeidae > Tenualosa > Tenualosa ilisha. The sequence goes on along the minus strand of PYXC01001715.1, from coordinate 2,413,953 downwards.
AAATAAAAAAACAATTACTAATACACTTATAAGACCTTTGTTACTGATTTGTTGAATGTTTTGCAGCTCCCTAATCTAAAGCGAGGACCATGTAGCCTATACTTCATTTAGCCTTAGATCAGCAGTGAGTAAGTATTTTCTCTAAATATCACCTTGACTGAGAACTGAACACAGGTCTCCAGCAACTTAGTTTAGATTGATACCACCTGAGCAAAGCTTCAGTCTTAAAAAATTGTGAAACTGTTTGTATTCCTTCTAAATCCTAAAATCTTCTACATGACACTTAACAATAAACCCCTTCATAATCAGCTTCTCATCACTACCATCTCCAAATTTTGTGGATATTACTTGTATAGATGTTTCATTCATCACAACTATGGAAATAACTTTTATAAGTAACTATTATTAAGCTTTATAATAGTTACTTACTGGACCTAAAGTGGTTCTGAATCTTACAAAAAACTGAACATGCCCACTGACATTTACAGCTGAAACGTGTCATAGCTAATTGCATAAAGTTGAGGAGTTTTTTTACTTCTTGGCTCATGTATAGGCTATGTTAGGTCTCATACATGTGGAGTTGGTAAACATAGGCATGAGGTAGACCACAATTAGTTCGTCCCAATAACAAAAACAGCCTACAACAATTCAGAGCAAATCGTAGTGGTGCACACCAGCTTTTCCGAAGCGCAGTCCACAGTAATTCACCATTGCCTACAGTAACCCACCAGTATAGTCATAGCCACTAATCAAGACAAGAGTATACATCTTGTTTACCTCAAGTGTGTAATCCTCATAATCCTGACAGTTCCTCAATAGAAAGTCTTGCAATCCCAAGTGTTTTAATCCTGCTATACTGTACCAGATAGCACAACACTGGCGGTGGGCCTCCTGCATATTGTGCTATCTAGGATCTGATTCCATGTTTGCAAGTCTAAATCTCACCATTGACAAAAGCTCAGCCAAGGCAATGTAAATGACACAGAACACAGCTATTGCTGTCAGTGTGTGTTGCAAATGCAATCCAATTTTGGTAAAACAGACTTCATGGCTCACTGTCATTAACGCATGGAGCTATGACACACATTTACATGGAACTTCATGGAGTTTATCAATAGCCCATTCTTAATAATTGTTATCAGCTACTCCTTTCACCTGACATTCCATATTTCTGGTAGGTATGTATGAAGGGTGCGCTTGATCTTTCCTTGCATTATAAGATGTCTGTAAAATATGTCAGCACAATCTTTTTGGTCCATGAGGGCAACATATTGTCCTACCGTCTTGGAGAGGAACAAGGCATCACAATCACACATCACAATCACATCTTCAGTGCTTGTAATTTAAGCTTTTGTATAGCCTTTTTTCATTTGGCTGATTTGGCTCTGCTTAATGGAAGTCACATTCCACCCCACCATGTCATCTTGAATCTGTGGAATGTTATTTGCTAGTTAAATACTTGCAAAATCAAGAATTTAACTTCCACAATTTAAGACGTTTAGAAACCCTGCCAGTCTAGTTTCAGTAAAGATTAAAAACTAGAGGTTTATCAAGAAATGCTTACTGACAAGAAGGCTGCTTTTTGGTAAGGTACAGATTTAGCTTACTGGCTGACACAGTTGTAAAATTAAAATTTTTGAGTATTCCACTTCATTATAGGTTTGTTCCATTCTGCTATTTTACTGAGAAATAATACACTTTATGCACAGTGTACTGTTCCTACCTTGTCTACATCTCAGTTGCAAGGACAGCTGTGGCACAAGTACTTTTTGTACATATAGTTTAAGGTGATTTACAGTTATAACTTAAGGTGGGCACACTTTTGATGATAGATCTGTATCATGATTACATATGATTTGTTGGTTGTAGATCTATTGCTGTCATATTAGCCAATAATGACCTAATTTAGGTTTGTAGGATGATGAGAACTAAATAAGATTGTAGAGATAATGATATCATTTATAATGACATGGAATATAATCCCTGTCAATTACAACTGTGTGAGGCAGAAGTACTACCAGTTCAGCATTTTGAATGCAAAGTTTTAGCCAAGTTGTCAGTCACACATATACCACGCCACTTACGAAGGTTTATGCCTTGAGTACAAGCCATTAAAAAGACATACAAAGGTATTGAGATAAGGTAAATTTTATTAGGTAGTATACATGTTTTACAGAATTATCACATTTTCCAGGATTTTTAATCCAAATGAAAGTGACATGGAATCAGAGGATTTACTCTGCTGCCTCTTTTCCCTTTAGAACAGAAGAAAGAAATTCAGTTAACAAAAGATTCCAGTAAAGATTAATGACTATAATACTTGGTAAGACATGTAAATTTATAAATATGATAACAAATAAGGTTAGCCTATTTGTTCAGGAAACATGTTCTTACCTTTCCACTATCACGGCTCTTGGCTCTGAGCTTGTTGACCTGGGACTCAGCAATGTCAGCACGCTCCTCAGCCTCCTCCAGCTCATGCTGCACCTTCCTCAACTTGGACAGGTGGCCATTGGCTTGTTCCTCCTATTCCATGTAAAATTGAGGCAATTTATGAATTGAGAATATTGCAGAATGCATATTCAAAAAGAAAGGAAGAAAGGAAAAAAAGACAAGCAAAACAATTCCCATATCGCTATGACAAAATCTGACTTACAGACTCCTCAGCCTGTCTCTTGTAGGCCTTGACCTTCAGTTGAAGCTTGTCAACCAGATCCTGGAGTCTATTGATGTTCTTCTTGTCCTCCTCAGTCTAAAGAAAAGAATATGTCAAGAAATGTCCCATTGACTAACTTTACATGCAGCTGTAAATTGTAGTTGTAGAAAGATTTCCTGCCTGGTAAGTGAGTTCCTTGACCCTCCTCTCATATTTGCGGACTCCCTTGACAGCATCAACACCACGTCTCTGTTCAGCCTCGACCTCACCCTCCAGCTCCCGAACCTTAGCATGAGAAACATTTCCATTTATATCGGACAAATACTTACCCAATAGTAGTCAAACTAGTAGTCAAAATAATAGTAAATAGTTTTATCGTTTTTTCCTAACCCTGGACTCCAGTTTCTGGAGCTGTTTCTTGCCACCCTTCATGGCCAGGTTCTCAGCCTCATCCAGGCGGTGCTGAAGGTCCTTCACAGTGACCTCCAGGTTCTTCTTCATCCTCTCCAGATGAGCACTGGTGTCCTGCTCCTTTTTCAGCTCCTCTGCCATCATGGCAGCCTAGATAACAGAATCATGTGTAAATACAGCACCATAAATTTACTCCTGCATTGCACTGGACACAGGCTTACAGAAATTAAATAGTTAAAAGAAAAAAACACTTACATCAGTGATAGCTTTCTTGGCCTTCTCCTCAGCATTCTTGGCCTCCTGTACAATGTCATCAACCTCACCTTGGACCTGAACCAAGTCAGCCTCAAGCTTCTTCTTGGTGTTCAGCAGACTTGTGTTCTAATAGTAAGATTATTAAGATTGTTGACTGCAGTATATGTTGACATCCTGAGATATGCATTAGTTTTATAATTACTCTGTGTACCTGAGAATGCAAAAGGCCAACACGCTCACTGGCATCCACCAGCTCCTGCTCAGCCACTTTGCGTCCTCTCTCTGTCTGCTCCAGAGCAGCTCTCAGCTCCTCAATCTCAGCCACCATCAGGCCATTCCTGCGCTCCACCATGGCAACCTGCTCCTTCATGTCCTCTTGTCCTCTGATGGCATCATCAAGGTGCAGTTGAGCATCCTAGTTGGATAGAGATATGGATAGCACTCATCATAAAGCATTGTTAGCTTTAATCACTGCTATGCTGCTCTTAACCCTAACTCTAACCCTAACATTGATAGTACTTACCTTGAGTTGACCCTGGACAGTCCTCAAGTGTTTCTGAGCCTCACCAGCCTGGCGGTTAGCGTGGCTAAGCTGAATCTCCATCTCATTGAGGTCTCCCTCCATCTTCTTCTTGATTCTCAGGGCATCATTCCTGCTCCTAACTTCGGAGTCCAGAGTGCCCTGCATGGATTCAATCACCCTCTGGCTGTTCCTCTTGATCTGCTCCATCTCCTCATCCTTTTCTGCAAGCTTCCTGTCAATCTCACCCTTGACCTGGTTGAGCTCAAGCTGGACACGGAGAATCTTGGATTCTTCATGCTCAAGAGTTCCCTGGTGTCATGACGGTAACAGACACATGTTAAAAGAAAAAAAACAATTTGATTTGTGAAAATATCCTTAATGTGTGATACTGTTTCTCTACCTCAGCCTCTTCAAGGGCTGTCTGGATCTCACTTTTCTCAGTCTCAACAGCCTTCTTGGCCTTCTCCAGCTCATGAATGCTCTTTCCAGTCTCACCCAGCTGCTCAGTCAGGTCAGAGATCTCCTCTGCACAAATATTGCCATTAAGTTGAAATATTTCCATCCATTGCAAAAATACACCAAGACGTTACATCTAATTTACTAGTACATATTTTGTGCATCAAATCATGTTAACTTACGTTGGAGATTCTTGTTCTCTCTCTTCAGGGTCTCCAGCTGGTCAAGAGCCTCCTCATAGGAGTTCTTCATCTTGAACAGCTCAGTGCTGAGAGAGCGAGCCTCTTTCTGGGCACCCTCCAACTCTGCCTGACCTTCCTCAAACTTCTGCTTCCATTCTGCTAGGACCTGATATGAAAAGATAAGCACTTCTGGTCATTTTCACATAAAATACATTGTTATCAAAATGTCATACATCCACATTACCTTGTCATTTTTGCATTGTTGCAGTAATAATATAATATTATAATAATATTCCATAATACCTTGTCAAAGTTCCTCTGCTTCTTGTCAAGATTGGCAGCCAGAGCGTTGGCTCTCTCCACATCAATCATGAGATCCTCAACCTCACCCTGGAGTCTCTGTTTGGTCTTCTCCAGAGAAGCACACTTTGAATTGACAGCCTCAATTTGCTCCTCAGCCTCCTGCAGACGCTGGGCAAGCTTTTTCCTAAAAAAATTATGTAATTTGTCAGGCAGCAGCTATTATGAAGATATAATGTTCTGTATGTAATTTACGATTTGGGCTGTACATACTTGGACTCCTCAAGCTCCTCAGTGCGCTGGATGGCATCAGTTTCATACTTGGTCCTCCACTGAGCTACCTCGCTGTTGGCCTTGGACATGCCACGCTGCAGCTCAGCCTTTGCCTCCTGCTCCTCCTCAAACTGCTCCCTCAGGAGGTCACAGTCATGGCGAGCAGACTGAACAGCATGGGCCAGGGCATTCTTGGCCTGTTTACAAAAAAGAGACAATATGTGACCATATTCTCAGGTTGATTGTTTCCATCCCTTTGCATGGTATATACTTTACCTTGACTTCCTCCTCGTTCAGTCTCTTCAGCTCCTCAATTTGCTGAGTGAAAGCCTGCTTGCTTCTGGTCAGCTGAGACACAAGAGCATCTTTCTCCTCCAGCTGACGGCCAAGTTCACCTGTTTAAGGAGCAGATCATTACCATATAGCTAACATAGCATAAATTAGAAAATGGGCAATGGAATGGGTAGTAATAGTGAAATTCTCCATCTAAGATTCCCAACAATTCCCCTACTTCCTATGTTCAGAATATTTTTACCATTTTCAGTCTGAAGTCTTGCTCTCTGAGCACTGAGGTCATTGATCTGGCGGGCGCCCTCATCACTCTTGGACTTGACCTCACTCAGCTGGTCCTCAAGAGTACGGCACATCTTTTCCAAATTGGCCTATTCATTGAAATATGTTATAGCTTAGCAATAAAACAGAGTTTTAGCAAAATCAAAAACCCATGTTGTCATGAAATGCTTAATGACAAGTACTATATTTGCGAGAGTAACAATAGAAAATTACAAGAATTACTAGAGTGTTAAAATTTATTTACCTTAGCTTTAGCAACAGCCTCCATGTTACTGGAGAGGTCGTCAATCTCCATCTTGAATTCACTCTTCTCCTTTTCAAGCTTCTGCTTGACACGCTGGAGGTTGTCAATCTGCTCTCCCAGCTCAGCCACACTGTCAGCCTGCTTCTTGCGAAGAGCAGCAGCAGTGGCTTCATGCTGCAGGGTTGACTCTTCAAGGTCACGACGCAGCTTCTGGAACTCAGCCTCACGCTTCTTGTTCATCTCAATTTGAGCAGCAGTGGCACCACCAGCCTCCTCAAGTCTCTCACTGATCTCCTCAAGTTCCCTGGAGAGATCAGCTCTCTGTTTCTCAACCTTGGCACGAGCTGCACGCTCAGCTTCAATCTCTTCCTCCAGTTCCTCAATGCGGGCCTGTTAGATGTAATACAGAAATTAAAAATAACATTCAAGAATAGTCAGAGAGACTTTATTTCTGAAAAAAAGACTGAAAAATGAACAAACCTGAAGCTCCTTGATCTTCTTCTGTAGTTGTGCCCCCAGTGACTGTTCATCTTCAATTTTGCTGAGGAGCTGGCTAGTTTCAAAGTCCTTCCTGTTTCCCAACACAAGCAAAATAATAAATGAATCAGTAAAGTAGGATTATACTTTTCAAAACATAAATTTGAGTGCTGAAGGGAATTCTGCATTACTTCTTCAGCTTCTCCTCAGACTGCTGCTTGTCATTCTCCAGATCCATGATGTTCTCCTGAGACAACTTCAGGTCACCCTCAAGCTTTCTCTTGGCTCTCTCAAGGTCCATGCGGAGCTTCTTCTCTTGCTCAAGGGAACCCTCAAGCTGTGAATTTAGAGCAGTAAGTCATTAATGGTTATAATAATGCATGTTTGATATTTGATTACAGACAGGCCCTCAACTCACATCGTCCACTTGCTGTTCAAGCTTAGTCTTGGATTTGGTCAGAGTGTTGACTTTATCCTCCTCTGCCTGAAGATCATCAAGAGTCTGCTGGTGGGCCTCTTGGAGGGCTTTCTTCTCCTTTGTCAGCTTACCAATGGACTCATCCTGAGCGGCCATCTCCTCAGTTAGGTTCTTGACCTGCATATAAGATTTGTATTGATATCAATGGATATTCATAAATGTACCTTACAATAATGTTTATATTACACATATAAATGTAACAAATAATTTGAACCTTGTTCTCAGTGGCATGCTTCTCTTTCTCCACTTTGGCCAAGGTCAGCTCCAGGTCATCAATGTCTTTCTTGAGCTCAGAGCATTCATCCTCCAGTTTCCTCTTCTTGGCTGTCAGCTCAGCATTGATTTCCTCCTCATCCTCCAGTCTTTCGGTTGTCTCTTTGAGTTTGGCCTCGAGCTGGATCTTACTCTTGATCAGACCCTCACACCTCTCCTCAGCATCTGACAGGCTCTCTGATCCCTAGATTGGGTGATAGTGATATTACTCTAAGTGATACAAACTCCAATAAGGATACAGATCCTCAGATTCCTTTAGTATAAACAGGAATAAATATAAAATATAAGGATGAGATCTGATTTTTTAAAAATATAATCCTGTGACAGGCTATAAAGGTGAATACTGCAATCAAGTATAGAATTGCTGTCCACATCATCTCTATAGTTCTACACTTTTTAATAACATTAACATGAAAATAAGACTGGATAATGTGTGATTGTGAATATTGTAATTCTGTTATAGACTTACAGATGACACTTGCAGCTGCAGGTCATTCCTCTCTTGCACCAGAGCCACCATTTTCTCCTCAAGCTCCTTCTTCCTGGCCTCTGACTTGGCATGGGCTACCTTGAGTTTCTCATGTTCCTCCTTTATGTTGGCCAGCTCCTTCTCAGTCTCAGCACTCTTCAGCAGAGGCTTGATCTTGTAGTAAACCTTCATCCATGGCCAGTGCTTGACATTCATGAATGAGCGCACATTGTACTGAATGGTGTAGATTGCCTCCCTGTGACAAGAAATGGTGTCTATTAATCAGTCCTTTGAGAATACTTTATTGCAATCTAATCTGGCATTTGTGCAAATATATTTAACATACATATCTGCATATTTAGCCTAGTAAACAGATGGACATTGTACTGGAGGGTTAAGGCTTCAACTTTGGAAAAGAGGTGGATTTCTGATTTATAGCTCTGAGTCAAGTTGTCATCCTCGCTAAATGTAGTAGAGGGATTCATGTAACAAACAACCCTTTTCTAAATCAAATTCATGTTAAATGGCAATTGTGCGGAGGGTTCAGATTTGGACTTATTTAATCATGTCTTTAAAGTAAAATGAGTAGTCCCGATATTTTTAAAAATCTGTTATAAAAAATCTATCATAAAGTACCTCCTTTCCATCATAACAACAAACTCCTTTCTCATCAGATATGCACGGCAGAGGGCCTGAGTCATTGTGACCAGGCTAGCTAGTTTCTCATCACGCATCTCCTCAAGAGTACCCAGCAGACCAGCTTTGAAGAACACCTGAGAGAGAGAAACTGAAATATTAGTACACAAGTACGCTAGTACACATTAGTACACAAAAAAGGCAAATCAATACCTTAGTGTGTCCAAATTTGTACTGGGTGTGATCAACATCAATAGATCCCAAGAGCTTCTCAGCCGCCTTCTTGTTATCAATGAACTGGCCCTCAGGGATGACACTGGCATTCAGCACCTTGTATCTAGTTATAATAGGTATACAGTATTATTTTCCCCTATATTAATCATATGAACATGTATAACACCTTATTTATTTTCTCAGTTCACCTCTGCTTGAAGTCACCATAGAGGATTCTGCTTGGGAAACCCTTTCTGCAGATTCTGATACCCTCCAGCACACCATTGCACCTGAGCTGATGGATGACCAAAAAGTTCTGCATAAGACCTGTCAAAGACATAAAAGTCAATTTAAAGGTAATACAAGGATCCAAATAATAACATTATTCATTCATTAACTAAACCCCTACCTGGTTTCTTAATTTCATTGGGAATCAGGCAACGCACAAAGTGGGGATGGGTGCTCCTTAAGTTGGTCATCAGTTTACCCAAGTTCTCCTGTTGAGATAAGAGTGCAGTCAGGTTATCACTTCACCTATCTTCAAGATGAGTGATTTGTTGGTTACTGGTTACAGATACATACTCTGAACTGTGAGGACACAGTCTGCATGGAGCCACCCTTCTTCTTACCACCCTTCTTACCACCACCACCACCACTCTCTGTAGATCAAAAAAAATGTAATAGCAATTTCAGTGGTAGATGCATATTTTGAATTGGAGATTGAGAAGGAAACAGTAAGCAATACTGAAAAGGTATTTCATTAATAATTCATACTGCTATAATTTTTATGTGTTGAAAATGAGTTACCCTCCACAACAGGTGGGTACAGGACAGGCAGAAGTTTCACTCCTGATTTCTGGTAGAGCTGCAACACAGACTCGTTCAGTGGATCCTTGTTCTTGTCCAGCCAGCCACAGATGTTGTAGTCCACAGTGCCGGCATAGTGCACCAGGGAGAAGTGGGCCTCAGCCTTGCCTTTGGCAGGCTTGGGCTTCTGGAAGGCATTGCACTTGCCAAGATGCTGATCGTACAGCTTGTTCTTGAAAGTGGTGTCAGAGGCTTTGGGGAACATGCACTCCTCTTCAAGGATGGCAAAGATACCCATGGGCTGTTAATTAAGAGGATGTCATGTCAGGCATTAATAGATAATAAAATTGATAATGGAACATAAAATATTATGTATGGTATAATTACAAAATCATTAGTAAATAATTCAAAATGACCTTTTCAATCAGCTCAATGCAAGCGGCCAAGTCCATGCCGAAGTCAATGAACTCCCAATCAATACCCTCTTTCTTGTACTCCTCTTGTTCCAGAACGAACATGTGATGGTTGAAGAACTGTTGGAGTTTCTCATTGGTGAAGTTGATGCACAGCTGCTCCATGCTGTTGAACTGTCATGGGGAAATAAACGTAATTAATGCCCTCATCTCCCTGTTTAAAAAATCACTGTTGAAGGTGAAGTATTGTAAAAAAAATTGTCCTCACATCAAAAATCTCAAAGCCAGCAATATCCAGCACACCAATGAAGAACTGTCTCGGCTGTTTTGTGTCCAACATCTGGTTGATACGGATGACCATCCACAAGAACATCCTCTCATAGATAGACTTGGACAAGGCTGCCACAGAGTTCAGGACCTGTGGCACAGTCTGACCCTTGGTGACGTACTCATTGCCGACCTTCACCCTTGGGTAGCACAAACCCTTCAGCATATCAGCAGAGTTCAGACCCAGGAGGTAAGCAACTTTGTCAGCATCTAAAAATAATTAAATGTTGGATCTTAGTCACAATGTTTTCAACAGACATAAGAGATTATGTATAATTTTAGTACAACAAATTCATGAATTTCAAAGTAATGACTCATTCAGTAAAGTACTGTAATAAAGTTATCATAGAGCAGGTCTATGTTCAGTTAAGTGTTGTTAACCTACCCTCAGTGCCATCAGGCTCAGCCTGCTCCTCACGCTGCTTCTGCTTGAATTTCATGTTGCCATGATGGAGCACAGCACCAGTCAACTTGTAAATAGTCATTTTCTCCTCACTACTGAAGCCCAGGATGTCAATGGCAGTCTGAAATCATAAATTAAATATGTTACCTTTTTAAAACCTTTATCACATCTATGACATAAGGTAAATAAATGTGTAAAAATTATTAATATCTTACATCTGTGGCCACCAGCTCCTCTTTGTCATCAATGCTGGCCACAGTGATCTGACCCTGACTGCACATGGGGAAGTCGTAGGGGTTGGTTGTGATGAGAGACATTTCTGTAGGGAATAAATACACCTTCAGCAGCAGCATATACTCATACATATATATATATATATATATAAAACTCATAAACATACTCAGCTATAAACATGATTGCATTACTAGTTGTTAATCTAAAGCCTACCAATCAGCTCAGGCATGTGGTTGGTCATCATCTGGTAGAAGATGTGGTAGCCTCTCTCATCAGGAAGCTGGAATGTCACTCTAGACTTCTCCAGCAGGTCTGTTGGTAAGAGTGATGTTACATGTTGTATTTATCTGACACCATGGTGCAAACTTTCAACTTACAATTTGTTGTTTATTAAAGATTTAGAAGAACGTTTGTTGTACTTACAAGTCTCAATATCAGCACTAGCCAGTTTTCCAGTTGTGCCAAAGTGAATTCTGATGAATTTACCCTGTTAAAGACATTGAATCTTAAAACAAATGATCTTATCATAAACTACAAAAGGCAAGAATTTGAAGATGAGCTCAGAACTTACAAAACGGGAGGAGTTGTCATTCCTCACAGTCTTGGCATTACCATAAGCTTCCAACAGTGGGTTGGCAGCAATAATCTGGTCTTCCAGAGAGCCCTTTACATGAATAAAACATATATGTCATGCTGCAAATTTTCCCATTTTGGAGCACTAAAAGCATTCATTTTAAATGTGTAACAAGTGATATACAAAGATTATTATTTTTATATTACCTGGAGTTTTCCAGAGGCCTGTGGCTCTTGCTTCTTCTTGTCACCACCAGACACTGCAATTGTTGCAAAGTACTGGATGACACGCTTGGTGTTCACAGTCTTTCCTGCACCGGATTCTCCACTGTTACCCATGGAAGATATTATCATGATTAAAATTGTTACGCAGTATTGGATCATAAATGTGAAAAATTGTATATTAAGTTGGCACTTACGTAATGAGGACAGACTGATTTTCTCTGTCTGTGGGTCAAATTAGAGAAATCAGATCATATTCATTCATTTAAAGATAATTGTGAAATGGCTTGTAAAAGAAGAGTTTACCTTGGAGCATGAACTGGTAGGCGTTGTCAGAGACAGAGAAGATGTGGGGTGGGGCCTCCATGCGCTTCTTGCCTCTGTAGGCAGACACCACTTCTGGGTCGTACACTGGGAGCCACTTGTAGGGGTTTACAGTGACGCAGAAAAGCCCAGAATAGGTCTGAGAGGAAGAATAAGGTAAATTAACGCCATTGTGTTGTGAATGTGGGAAAAAAAAAAAATTCTCAGTAAACTCATAAAGCTTACGTAGATCATCCATGCTGCATAACGCTCTTTGAGGTTATACAGGACAGCGGCTTCATTGAGGTGAGTCATCATGGCCATGTCCTCAATTTTGTCGAACTTGGGAGGATTCATTGGAGAGACCTCATCCTCCTTCACTGTCCTCTCCTGAGGCAAAGACGTGAAGCAGATTTTAGTGGTCTCGTTTAAAGCAACACTACATAACTTTTCATCACTTTTTTGTAGGTAATCCATTTTTTCAAAGAATTACTTCATGGTACTATCTCCAAATTCATTTGGATGGCATACAGTCATACTCATATGAAGGGTGGATAAAAACACAAGTGTTCCAGTACAGCCATCCAGTAAATGCACTCTGAAGTTATGGGTGGAGGGTAGGAAACCACTCCAAATAAAAGAAAAAGCTTTACAGTGTCATGTTGAATGACATTTTAAAGCCAACAAACACAAATTATCATCTTCTAGAAGAGCCAATAAGTGCGTGCATGTGCATTTTTGGTGGCTACTTTACGAAATTTACACTAAAATCTCAATGGTTTTGCTTTAAATGTAACTCTTTGTAAGAGAACCGGAAACAGATTTTACTGGTCACATGTTAAAGGCAAATTCTAAATACAAAAACAAGGATTTAAAAATCAGTCAAGTTGAGTCTACCTCCTTGGTATCAAGCACTTCCACAGTGACTTTGCCACCATCTCTCTTCTTGATTGTAGCCTTCAGGTACAAGTCATCTTTGTCAACCACATAGTAAGCTGTCTTTGCATCAAAGGGCTTGTTCTGGGCCTCAATTCTTTCTTTCTCAGGCTTACGGAGGTAAATGGCAGCCTTGCCATAAATGGCCATGTCCGCATCCCCCATGGTTGCGGTTTACTGCTGGAAAAAAAAGACATATTCACATTTCATGGTTAGTCAGGTTATCATGCTTTTTGACTATACAGTCACAGACACCAGCATTACTTATTTTTAGAATCTCATTAACAGGGAAATATTGTTGTCTTGTATCCAAGCAGTCTTGTATCTATGCAGTGTCACATTTATGTGGAAGGGATGCTTCAAAAATTATGCACAAATGGAAAGCCATCTGAGTCTAGGAAATAAGAGTGTAAAAAATATTTTTCGGAATTGCCAGATCATGCATTTCAGTATTTTTTTAACTTGAGTTGTCAGTGGACCTTTTTGTAAGATGGGCATATTAGTTAAAGTAGGAGCAAACCAAAAATGATGGAGCTGTCCTGCCAATAGATTCACAACAAACCTTGGATTTCAGGGCCAGATGAAAAAAATATCTCTACCTATTCGGCTCCATATACGATTGTGAGAAACTGTTTACTCTAAATGGGTATACTGAATGTTTCTTGTGGCCTAAGGGTTGCAAGTCTTTCAAAAATACAGATACTTACTTGCTCCTCAGAGGACCAGATGAAATCACCACAACTGTCAAACTGATAATGAAAGAATAAGATAGTCAGTCAATGATAGTTTACACAAAAACAGCTGTTTTCAACAAGAGAATAACATTTCTGACATTTCTTTTGGTACATAGAGGTGTTGAACAAAACAAAAAACTGAATCAATAAATTAAAACAAAGAGTGAAAAAAAAATTTCTTTGTCCAAGCAAATCCAACTGCCCATCCATGCTTCAGATGAAAACCTCGGGAATTTAGCATACATTAATACAGCAACCACGCTGACCAGTCAAACAGTTGACACTTACTGCACTGTGGAACCCCTTGGCTTCTGCATCTCTGGTGTCCTCTGGTTCCTTATATTGTGCCCTTCTGCAAGCTAAGCAGTATCCCAATAAGGCAAGATTGTTGTGTTGTAAAGTATATTTAAACACATACTCATCACTGACTTGATACGGTTTATTAAAGTGCAGTATACTTTAAGTGTGTTGTGCATTTTTTTTCTAAGATGTTTTTTGAATATACTTTATCTGGTTTATGATTGCCATTAACAAAGTGAATATAGCAGTTTTATATTCCCTCTCACACACACACTTTGTCACTTTGTGTGTGTGTGTGTGTGTGTGTGTGTGTGAGTTCACTGATGTGTGTTATTAAATGATCAATTGTATTGTAGGTTTTATTTCTAAGATGTTTTTAATATACTTCACCTGGTTTATTAATGTCTTTAACAGTAGTAAACAGTGGTGTGTGTGACATTTTTAAGTATGGATTCAGATCAGATTGATCAAATTGGCAAACTCTAATAAACATTTTGGGTAATGTATTTGCTTAATTTGGGTAACTGAGAACAGTTGTCAAAAATACTTTTATAATGTTTATGTAAATTTTGTAACTGGTGATTTGATTGCATTGCTTCCACCGCTCCATTTATGTATAAAGGCCTGCATGCTCTTTGATTTTTTTAATGTTTAGCACTTACAACTGCCATGCATACACAAACACATTTGTTGAATGTTTGACAAGGCCTTCAGAGCAGGGGGCAATGCAGCAGTCCAAACATGGAGTGACAAATTTATTGGTGGTGTTCGGTGACAGGCAGTATAATTTCCTATAAACTTTGTATACACAACAATCCTCTTGGCTTATCGAATGAAATTACAAAATATATAGGCTGGACTCTCTTATACTGGATTTTACAAGGGATTTAACAACAAAATGGAAATTTACTCACTGTCTCATGATATTTATACCTTTGACCTTCACCTGGGAATGTGCTTATGTGATGTCATGCAGCTGCCATTTTTACTGGTGTTTTTGTATGTTTATGATGTGTAGAATTGTCTTACTACATGGCTGTTTTAGTGGGCTTCTTATAGCAGCTAGAATTCCATTAGCCAATTATAATTGTAAAATATGTCAGCAATGATAATGTAACATTTGGTTTGTTGGTGATAGACTGTATGGTTGTTGTCTCTACTGCAGGATGGTGCTCCAGTCCACTAAGTCTCAGAGAAAATCCTTTCATTCTCCATGTACCCCTGGCTGCAGACTTCCTTGTAATTTGTGTTTTGCCTGAATACTGTGTTCACAGAAAGTGTGACAAGCGATATGACATCTTAGCTCTTGGTGTGAACGCACAGGACCAGCATTATTTTATGACGCATTGTATATTTACTAGATTTGAACCCCACAGCTCGCCGTACACAAAAGAGTTGCAATTAGATGGGCGTTTTACTTTGCCATTTTGCTGCTGAATGGATGCCAGCTGTGTTGTGAAACAAATGGTCGGGTAGGGTAGGGCAACTTTTATTCTTTTAGCAGCATAGTAAAAGAATCAGGACTGGCTAGCTATTGGTGTGTAGGTGTTACACATAGCCTAACTAGCGACCAAATCTAAATCTAAAGGTCTACATTTTCACTAGGGCCCATACAAACCAACGAATGTATTATGTCAGTTACTGAGTTCAAGTACTGAGCTCAGCCACCACACTTTGTTTGGGCTGTAGTAGGCCAAAGTTGCTTTTCAATCTACTTACTCGTCGTTTCACTTCCGTAGACCTAGTCTGTTGATTCCAACCGGCTTTATCTAGCCGGCTGTGTGCTGGCGCGCAGGTGTATGGGATAGCTTAACTTACGCAATACCACTACTACCAGCTAACATCAACACTGGTCACACTAATATGTAATCGAATACTACGGCCTAACAGCCTATGCTGGTAGCTGGCTTAAGATGGTTATACCAGCCAAAACTTAACACCCTTTCCGCTTTGTTTCACTTTATTTTCACCTTCTGTAACTTGCATTGTGCTGGATCATGATAGCATTGTGCTGGATCATGGGAATTTTTGTTTAGTTTTTAGTCAGTCGCCAACAGTTTGGAAAGTTCAGATTAGTTTGCCATTTTTATGGAGCGCTTCTATTCAAATAATGCAGTCTGACTGTTCTGTTTGGCTACGAGACGATGCTCTAGCTCCACCGGGCGCCTCCACCTGCAGTGAGTCGAGAGAAATTTGGAGCCGAGGCTGTGAAGGTGGCGGTGAGACGTAGGAGAGCGGCGCAGAGGATCGTTTATCCATGGTTTGAGTGGGGGTCATGACCCTGCAGAGGGCTACGTCCCACTGGCCAGGTTCGGAGGAAGGTGGCCCGGCCTACCAATCGTTTGGCTGTGCGGTGGTATTCATTGTCACATAGGTGGGCCAAGTGATGCCATCTCCATTACCACCCTGGCTGAAGACGATAGTCTGTCCCATACACAACGTCACTCATACATCCCGACTTTAAAGAAGCCACGGTCTCTGGAAGGTGCTGGAAACTCTGTAGGCTACGGATCCTTTTCTCATATGAACTAATGCCAATTTATTTGCTTTTGCTTTTGCTGTTTCTTTTTCTCTTTTATTGGGCTCTAATTTATGCAATTTCACCGTAGGTCTTACATTTGTATTTTAATGTATGTAACAAATAAACTTCTTGATCCTTAAAAACATACATTGAGATCACTATGGACCACTACCAAAGTGCCTGAAAATGGGATAAATTCTGGCAGGCTTCCAAGATATGAAATAGCACAACCAGACAAAATTAACTTGTGGTATGCTACAAGTCTATCTAGTCGGCCTCTTAAGGACTCTTTTTTTTGTTTACAAAGCCTTTTGCAGTTTAACTCATATATTGCAGCCTGTAGTAAAAAGTGGCCAGTAGTAAAAAGTGGATGAATGCACATAGTATTGTAAAATCGGTCAGTTCTCAGCTTTCAAAATGTTTGTCCTATTTCCTTTATCTACTTCACCTCATTGGAAAACTTCATGGGGTCCAGGAAAGATATATATGGGAAAAAATCATATAAATCAAATCATACAAATCATCAAAAGATAACTGCAGTGTGAGAATCTGATTCCAGTTGGACTTACGGGAAGGCAAGTGTTATTGATCAGTGTCAAATTGATCAGCTCTTGTTTCAGAGTGCAAGGAATTGTGGAGCATCTCTCACACACAGAACCACCCAATGACCAAGTAAACCTGACCTGAACACCTCTCATTTAAATAACTCCCATTTTAGGATTTTAATGAACAAATTCAGTCCAATGCCATCTGTATTTTTTTTAAAGTACATAAGTTTTTGGTTAACACTTTGCTTGAGGGTGTTGACGTAAGAGTGACATGAGCCTGACATAAACATGACATGACACATATCATGCACTAATGACACTTCAACGTTTATGACTTTTGTCATAAAGTGTCATTCTGCTTTTGTAATGTCACCCTAAACAGTGTCAACTTTACATTACAAAACTGAATGACACTTACTGACAACAGTCATGAACATTCAAAGAATCCCATTAATGTTCATGATGTGTGTTATGTCATGTTTAAGACAGGTTTATGTCACTCTTACTTCAACACCCTCAAGTAAAGTGTTACCATCATCAGACATTGTTAATTGTCTGTTTAAGTCTCATAACTTTTCAGAAGCAGAGACATTTCAGTATGACTGGCAAAAAGATATAATAGTATTGGAGACAGCTAGACATGATTTGACATGTGCATTTCATAACTTTATTCATTTATAACTACACATGTACATAGACCTATAGTAGCCTACTAAAAATGTTACCAAAATTAAAACCACACCACCTAATACCTAACTTCCAATTGGTGTTGTAGGATGATCTGAGCCAGTGTGCATGCATGACAAACTAATCTGTAATAGTGTTGACTGTAAATTGAGACGACTGAAACATAAGTAGTGTGAAAGTCTCTGGACAACATTCAAAAATACCACACTGAGTTAATACAGTTAACAAGGAAATGATTCACAACTGCACTCCAGAAAATACAACATAACTTATGGAAATGCTTCAGGAATGTAGTTGGAAATGTGATAAAACATCTGGACTGAATGACAAGAACAATAGCAAAAGCACCAATAAAAATGCCAACAGCTGTACTGGCTTGCCTGCAAAAAGGTTGTGTGCATATTTAAATAACCTCAGCATGTGGAGGGACAGAAAAGGTAACTGTTGTTGCCTGTATATTTAATTTGTGAATAATCTTTTTTTCATAGGCCTATATTTGGCTTCTTTGTTTGAGCCTGTTTAACCTCTATCACGTAGAACATCACATTAGGCCTTTCTTCATCAACAAAACTAGTGCCCACCCCAACTGCAATGCATTCGCTTTACCCCTGCCTAGAGGTGTAGTGGGGATTATTTTTTCTAGTGGGGTTATGCAATATAATGTAATAAAAAATATATGTAATAAAATGAATGCCTGATATTTTAAAAACGAGAAATATATAAATACATAAATGATCTGTTCCAAGAAGTGGAGAGATTCCTAACCCCTGTGTCCAACGCTACTACACCCTTGTCCCTGCCAGAAAAGTCAGACCTAAATATATGTTTGTGTACAGGGCATGAATAAAATACTTGAGCAATATGACACGAGAGAGAGAGACTGAGTGCGTAGGGTTAAGACAGGATATCCCCCATGCACACTGTACTCAGAATGAACTGAGGCTGTGCCTATTAGCCATCACATACAGAAAGTAAGGATATTAATTATAATAAATTAACAATGATCAAAATTGAGCAGAGTGAATTATTAACAGATCTGAGGTGAATATTGAACAAATGTTTGGTGAGATTTTCTTGTCCAAACACAACTGATATGAAATGCTGAATGGACTGGTTAGCCCTGAGCAATGTGACTGAGTAAAAGTGCATGTAACTGGAAATACCTGAATGCGCTGAAAAAAATGTGCCTATCCACCAATGGTTGTCTTTATTGCCACAGTCAATGCATTAAAGCAACAAAAAATATTGCCTTGGTCTCATTAAAATTAAAACATCAAATGTTTTGCTTGAAAATTAGATTTTTCAAGATGCTGAATTACCATAACTATCTTTGTAACTGAATAGATAAAAAAAAACTTACTTTTGACTTTTCACACATTAGATTTGACTTTTCTTTATATTTTTGCATATTTATTGTTATTGGCCTGTTCTGCTACTTGGTCTATTCATGTTTGCATCTTTAAGTCAGGTTACAGTATATTAATTTAGAATTTAATTAGAATGTCATGTTTATTGATGTTTGAGTAATTCATTTTGATAGAGGCATCTGCACAGGACTATAAACAACATACATTCACTAAAAGGTTCACATATATTACACTACATTTTACATGCTAGATAATAACAACAACAAAACAAACACAATAAAAAGTTAAATTAAGAATACAAGTCTTTATTGGGTAACAATTATTGTTACTGGATAGTTGTATTGTTATGAGGGTATCCATCCAGATGAAAGGAGCACCAATCCATACAGTTTACTCTGCAGTCTCTTTGCCCTGTGACAAGAGAGAAAAAAGAACTAATAAAGCAGCCCTGCATTTTATACTAAGGTGCCCAATTCAGGGCCAAATCAAAAAATTGTTTCTAGTGATTGCTATCTTACTTTTCCAGAGTCACGGCTCTTGGCCCTGAGCTTGTTGACCTGGGACTCAGCAATGTCTGCACGCTCCTCAGCCTCCTCCAGCTCATGTTGAACCTTCCTGAGCTTGGACAAGTGGCCATTGGCTTGTTCCTCCTGTTTGAAAAAAAAAAAGCAACCAAACATAACTCCTGTTATGAAGGAAATGAAATAGTCCTCCCATGTAACATTGTCATTGTCTAGGCCTGAATTAGAAGAGCATAATTAAAATGGTATTGATCATAGAAACGTAAAAAATAACACTCATCACAGAAACCTAAGAAATAACACTCACAGCCTCCTCAGCCTGCCTCTTGTAGGCCTTGACCTTCAGCTGCAGCTTGTCAACCAGATCCTGCAGCCTATTGACGTTCTTCTTGTCCTCCTCAGTCTGAAGGCATAACATAAATTATCTCCTCCTGTCTTAACATGTATTGCAAATCTGAAAGGTAATGAGAAATAGCCAGACCTGGTAGGTGAGCTCTTTGACTCTTCTCTCATATTTACGGACTCCCTTGACAGCATCAGCACCACGCCTCTGTTCAGCTTCAACTTCAGCTTCCAGCTCACGAACCTCAATATGAGGAATATTAATATGAGATATACTGAGTTCTGAATTGTTATAATTTATAGCAAATAATTATGAGCAAACACTCTGATAAAATTACCCTGAACTCCAGTTTCTGAAGTTGTTTCTTGCCACCCTTCATGGCTAGATTCTCAGCCTCATCCAGGCGATGCTGCAGGTCCTTCACAGTGACCTCCAGGTTTTTCTTCATCCTCTCTAGATGAGTGCTGGTGTCTTGCTCCTTCTTCAGCTCCTCTGCCATCATGGCAGCCTTGATGACCACGAAGTTTGGTTTAAGGTAAAAAAATCTGTAACAACTTTTCTGTTTGCAGGTCACATACTGAAAAATCTAAACTTCCAAGGTGTGCTAAAACATACCATTTTAATAAAAGAAGTAAAGTACCTCTAAAATGTATAATGCTGGTCATTGATTAGGATTGGTCAAACTGCATTCAAAGCTATTGCAAAACCTAATTCACCTGATCAACCTTCACTTTGACCGCATTTCATTTTATATCATGGTGCAGACTCACTTCCTGTCTCTCTTCAGTATCACATCACAATGAAGGCAAAAAGGCAGTAAAATATACTTGAAAAAAACTTACATCAGTAATAGCTTTCTTGGCCTTCTCCTCTGCATTTCTTGCCTCCTGGACTATATCATCAACCTCACTTTGGATCTGAACGAAGTCAGCCTCAAGTTTCTTCTTGGTGTTAAGCAAACTTGTGTTCTAATATTAAGAAAACAGACATTGTTTACTATATTTTGACATCCTACGACATACATCTGTTTTAATTAACTTTTCTCTGCATACCTGAGAATGCAAAAGGCCAACACGCTCACTGGCATCAACCAGTTCCTGCTCTGCCACTTTGCGACCTCTCTCTGTCTGCTCAAGGGCAGCTCTCAGCTCTTCAATCTCAGCCACCATCAGGCCATTCCTGCGCTCAACCATGGCAACTTGCTCCTTCATGTCCTCCTGTCCTCTAAGTGCATCATCAAGGTGCAGTTGAGCATCCTGGTGGACAGACAGACCAGTACACGTCAGTCAGACCTTATTACTGTGCTCAGCTATGATGTACATATTTGTGCCATGTGATCCATACTAGTATTAGAGTTACTGACTTTGAGTTGACCCTGAATGGTCCTCAATTGTTTCTGGGACTCAGCAGCTTGCCGGTTAGCATGACTGAGCTGAACCTCCATCTCATTGAGGTCTCCTTCCATCTTCTTCTTGACTCTCAGGGCATCATTCCTGCTCCTGACCTCAGAGTCCAGAGTGCCCTGCATGGACTCAATCACCCTCTGGCTGTTCCTCTTGATTTGCTCCATCTCCTCATCCTTCTCTGCAAGCTTCCTGTCAATTTCACCTTTGACCTGATTGAGCTCAAGCTGGACACGAAGAATCTTGGACTCCTCATGCTCAAGTGTTCCCTATTGGTTTGAAAACAAATACAAATGTTCTACTATATGATATATTAATACTAATTATAACCATGTATATTAGATTTCCTCCCCGAATGTGTACCTCAGCTTCCTCAAGAGCTGTCTGGATTTCTGCCTTCTCAGTCTCAACAGCCTTCTTGGCCTTCTCCAGCTCATGAATACTCTTTCCAGTCTCACCAAGCTGCTCAGTCAGATCAGAGATCTCCTCTGCAGAAATTAAAATGGTATGTTAAATATAAATGTCATGCTACTAAATTACTGAGATTATGAATATGAGTGTAACATTTCAAGGATTGAATGGTCAAGTTTGTATTGACTCACGTTGGAGGTTCTTGTTCTCCCTTTTCAGGGTCTCCAAATGGTCAAGAGCCTCCTCATAGGAGTTCTTCATCTTGAACAGCTCAGTGCTGAGAGAGCGAGCCTCTTTCTGGGCACCCTCCAACTCTGCTTGACCTTCCTCAAACTTTTGCTTCCATTCTGCCAGGACCTATAAGAAGAGTTTTATGGGAGTCTTTAATTAAACAATGAGTTATCTATAGCAAGATGTTTTGGTTGATTGTTACCCAAAAGTGGAATACAGAAACATTCTTTGGTAACACTTTCTATGAAGACCATATCTATAGCGCATTATGAGTGCATTCATAACAAACTATAATGCGCATCATAATTACTCAAAATGCATTATGACTAACTCATAATGCTTCATGATGCATTATATCAACAGTTATAAATAACTATAAATCTAGCTTATAATGCCTTATAAATGCAAGGGTGTTATGAGTGTTCATGACTGGTTATAAACTACAGGCTGGCTGATGGGGCTTATAACACATTATGACTACTAATACTCCTCTATGCACACACCTGGATGATCAACTGTTGTAAGGGCTCATAAGTTGCTATAATGTTCCATGTGGGATCATAAGCTGTCAATGTGTGCTTTAAGTAAAGTAAAGTTCATATGGATGCATCTATAATGCAGCACACCTCATCATACGAGGTCCAGTTATTGACAAAGTTATGAACGCATTATGTTATGTAAATGCATGATGACATTATGTACAATGCTATTTTGGACAAAAAGATTGAGTTTACTTTCACACCACAAAAGGGTTATGACTTATGATTTAATGGAAATTGAGGGTTCAAAAACAGACCAAATCAGAATCAATGAATACATTATATTATATTAATATAAAAATATGAATTCTATAGAATATAATATTGCATTTAAAAAGACTGATGGGAAATATCACCTTGTCAAAGTTCCTCTGCTTCTTGTCAAGATTGGCAGCCAGAGCATTGGCTCTCTCCACATCAATCATGAGGTCCTCCACCTCACCCTGGAGTCTCTGCTTGGTCTTCTCCAGAGAGGCACACTTGGAATTAACAGCCTCAATTTGCTCCTCAGCCTCCTGCAGACGCAGGGCAAGCTTTTTCCTGATGACAATATTGCATTATTTATTTCTTCTAGAACTCAACACTGTTCTTAAAATTAAATTAGAATGACTGAGTGAGTGTCACTGACTTGGCATCTTCAAGCTCCTCAGTGCGCTGGATGGCATCAGTTTCATACTTGCTCCTCCACTGAGCTACCTCACTGTTGGCCTTGGACATGCCACGCTGAAGCTCAGCTTTTGCTTCCTGCTCCTCCTCAAACTGCTCCCTCAGGAGGTCACAGTCATGGCGAGCAGACTGAACCGCATGGGCCAGTGCATTCTTGGCCTGTTTGTGTTTGTAGAATTGTTTGAAGAATTTGTATTAGTAAACAGATGTACACAATGTCCTTGATATGATGTGGTGTGCTATTATGTCCAGATTCTTTACCTTGACTTCTTCCTCATTCAGTCTCTTCAGCTCCTCAATTTGCTGAGTGAAAGCCTGTTTGCTTCTCGTCAGCTGAGACACAAGAGCATCTTTCTCCTCCAGCTGACGGCCAAGCTCACCTATTGGTGGTGATTGAGATTAGTTTACATATTACTCTTGAAATTCTGTATTCTGTAATTGTTCTGTATTGAGCTTAATGGGGAAGCATGCAACATTTCAAAGGGAGGGACACTAACATAGCCATTTATCCTATCAGTGTTACCATTTTCTGTCTGAAGTCTTGCTTTCTGAGCACTGAGATCATTGATCTGGCGTGCGGCCTCATCACTCTTGGCCTTGACTTCACTGAGTTGGTCCTCAAGTGTGCGGCACATCTTCTCCAGATTTCCCTGTTTTTCAGTGGGTGGCAAACTATTTTAAGACATACTGAAAAAGATGACTCAACAGTCTCTGATATTAATATGACATGAATAAGGTTACCAAAAATTATGACATTTGATAAAAATACTTGAGTGACTGTCACAGGAAGACCATGAGTACCTTAGCTTTAGCAACAGCCTCCATGTTGCTGGAGAGATCATCAATCTCCATCTTGAATTCACTCTTCTCCTTCTCAAGCTTCTGCTTGACACGCTGGAGGTTGTCAATCTGCTCTCCCAGCTCAGCCACGCTGTCAGCCTGCTTCTTGCGAAGAGCTGCAGCAGTGGCTTCATGCTGCAGGGTGGACTCTTCAAGGTCACGACGCAGCTTCTGGAACTCAGCCTCACGCTTCTTGTTCATCTCAATTTGAGCAGCAGTGGCACCACCAGCCTCCTCAAGCCTCTCACTGATCTCCTCAAGTTCCCTGGAGAGATCTGATCTCTGCTTCTCAACCTTGGCACGAGCTGCACGCTCAGCCTCAATCTCTTCCTCCAGCTCCTCAATGCGGGCCTATTAGAAATAAAACAAATGTTAATTTGCTTGATAGATAATAAGTAAATACAATCATACAATAGCTTGAAATAAGGTTAAACAGACCTGAAGCTCCTTGATCTTTTTCTGAAGCTGACCACCAAGTGATTGTTCATCTTCAATCTTGCTGAGAAGTTGGCTTATTTCAAAGTCCTTTCTGTTGTTAAAAATGTTAATTAACACCCATTTCTTGTTAAATGTAAATAAATTAACAGCTTTTGCTAGTAGAGTTCAACATTACTTCTTCAGTTTCTCCTCAGACTGTTGCTTGTCATTTTCCAGATCCATGATGTTCTCTTGGGAGAGCTTTAGATCACCCTCAAGTTTTCTCTTGGCTCTCTCAAGGTCCATGCGGAGCTTCTTCTCTTGTTCTAAGGAACCTTCAAGCTGCATATTGAACGCATTACATAAATGAAAAAATGTGGTGTCTGTATCAATATTCATACAACTGTGGACCTTCTACTCACATCATCTACTTGCTGTTCCAGCTTAGTCTTGGCCTTGGTCAGAGAATTGACTTTGTCTTCCTCTGCTTGAAGATCATCGAGAGTCTGCTGGTGGGCCTCTTGGAGGGCTTTTTTCTCCTTTGTCAACTTACCAATGGACTCATCTTGAGCAGCCATTTCTTCAGTAAGATTTTTAACCTGTAATTTCATGGGGTTTTTGAAATGAATGAGGCTGTGGTACAATGTCTTACTTTTAGATAAATATTGTGCTAACTTCATGAACCCCAACCTTGTTCTCAGTGGCATGTTTCTCCTTCTCCACTTTGGCCAAGGTCAGCTCCAGGTCATCAATGTCCTTCTTGAGCTCAGAGCACTCATCCTCCAGTTTCCTCTTCTTGGCAGTCAGCTCAGCATTGATTTCCTCCTCATCCTCCAGTCTCTCAGTTGTCTCTTTGAGTTTAGCCTCAAGCTGGATCTTACTTTTGATCAGACCCTCACACCTCTCTTCAGCATCTGACAGATTTTCTGATCCCTAGATTGGGTCATATTGATATTGTTTTTATCTAATATGCATGTCATGTAGAATAGGTTTAAAGTGAAACCAACACATCAACAATAAATAACATACAGATGACACTTGAAGCTGCAGGTCATTTCTTTCTTGCACCAGAGCCACCATCTTTTCCTCAAGCTCCTTTTTCTTGGCTTCTAACTTGATATGATCTTCTTTGAGTTTTGTATGCTCCTCTTTAATAGTAGTGAGTTCTTTCTCAGTCTCAGCGCTCTTCAACAGAGGCTTGATCTTGTAGTAAACTTTCATCCATGGCCAGTGTTTGACGTTCATGAATGAGCGGACATTGTACTGGATGGTAAAGATAGCATCTCTGTACAAAGAAGACATTTCATCTTTTTAATGCAGCACTTGGATTACACATAACACAACAATTCCAATGACAAGCAGCAGTATGATTCAAGCAACCCACGATCTATTTGTTCCATGTTGTTCTGTGATCCACTTTAAAATTCTGATATGAACTCCTACATTATGTCGACTGTAGTATTGACCATGTATCTTTAAATTCTATCTAATCATCCTTGAATGACAAAGTCAAACATACCTTCTTTCCATCATCTTGACAAACTCCCGCCTCATAAGAAAACCACGGCAGAGGGCCTGAGTCATTGTGACCAGGGATGCTAACTTCTCATCTCGCATCTCCTCAAGAGTACCCAACAGACCAGCTTTAAAGAACACCTAAGACAAACAAGTTATACTATGTGCTTTGGACTGTGTGCTGTTTGCTATGTGCTTTGAATAGGATCGTGACACAACAAATTGTCATTACATTCATTAAAACATAAACACCTACCTTAGTGTGTCCAAATTTGTACTGAGTGTGATCGACATCAATTGATCCCAAGAGCTTCTCTGCAGCCTTCTTGTTGTCAATGAACTGACCCTCAGGGATGACACTGGCATTCAGTACTTTGTACCTGCATTTTTTTGTCATTGGTGTCATTATTGTTTATGATATGTGTCATGTCATGTTAATGACAGCTTCATATCACTCTTATATAGACACCTTCAAGTGTTACACTAGTTCGTATTACCAATTTTAGTTCAGCTATCAGTTCATCATCTCACCTCTGCTTGAAGTCACCATAGAGGATTCTGCTTGGAAAACCCTTTCTGCAGATTCTGATGCCTTCCAGCACACCATTGCACCTGAGTTGGTGGATGACCAGGAAGTTCTCCATAAGACCTGACAGTAAAAAGGGCAACATGTCTGCTTGTCCTATTTGTAAATAAGATAGAGGATTTCTTGCTTCAGTGCTCCTTACCTGGTGTCTTAGATTCATTTGGAATCAGACAGCGCACAAAGTGAGGATGGGTGCTCCTCAAGTTAGTCATCAGTTTCCCCAGGTTCTCCTGTTCATATGAGGATGCACCACTCATAGTCAATCCAATGCATAACAACCTGACTGATTTTGTCCCACACAACATACCATATAGTCTCTGACACATACCCTGAACTGTGAGGACACAGTCTGCATAGAGCCACCTTTCTTCTTACCACCTTTGCCACCCTTGCCACCACCACCACCGCCACTCTCTGTTCGTATTTGGTTGCAATAAATATTGTTGATGAAAACATCACAATTAGAGTGGAAAACACTTTATCATAGTATCATGTTAATGTATCCTGATTTTGCATCAGAATAAAATGAATACATAATTAATATTAACCTTCAACAACAGGTGGATAAAGAATGGGCAACAGTTTGACAGATGACTTCTGGTACAGCTGCACCACAGATTCATTTAGTGGATCCTTGTTCTTGTCCAGCCAGCCAGAAATGTTGTAGTCCACAGTGCCGGCATAGTGCACCAGGGAGAAGTGGGCCTCAGCCTTGCCTTTGGCAGGCTTGGGTTTCTGGAAGGCATTCGACTTGCCAAGATGCTGATCATACAGCTTGTTCTTGAAAGTGGTATCAGAGGCCTTGGGGAACATGCATTCCTCTTCAAGGATGGCAAAGATGCCCATGGGCTAATTGGGAAAAAGTAAAGAAATTAAAAGATACCATTCAGTCTTCTAAATGCGTAAATGTAAATTATAAACCCCAACAATACCAAATTAATTGACGGAAACCAACCTTCTCAATAAGTTCAATGCAGGCGGCCAAATCCATGCCAAAGTCAATGAACTCCCAATCAATGCCCTCTTTCTTGTACTCCTCTTGTTCCAAAACAAACATGTGGTGGTTGAAGAACTGTTGCAGTTTCTCATTGGTAAAGTTGATGCACAGCTGTTCCATGCTGTTGAACTATGATGTCAACAAAAGTTAGCAATTGGTTGCGTGGAGAGAACAGTGAGACTCTGGTGAATTAAGGTGACTTATGGTGTCATGTAGTTCTTACATCAAAAATCTCAAAGCCAGCAATGTCCAGCACACCAATGAAGAACTGTCTCTGCTGCTTTGTGTCCAACATTTGGTTGATACGAATGACCATCCACAAGAACATCCTCTCATAGACAGACTTGGCCAGGGCCATCACAGAGTTCAGCACCTTTTACGATGTAAAAAAGTTTAAATGTTTAAATCAGCAACAACAAAGGTTTAAGACTAAACTTTCTACAGTCAATAGAGTTATACCTGTGGCACAGTCTGACCCTTGGTGACAAACTCATTTCCGACCTTCACCCTTGGGTAGCACAGAGCCTTCAGCATATCAGCAGAGTTCAGGCCCATAAGGTAAGCGACTTTGTCAGCATCTGAAATCAAAACAATATTCTAGTTCAATATATACTGTATGTACATCAGGGTGTAGATCAGGGGCGGATTTAGTAATAAAGAAGCATCCTTGTTCGGCACCTGTCACCATACAGCCTCCTAGACAGAACAATGATACAGCGCAGTGCCAATGTAATGTGCCCTGAAGTGTTTCACAATTGGTCACATTTAATGTAATGCAGTCTAACACAACCTTCACATAGCAAAGATATTGCAAGATATTGCAAATTTGATATATATATGTCTCTGTGAGAGGAAAAGGAGAGAGAAAGTTGGATGAAACACAAACCAAATCTATAAGGGCTATCTCTGTGATTTAATACAAAGTGTGGATATCAGGTCATATCTCTTCTAGAGACCAGAATTTAAGCCTAAAGAAGGCTCAGTCTATGCTAAAGACTTTCATTCTCCATTCTCTAGCATAGACGTGGAAGTATTATTCTCCATAAATTAGATTTACAGTTTATTCTGAAAATCCAATGATATTTCCAGTTGCGTTGCTCGCTTTTTAAAAAATATTCGGGGCTATAGCCCAGAAGTTAGACCCTATTTATGAGCCGGGCTCCCCCCCTAAAAAAATGTTCAAGGTTGTAGAAGCTAAATAGCGGGTTTTGCGCAATTTTTAGACAGAAAGAGAACGGTCTGAATATGCCACCAGAAAACATATTCTCATATTAGGCTGTGAAGACCGTGCGGGTGCGCATTGGAAGTAGGATGAACATATTTAGAAAATGTTTAATATTCTGTCAGATAAATACTGTTTTGACGTAGTGTCAGACAAAAGAAATAATAATAGGCCCTAACTGCAAGAAAACAGTGTTCTCATGCGTTATTTAACATCACGACTAGAGTGGGCCTATTCTAATCATAGGGTTTTTTTTATATTTATAAGCTAATTGGTCAGCCTCGGAAATGTCTTTGCATAAACGTAGCCTACGTGTGCCCACTGACATAGAACGAACTTGTGAGATCGGGTGAAACAATCTCCCTCCCTCTCGTCCTGACTCAACAAAAGATATTCCTCCTTCAACCTCCAGTCGTCCCTGTCATCCATTTCTGTCGGAAAAGCTTTATCCATATTGCTTCTTGTCTTAGTCAATTACAGCCTGATAATAGCAAATTGGATGTTCGGGGGTTTCTCCCTCGTGAAATTTTGTAAACAACATGAATATGCAATTTTAACGTAGTTTTAGAATAAAAGAAAAGCTCAGATGTTTACATTATGATTGGATAGCCTGTAAGGAAGTGAGCATCTCTTCTGCCAAAGTGCACTACATACACCAGCAGCCAAAATGTGACTTTAAAATAGCCTATAGCCTAATAAACACTGTCATGCACCCACACAATGTAAGTGTGATGTGTGAATCCATGTAATGTGAAGAAATAAGACCGATGTTGAATTTGCAACATTTTGCAAACAAATATTCTGAACCTGCCCATCTATGGTCATAAATTGAGATCATTGCATTTGTGGCTGCTGGTAATGCGATTTGGTGATTTGGTAGACTGTAGGCGTTGACTTTCCTAATGGTTTTGCCTTAAGTTAGAGAGGTAAGGTGCTAACTAAGAATATTTTTTTCTTTCTTAGCATACTATAAAGTAATATAAAATAATAACAGTTCTACATAAACACAGGACTGAAAATGTGATTGTAACTATCTACACAGAGCTAAGGTCAGCCTGGTCATCAGAGTGTTTGAACTTACCCTCGGTGCCATCAGGCTCAGCCTGCTCCTCACGCTGCTTCTGCTTGAATTTCATGTTGCCATGATGAATCACAGCACCAGTCAGCTTGTAAATGGTGACTTTTTCCTCTGCACTGAAACCCAGGATGTCAATGGCAGTCTGACAGAATAAATAACACAGTTATTTTTTAGCACTGGAAGAGATATTGCATTGCTAAGGAAAACCTATGTAATTGACTTTGATAGAATTCTGCATGACTTACATCTGTGGCTACCAGCTCTTCCTTGTCATTGATGCTGGCCACAGTGATTTGACCCTGACTACACATGGGGAAGTCGTAAGGATTGGTTGTGATGAGAGACATTTCTGAGGGGGGATAAGGATATCAATTAGGTTATTCTTTTATTGTTAAATGTCATAATTTGTGCATGTTGATTGTTGACTGAATGAGTAAAGTCTACCAATCAATTCAGGCATGTGGTTGGTCATCATCTGGTAGAAGATGTGATAGCCTCTCTCATCAGGAAGCTGGAATGTCACTCTAGACTTCTCCAGCAGGTCTTTTTAAAATGGATTTAGGTCATCAGTTTGGCAAAATCATATGTTGACTTTTTGAATTACAGGGCAATCAACAGAAATGAGAAATTATTCTTACAAGTCTCAATGTCAGCACTAGCCAGTTTTCCAGTTGTGCCGAAGTGAATCCTGATGAATTTACCCTATTTAAGACAAAATGATATATAATAAGTTTCCTTTAGTGGTAACCCACAGAACAGTTATAAACTACATGGAGTTTCATACCATAGAGCATATTAACTTACAAAACGTGAGGAGTTGTCATTCCTCACTGTCTTGGCATTACCATAAGCCTCCAAGAGTGGGTTGGCAGCAATAATCTGATCTTCCAGAGAGCCCTGTGAGTCAGTGGACATATCATTGCTATGATGTAGGGGTTTGTTGTATTTTATTTAATCTTTATTTTCCAAATATGGAGCAATACTTTATGAACAATGATTAGTGTCTACCTGCAGCTTTCCAGTTGCCTGTGGTTCTTGCTTCTTCTTGTCACCACCAGACACTGCAATTGTTGCAAAGTACTGGATGACACGCTTGGTGTTCACAGTCTTTCCAGCACCGGATTCTCCGCTGGGTGACATTGAAGATATAGTAAGCTTTGTTTAGTGTTTCAAAATTAAAACTAAAACACAAATGACAATTTTTGACAGACACACTAACACTTACGTAATCAGGACTGACTGATTCTCCCTGTCTGTGAGACAAAAATTAGTGATTAGATTACACATATGTAAGTATAGATATTATCATACCATAAACTAACTTCAATATGTAGAAAAGTTGAACTGCAAGAATACCTTGAAGCATGAACTGGTAAGCATTATCAGAGACAGAGAAGATGTGGGGTGGAGCCTCCATGCGCTTCTTGCCTCTGTAGGCAGTCACCACTTCTGGGTCGTACACTGGGAGCCACTTGTAGGGGTTCACAGTGACACAGAATAGCCCAGAATAGGTCTGAAAGGGCATCAAAAAGAGTATAAGTTGTACCATGACTTAAAGGAATTCATTTTTATCATTCTTTATCTGGGAGTAGGCTTCAAGCATACGTAGATCATCCATGCTGCATAGCGCTCTTTGAGGTTATACAGGACAGAGGCTTCATTGAGGTGGGTCATCATGGCCATGTCCTCAATTTTGTCAAACTTTGGAGGATTCATGGGGCAGACGTCATCATCTTTAACTGTTCTTTCCTGAGGCGTAACATGACAGAAACTTCAAGTTATACTAAATGCAGATACTATACAATTAAACCAGTAGCACATTTTTTTTGTTATCAGCATTATACCTCCTTGGTATCAAGAACTTCAACGGTGACTTTGCCACCATCTCTCTTCTTGATTGTAGCCTTCAAGTACAGTTGATCCTTGTCAGCCACATAGCAAGCAGTCTTTGCATCAAAGGGCTTGTTCTGGGCCTCAATTCTTTCCTTCTCAGGTTTACGGAGGAAAATAGCAGCCTTGCCATAGGCTGCCATGTCAGCGTCTCCCATGGTTGTTGGTTACTGTTTTAATTGCAAAGTATATACCTACATATACATTTTTGAAAATATAAAATGGTGCTTTAAAAAAAAAAGCAAGCAGGGGTAATATCGTACTCCAGATTTAGCACAAAAACTAAAAGGATCTCCAAAGACCACACACCCAACTTCCCATGATTATCGTGTACTTTGTCAAGAGTTATATGTATGGATTTAATTTCAGTGGCGCACATCTGTGGTTAGTTGAACTATAAACATAAAAAATAAAGTATTTTTGTTCTTCTGGGAAGTGTCATGTAATTTTGTAAAATCTCTCACAAGAGAAAAGCTCAGACTACACAGGACTAAACAGAAGTGAAGACTTTTCATTCCATACTAATATTACCTAAGAAGATTTTGACTTCTAGCTACACATGAGGAATTCTCTAGGCAGCAATGCATTGTCAGTTTTACCACTATTCATTCATCAGATGATCAGACAAGATTTCTGGACATCTAACAGATGATTTTTTCCCTAAATACTGTAAAGATGCACTCTCATATCATATTTGTGTTTCCTTTACATCAATATCTTCACTTTGTTCTTTGTTTCTTTGTTCCAATCCAGGTTGTTCTACACTTGACCTTGAGAAAGACAGAAAGAGGAAGTCATACCTGTTCCTCCCTCGACCAGGTGAATCTGATGTCAATCTTAAAAATACAAGCACAGAAAGATTCATTTCTGTCCTTGGATTAAAATTCATCACGATACATATATACATATATAAAAACATCAAACAAACAAAAAACAGATAAATCATCAGCAAATCCAAAGATCAAGAAAACAAAGAAGATGAACAGTTTGAGGCTTGGATGCATGCAGTGGGTACCATACAATAATGTTCTCATTTCTCTGTGATAAGCCTGGAGGGTATCAACTTACTGCGCTTTGGAACTTCACTTCGCCAGTCTCCTCTGCAGTCGCCTCTGTTCCCTGTCCTTTTATATTGTCACAATCTGCCAACCCCAGCACGATCCAAATATAGATAGATACTGGTGCTTTGATATATTTAAACACTACATTATGAATGAAGCCTTAGTCGATGATAAACCGATAATATCTGGACCAACTAAGGCAACCACTTTTATCAAACCTTTTCCTGCATGAGCTGGAAAAATGTCCTGTCATCCATTTTCTGTCATAATGATAAGAATTGTACATATGTACAATGTGACCATTTCACATATATCTCCATCTTTAGGCCTAGTTCAATGTAAATCCATGAACATGGTGTGACCAGGCACCTGTGAAAAATAAGCTGTGATCATGTTTTGTTCATTGTATGGGACTGAGTTTGTTTCGGGTGTGCTTTGAGTACATTCAGTTAAATTAGTAATTTCATTGTAATAGAGGTAGTGCTTTGACAAACATTGTATCGATGGCGTAAAGGTTCTTTGTGAGGTTTGTGATGGTATGTGGTTTTAGCCTTTTTTATTGGCTATCCTTTACTCAAGTTGCCTTAGACATGGATTACAGCAAATCTGTCATAGCAAATTTTGACAAATAATTTTTACTTATTTTTACTTACTTTTACTTCGCAGCAACATCATGAATCATATTTCAGATTCATTGCTGTATATGTATGTAATATGTCATGTATGGCTGACTATTATTAGGACTTGGTGCGCGAACTGTGACTTTGGTAGGCTGAGAGTAGAGCAGTTAATTAACTGCAATTTTTGAATCTTCCCCTGAAGAATTTAGGCTGCACTTTTATGGCATACTGCTCGAGTGTGAATTCTCCTTCTGTGCTCTGACATTATGTTCTTGACTGATACTTACAGAGAACTAGTTATCACTACTGCTTATATTAAAAATGGGAGTAGAAGTTTCCATGTGTTCTTAGTTAGGTAGTACGACCTCTGATATATGAGCACTGATAAATGTGGTGTCAAATCAATTAATTAAATTATTTGTAATTATTTTGAGTAAAAATACTCAAAGCAAACTCCAAATGGCACAAGCTCTAGTGCATAACTGCAATGCATAAATATTTATGTATGGATGTATGTAAATGTAAATTGAATTACATTTTTGTAGTGTAATTTTCAAAAATGTATTCAATCCCATTTTTGCAAGTAAAGTAGTTGCTCACAATGCCATATCTGACTGTAAAGATTGACCATAAACATTGACATGAAACTCTTCCTCTATTTCATCTTCCTTGGTCAGAGTATGTGCCAATATCTTGACAGATTAATGCAGGCCTAAAGCTAAATTTGACTTATTGTGCCACAGAATCAGGCCTTAGTTCTTCTATTCATCTTCTATCTTAATAGTACTTATATCAAGAGCGTGCTTCACAATATGGCAGTAGGCCTCCCACATCTTATCTGGTATGCTCATACCATGCGCACTGTTAATCCTAAACATGAGCACCCTTTATGAGCACTGCCAAATAACACGCCTTAATGGTAGTGAGGGCCATTTTCATGGCTATTTAAGTCGCACACTATGTGTCACGACAACACCGTGACACTGTAACACTGTGAGAGCGGCACACGCAGACATGTGATGAGTGTGAGCATGTCTAGCTGACTGTTGAAGGGCAACTTGACAACACAAGACATCTAGGAGACACTTAGCAAGTACACTTGAAACTCTAAAATGTGTTGGGCATGAAACAAACAGAATTGTGTTTATAAAAGTCTATGTTAGAAAACACACACTTTATTTATTGACATCAAAAAGTAGCCAAAGCCAATTCACTATCATTATTTAATGTACATCCATTATCATGACCATGATATAATCAATTTAACGTCTAATACTAGAGTTTTATTTGTTTTAATGAGTCAATACACCCAGCCATCAGTATTTGTTTGATTTCCTTTAAATAGTCATTTGCTTTTTGTGGCTAAACGTAGCATGATTACAACAACCTGGTCTAGCAATGGTAATAAAACCGAATGACTGTTTGACTCAGGGTTTCAAAGAGACTGTGCTCGTTTGACTGAACAAGCTCAATTAGAAGTCCAGTTGCCTACAACTAAGCACTTTTGACAAAGATGACCTGGATGAATGAGAATCTTCACAGACATTTGACTGAATCTAATATGCAGGGGGAGGAGAGCAGACATAGATATATATATGCTTGTCCTTTGCTGGATGGCAAATAAATCAACTGATGCAGGGCTTGAGCCATGAAATTTATAAAGGTCTCCACCAACCCATCCTACAAACTGCTATCTCAGTTTGCTAAAGACAGGGAAGTGCTTCATTAGTTTTTATAGCCAAATCTGAGAGACTGAGATAGGGCTGTTTCTCTTAAGAGAACCTTTTGAGGTACAAAGTTTTCTATTTTTTGCAGAAAGTGCAGGTCATTACACTTCTCAATATGCCTTCCATTTAGAAAATTCAGCACTCAGTTGATGTGATTGTTCCAGCTGTTGTTCTTTGTGCTCAGTATACTTGCACTACATACTTTCAAATGTTATTCTTAGTCTTGCTTATTTTGTTTATTTATTGGTTCATTGATTTCACTTAATTCCCTTATAAACAGTTTTACTTAATGTCTTTATTTATTTGAATTGGTCTGCTAATAGTGTTTATGAGGAATTCCTTTTTTATGAAGCTTGACAACAATTTATCTAGGCACTGCATATTAGGAGACCACATATGACCCAACACTTTCCTGTCCTTATATCATAGGGTCAGAGGTCAGTTCACAGAGTCAAACACTCCCTTGATATGTCCTGAAATATGTGCCATGGAACAACTGATATTTTCTATTGTTAAGCACCAGAGGAGACTAAGTCTAAAGACTGTCTTACTGCCTTACATATCACATTGGCCTCTGGGTCAGTGCAGGCTGACCTCCTCTGCCTGAAAGACAGCTGTCAGAGTGGGAATTTCAGAAATGTCACGCCTGCTTTCATAGATGTCACAGCCCAGCACAAGGACTCCAGAAAATGTCACTGAACCAACACTTAGGTGGATTTAGTTTGAAATTGTCTAAACATCTAGCAGATATTATATCCATGGGGAAGTACACTACAAAGCAGATACAACATTAGATATTATTGATATTGACGATTAGATAGGTATAATGATTCTTTATGCATGTGTCAAAAAGTGTAGTAAGGAAATTTTGAAATTTTGAAAGCACCAAAAGGACTGGACACTGCAGTACATGGGATTGTTAGACCTAGATGGTGCATATGAAAGAAAACACATGTGATGCATG
Source organism: Tenualosa ilisha (assembly GCA_015244755.2). NCBI lineage: Eukaryota > Metazoa > Chordata > Actinopteri > Clupeiformes > Clupeidae > Tenualosa > Tenualosa ilisha. The sequence continues at coordinate 2,378,128 of PYXC01001715.1, read as the reverse complement.
CTTATTGATTTGCCTCTGAACTATGCAAACAGGCCAAGATATACAGTCCTCAAAATGTTATAAATAAAAAAAAATCATGAAGAAGAAACACAAACAAGTGGTGCTTCAGAATTTAAGTATTTATTAGGTATAGCCTATTAAGACTTTCTACCGGCTGTCTGTTACATGACAGCAGTGTCAAGTATCCAGAGGGATTACTCTGCAGATTCCTTGGCCTTTAAAAGAGAGAACACAAAAAGCAAAATATGTGTAAATAAATTGTGCTGATCAGGCCTAACTGCTGTATTCCTCTTTGAAGTAGTCATACTAGCCTACTTCCTTGGAGAATGAGGATGCAAAAGGTTGGTCAAAAGCAACCATACATTTAGTCTGTTAGTGACCTGACTTCGACTTTAGGACAAGTCAGGATAAGATATGGTAGTTCAACTGAGTTAGTATACTGTTGCAATTGACAGACATATTTTTGCAATGCAGTTTTTAGCAATGTTATTAAGGTCTGAAGACTAATTGTACTCTGCTATTTCTGAGTCATTAGTGGTTATTAGTTTGTTGAAAGGACCAAAGAGATGCTTCTAAACATGTTTTCAGGATTTGCAATGGTAATGTCATGATGTAAGTAGGCTACATAATTATCAAGAAATAATTTTATTTTTACACAAAAGCTACAAAGTTGTAAGCTACAAAGTTTTAAGGCTACTGTGGTTGATATAGACAACCTAAAGTTGTCTCTCCACATCATGACTACCAAGCAAACCAGGGCAAATTAGCTCCTTTTTAAAGTAAATATCAAATAGCATTCTACCTTTCCACCGTCCCGAGTCTTGGTTCTCAGCTTGTTGACCTGGGACTCAGCAATGTCCGCACGCTCCTCAGCCTCCTCCAGCTCATGCTGAACCTTCCTCAACTTAGACAGGTGGCCGTTGGCTTGTTCCTCCTGTGTTCCAAGGAATTAGTGAGTAGACAAGATGATTAACTTCATCTGTTTGATTCTATTGTTAATCACAATGATATCAGAGCAAAAGTGTTCCTCTTTAAAAAAAAAGGAGTTTTGATTCCTGACATTCCTGTATTAAAGGGTAGGCCTACAACATAAACTCCTAGGAAAAAGAAATACTTACAGCCTCCTCAGCTTGCCTCTTGTAAGCCTTCACTTTAAGCTGCAGCTTGTCAACCAGATCTTGCAGTCTGTTGATGTTCTTCTTGTCCTCCTCAGTCTGAAGAGGAAAACATTTACATATTCCAATGAATCTAATTATTATTAATGAGTTGCAGCTTGGAACTGTGACCTCTTAGTTTGACACATTTTCTCAGTCCAAAGTGGATACAAATAGGAGTGGAAGACATCATTAGCACAGTGAAAACCCAAATAACACTTTTGAAATAAGGAATTATGAACACATTCATAAAGGGTTATAATGAATTCATAAAGCCTAATAATTATTGAAATTATCATCTATAACGGTTTATAACTCATGACTGTATACAATATAATGTTATGTTAAGTTGTAAAAGCATATAGGCTTATACATTCTAACATCATAATCTATAATATTAGAATGTATAAGCCTGTAAGCTTTTACAAGTGTCACAAAGCATTAAAGTAGGCTATGCCCAGATATGATTCCACACAAGTTGACAGAAAAGAGTTACAAATGCTCAGTGCATACTGTAAGTAAAGTGAAATGAACACATAAGTACTTCTGAAAATCAATAAGGCACCATTACCGACAAGTAAAGTGGCACAATTTCAAAAGGTCAAATGGTCAAACTATTAAGAAGTCACACTTCAAGTTGTGTAGGCTTGATTATAATGCCTCATATTACAGTCAGCCAATATACTGCAGTCATGAGAATATAAACTGTTATCGTTTCTATGAACCCAGTATTTCTAAAGCATTATGAATGCATTCTAAAAGGGTTATAATGCATTCTTAACTCTTTATAACTAATGAAATTAGTATTCATGGCTGTTTATAAATTTTTGATAAGACATTATAAGTGTCACAAAGCCTTATAAACTCCTTATAAACTTCTTATAAACTTCTTTGGCCTGTTGATACTAAGGAAACGTACCACTTTACTTATTGTCTGTAGTGGTACCTGTAATGGTTAATGAGTTCATCTCACTTTACTTAGAATATGCATTGAGCGCTTGTAAATCTTCATTATTTGGTATGAGGATTTGGACATATAAAAGGACAAATTGAAGCTTTATAATGCTTTGTGACACTCTATGTTGTAAAGGTTTATAATATAACATTATAATGCCTTTTGAGTACGGTCATTAGTATGTATAAACAGTTATGAACACTAATGTCAGTCTTTATCAGGCTTTATGAATGCGTTTTAACACTTTATGAATGTGTTTACAATGCTTTATGAATACTGGGTTCATAGAAAATGTTACCGTAATTCCTACCATTAGCCTATTTATATTTATGTATATGATTATAGTATTAAGAATATTTGATTCAAAATGACTTAAAAAATGTAGACACTACATTGTTACCTTCAACATTAAAAGATGTTAAAAGATGTAAACACACAAACAAACAAATAAATTACCTGGTAGGTGAGCTCCTTCACCCTCCTCTCGTATTTGCGCACTCCCTTGACAGCATCAGCTCCACGTCTCTGTTCAGCCTCAACTTCACCTTCAAGTTCACGAACCTTAGCATGAGAAATAGGTCCAGTTTATACAATCTCTCAGATTTATTCTTTAGGTTATATTTTTATATACGCGCCTATTTTGTTGCCTACCCTCGACTCCAGTTTCTGGAGCTGTTTCTTGCCACCCTTCATGGCCAGATTCTCAGCCTCATCCAGGCGGTGCTGAAGGTCCTTCACAGTGACCTCCAGGTTCTTCTTCATCCTTTCCAGATGAGCACTGGTGTCCTGTTCCTTCTTCAGCTCCTCTGCCATCATGGCAGCCTAGCACATAATGTGACATTTCATATTAAGACACAATCAAACTCTTAAAAGAATTATAATTTGGAGGGAAGCACTGCATTCCATACATCAGTGATGGCTTTCTTGGCCTTCTCCTCAGCATTTTTAGCTTCCTGGACAGTATCTTCAACTTCATTTTGGATCTGAACCAGGTCAGCCTCCAGCTTCTTCTTAGTGTTGAGCAAACTTGTGTTCTGGAATTAGGAAACATATCCTTTCAGATAGTTGAAAGTTGAAAACTGTGTGTTGTGAAATCTGAGAATGTCTTCTTTTCTCTACCTGAGAGTGCAGGAGGGCAACACGCTCACTGGCATCAACCAGCTCCTGCTCTGCCACTTTGCGGCCTCTCTCTGTCTGCTCCAAGGCAGCTCTCAGCTCCTCAATCTCAGCCACCATCAGGCCATTCCTGCGCTCAACCATAGCAACCTGCTCCTTCATGTCATCCTGTCCTCTAAGGGCGTCATCAAGGTGCAATTGGGCATCCTAAATGATGACATAATGTCAGTATTATAACGGGCCCATAACAGAAGGTAATGATAAAATGTGATAAAATTGCACTGTTCTATTATGGTATATTATCTTAACTGACCTTGAGTTGACCCTGAATGGTCCTCAGTTGTTTCTGGGCCTCAGCAGCCTGTCGATTAGCATGGCTCAGCTGAACCTCCATCTCATTGAGGTCTCCTTCCATCTTCTTTTTGATTCTCAGGGCATCATTTCTGCTCCTGACTTCAGAGTCCAGAGTGCTCTGCATGGAGTCAATCACCCTCTGGCTGTTCCTCTTGATCTGCTCCATCTCCTCATCCTTCTCTGCAAGCTTCCTGTCAATCTCACCCTTGACCTGGTTGAGCTCAAGCTGGACACGAAGAATCTTGGACTCTTCATGCTCAAGAGTTCCCTGTTTAGAAGAAACATGAAAGTATTTTCCAGCCACTGATAGCCTGATATCTTATTTACTTTATGATCTTTACCTACCTCAGCCTCTTCTAAAGCATTCTGAATTTCTGCCTTCTCAGATTCAACAGCCTTCTTGGCCTTCTCCAGCTCATGAATGCTCTTTCCAGTCTCACCAAGTTGTTCACTAAGGTCAGAGATCTCCTCTGTTGAAGTATAGTTTATAAAGAATGTTTAAATTCAATAATACCACATGTTATTATGGTGTATTATTATACCTTTTTCACAATTCAGACAAGATTATTTTGACTCACGCTGGAGGTTCTTATTCTCCCTTTTCATAGTCTCCAGCTGATCGAGAGCCTCCTCATATGAGTTCTTCATTTTGAACAACTCAGTGCTTAGAGTGCGAGCCTCTTTCTGAGCACCCTCCAACTCTGCCTGGCCCTCTTCATATTTCTGCTTCCACTCTGCCAGGACCTTTGTAAAGCAGGTACAGTCTTTTGGTAAATGTCCAATGTAGTTTTATAATTAATGACATAATGGATATTAAAAATGAATACCTTGTCAAAGTTTCTCTGTTTTTTGTCAAGGTTGGCAGCCAAACCATTGGCTCTCTCCACATCAATCATGAGGTCCTCAACCTCACCCTGGAGTCTCTGCTTGGTCTTCTCCAGAGAGGCACACTTAGAGTTAACAGCCTCAATTTGCTCCTCAGCCTCCTGCAGACGCTGGGCAAGCTTTTTCCTGATAGACATAATTGCAATGACAGTGATTTATTTCAGAATTCAAAACAATTCTTCATATTAAATGAAGCTGTTTAAGTGTCACTCACTTTGCATCTTCAAGCTCTTCAGTGCGCTGGATGGCATCAGTTTCATACTTGGTCCTCCACTGAGCTACCTCACTGTTAGCCTTGGACATGCTACGCTGCAGCTCAGCCTTTGCCTCCTGCTCCTCCTCATACTGCTCCCTCAGGAGATCACAGTCATGGCGAGCAGACTGAACAGCATGGGCCAGTGCATTCTTGGCCTGTTTGGTAAAGATACCAGTTGTGTTAGTGAATATTTAGGCTAATAGTCTTCAATGCAGCTAACCATGTTTTAATATTTTAGGGTCATTACCTTTATCTCCTCTTCATTTAGCCTTTTCAGCTCCTCAATTTGCTGAGTGAAAGCCTGTTTACTTCTGGTCAGCTGAGAGATCAAAGCATCTTTTTCCTCCAACTGGCGGCTTTGCTCACCTGGTTAAGATATACATTTATAACATATATAGGTATCCCCACACGCAAAGGAACATATTTAGCTACATATATGTAAATATTTGAAAATGCCCTACAGTAAAAATTTGCATTGTCATCAAAATATATTTGTTATTCTGAAATACTTGTGGAATATGTGCGATATATACTCATGTGTATGATTTGATCATTTTCAAATATTTACATATTTACAGGTTAGTCATAATACATTTCAACTATGTTTCTTTTGTGTATGGGTAAAGTTAACAGTAGGGAAAGCTATAAATGGCACATGATTTTGTAAAAATGGCTCATGATTTTGTAAAAATGTTACCGTTTTCAGTCTGAAGTCTTGCTCTCTGAGCACTGAGGTCATTGTTCTGGCGGGCGCCCTCATCACTCTTGGTCTTGAGCTCACTGAGTTGATCTTCAAGGGTGCGGCACATCTTCTCCAGATTTGACTGTTCATGAAGATGGGTACTTAAGATTACCAGGCTGACTTTGTGGATACAGTGTTTGCAGCAGATACAAAGAACAGAAAAGTAACTGTAGAAACCTCATGGGCCCCGTGTCACTGGTATACAGTATATGTCTATAATGTACTGGGTTGAGTGAGATTTTGTTGCCATTTCTAAGGATGTTTTTGGAAAGCTCGGCTATAGCATGTCTCTTTTTTGAACCTGCCTTCAACAAACCACAATTTTGGGAAAGTAAATGCATAAATATATTATGTAATAGATGATGTGTATTAACAAACTGCACACCTTAGCTTTAGCTACAGCCTCCATGTTACTGGAGAGGTCATCAATTTCCATCTTGAATTCACTCTTCTCCTTCTCAAGCTTCTGCTTGACACGCTGGAGGTTGTCAATCTGCTCTCCAAGCTCAGCTACGCTGTCAGCCTGCTTTTTGCGAAGAGCTGCAGCAGTGGCTTCATGCTGCAGGGTGGACTCTTCAAGGTCACGACGCAGCTTCTGGAACTCAGCCTCACGCTTCTTGTTCATCTCAATTTGAGCAGCAGTGGCACCACCAGCCTCCTCAAGCCTCTCACTGATCTCCTCAAGTTCCCTGGAGAGATCAGCTCTCTGCTTCTCAACCTTGGCACGAGCTGCACGCTCAGCCTCTATCTCTTCCTCTAGTTCCTCAATGCGGGCCTATTGGCAATGGCAAAATCAGTAATTAAAGTAAATAAACATAGAAAGCTTTTTTGGCGCATTATGTGAAACCGACCTGAAGCTCCTTGATTTTTTTCTGAAGCTGAGCACCAAGTGATTGCTCATCTTCAATCTTGTTGATAAGCTGGCTGATCTCAAAGTCCTTCCTGTTTCACAAAAATGATAGGATTGAAATAAGTCTTCAACATCCATCACATCACCTAGAAAAGAGTTGATATTTGATATTGAAGTTTGCATTACTTCTTCAATTTCTCCTCAGACTGCTGCTTGTCATTTTCCAGATCCATGATGTTCTCCTGGGACAACTTCACGTCACCCTCAAGCTTTCTCTTGGCTCTCTCAAGGTCCATGCGGAGCTTCTTTTCTTGCTCCAGGGAACCTTCAAGCTGCAGATTCAAGGCATTAGATTTACAAGAAATTTAATGATGAAGAAATTCTGATACTGGCATGATTCTTTAACATATATAGATTTCCAACTCACATCATCCACTTGTTGTTCAAGCTTAGTCTTGGCTTTGGTCAGAGAATTGACTTTGTCTTCCTCTGCCTGAAGATCATCAAGAGTCTGCTGGTGGGCCTCTTGGAGGGCTTTCTTCTCCTTTGTCAGCTTGCCAATGGACTCATCTTGAGCAGCCATTTCTTCGGTCAGATTTTTAACCTGTACATTTAAATTAACATAGCAACATTGAAGTGAAAAAGAAATTGCTTTATTCGTCCTGTGTTGCAATATATCCTTATTCCAAACCTTGTTCTCAGTGGCATGTTTCTCCTTCTCCACTTTGGCCAAGGTCAGCTCCAGGTCATCAATGTCTTTCTTGAGCTCAGAGCATTCATCCTCCAGTTTCCTCTTCTTGGCTGTCAGCTCAGCATTGATTTCCTCCTCATCCTCCAGTCTCTCGGTTGTCTCTTTGAGTTTGGCCTCGAGCTGGATCTTGCTCTTGATCAGACCCTCACACCTCTCCTCAGCATCTGAGAGGTTCTCAGATCCCTACAGCAAAGACAAATAAAATGAAATCATATCAGTATTTCACACACACTAGATGAAATGTATTCATATTAGCATTATAGATTACAGATGACACTTACAGATGACACTTGCAGCTGCAGGTCATTTCTCTCTTGGACAAGAGCCACCATCTTTTCCTCAAGTTCTTTCTTCTTGGCTTCAGCCTTTATTAGATCCTCTTTACATTTTGTAAACTCTTCCTTCATGTTAGCAAGTTCCTTCTCTGTCTCAGCACTCTTCAGAAGAGGCTTGATCTTGTAGTAAACCTTCATCCATGGCCAGTGTTTGACATTCATGAAGGAGCGCACATTGTACTGAATGGTGTAAATGGCATCTCTGCAAAAGATCAACAACTTTGTTTTGCTGAAACACCTGGATCAGGTCCTTGTGTAATACTAACAGTGATCAGGTCATCTTTGATATATTTAGCATTAGGGTTTGGGATGCACTACCTGTTTTAGACCCATGTACAGCTGTCAACTGAAAATCAATGCATTTAAATGCCCTGTGTCTTAACTGAAAAACATTACAGAAATCCATGGTGTGGAGGAAGTTGACACATACCGCAGTGCATGTTAAATCACATCTAGAGGTTATAGGCTTTAAGAAAGTAGTTTATGCTGTTTAACTTGTCAAGTGTATGTAACCTTTTTTCATTCAGTCATTGGTTTATCTAAAATATTAATTTCTCTTACTCTTCAAAGTCAAGGCAAATATGTTGTTCAGATGTTTATATTTAAAAAATGGTGCCTTTATGTTATTTTTTCACTATGAAGGCAAGCCTACGATTTTTTATGGATGGATCCCCCCTACAGTTGCCGATTTTTTTGTTAAATTAACAACAGCTGTGTTTCACCAACGCATGTAGAAGAATATGAACCGGCGATGATCATTTTCGTGAAGTTATGTTCACTGACAAGGTAATAAACATGATTTAGATTTATTTCAGTTTTGGTTTCGACAGCAGCTCACTCTTGAGAACCTGTAAGTGGTGTAACTGTGCTAGGAATCACTAGAACGGACTGAGAAGGCCTCCATTTACCCGTAATGAGCCACTTAACCATCAAAGTCACAATGAAGCTGCTAAATTAACCTAAAAACAGCATTAAATGTTTTTCAAATCAAACATTTAATGGCGTTTTTTAAGGTTAATTTTCCAGCTTCGTCGTCACTTAGATGGTTAAATGGCTCATTACAGGGTGAATGAAGGCTCTCTCGGCAGCCCCTGCCACTGCCCCTGCCACTAAGCGCATTTACAAGCACTTGCAGTATAAAAACGAGGGTCGGTGAAAATGAAACTGAAATTGAATGAAATCGAAATCGTGTTTATTATCTTGTCAGTCAACATAACTCTTCCAAAATGATCATCCTATTCTTGGGTTTGCAAAAAAATCCACATGGATTGCTGAAAATGTTGTTGCCATTTTAAAAAAAAAAATCTGTAGGGAGAGTTCCGGAGGTAAAAAATCGCAGGTTTGCCTGGTATTGCTTTTCGGAGACCCTATGCAGCATTTTCATAGTCATAAAAATGTTTACAAATCATTGTTTTGGTTGACTGACCTATTAAAATTTACAACAGTATTGAAATCTTGTTGCATTCTTTCTCTATGGAGCTCCACAGTGTCATATAACTGTATGTAGTATGATTCCACCAAAAACATTACCTCCTTTCCATCATCTTGACAAACTCCCTCCTCATCAGATATCCACGGCAAAGAGCCTGAGTGCCTGTGACCAGGGAAGCCAATTTCTCATCTCGCAACTCTTCAAGGGTACCCAGCAGTCCAGCTTTGAAGAACACCTGAGAATTTTAAGGAAAGTGCATTTAAATATGGCAGATGCTATTTGCACTATGGCCAACAATGCTGTTTGCACCTGGAGGCCATGTGGCTATTTACACTCAGATATATATAGAATGGAATAGCATAGATAAGCACCTGGGTGTGTGCAGCATCAATGCTATTTTCACCTGGGCATACTTATGTGTATGGAAACAGAATCAGAGTCTTGATCTGCTTTCCAAAGTAGAAAGAGGAGGAGCTCCCTTGTGAGGCCAATCTGCTACTAAGCAGGCAAAACAACGATATAATGTGGTTCCAGCCTAATGCAGTTTTCATGTCCAAAGTATTGTATTCCTTCATAAGAACTGCAAAGTATTCCTCTATGAGTATGAGGCTCTCAAAGGTAATTATACCTTTCTGACAAAGTCCTAAGCAAATCGCTTATACAATGTGAAAACCTTTCTGGTCTCCTTGCCTACACCTACAGTCCCCCTGTGGTCCTCTGATTAGGAACATTTGACCATCCCTCACACCAAATTGGGACAGAGCTTCTATGTTGGTGCCCTCTGTGGAATAAGCTATAGGCTCTGTTATCACCTTTTATTTGGGCCTGTGCGTTACATACCATAAAGGATATCTTTTCAGCAAGTCCTTAACCCCTTAACTCAATCAAACCTTGATATATTGAAAGGCACAATATAAAAGCACTTGATTATTGTTGTTGTTACTGTGCATTTTTACGAAGAATTTTAAAGGAATCAGTTTGATAGAGAGATGGAAATTTCATCCACTGATATTAGTATACCATAGACACACAATTTTTGTGCCAAAGTATCCTTAATTTTCTAAATTGTAATTGTTGTAATTGAAATGTATTGCAATTTGTATTGTCCTTATTACCTGTAAAGCTAACCATAACTTTACAAGTAAAACCGTTACAAGCAAAACCTGCCTCATGACTGATGTTGGATTTGAATCCATGATGTTTTATACTACACACACACCCTTTATCCACTAGGCTATCATCACCCTCACCACCATTCACAAGGTCAGCAATTTGGTTTTGTTTTTGTGGGTTGCTAGACAACCATTGATTCAATTGTTTCTGTCAATTTTGCAATTCATTACTGACAAACTATAGATTGCATACATTCACAGAATGAAGATTAGACAAATAAAACACCTAATTTCTCCATTGCAAATGTTCAAAATCAAAAATGCTGTTACATAGCCTGTTACATAGCCTGTTACATAGCCTGTGGTGACTAGAACCTGATATGAAAATTGGGGACATTTTCCAGAATTTCCTTTGTGAACTGAAGATATTCCTATTTCTACCATCAATATCATTAAATCAAGAAATGTTTCAGCTTCAGAAATCAGGGATAAAGTGAGTTTCATTGTAATTAAAAGGGGACAGACCTCCTAAAATGGGGACTGTGTCCAGAAATTGGGGACGTGTGGTGAAGCCCATTTCACAGACATAAATATAACTGTCAACAGTTTGTTTCTGTGCATGAGCAATGCAGTTCTTATTGTGGGTGTAAATAACCTTTTATTACCCTATTGCCCATTTGTACACGGGGTGCAAGTAGACACTATTTAAATATATATATATATATTTATAATTTAAATATATGGTAAAATAAATGAACTGCTTTTGTATTTTTCATATGTCAATGATTTATCATCCATCTATCTATGGATTATTTACCTTAGTGTGTCCAAACTTGTACTGGGTGTGATCGACATCAATTGATCCCAAGAGCTTCTCAGAAGCCTTCTTGTTGTCAATGAATTGACCCTCAGGGATGACACTGGCATTCAGTACTTTGTACCTGCATTCAGTTAACAATATATTAATATTAATTAAAAACTTAAAGATCAAGTTGCAACAAGGTTACGGTAGCATTCTCTGTATGATGGTGCAATGTCACAATCTTTTGGGGTTTAATTCACCTTTGCTTGAAGTCAGCATAGAGGATTCTGCTTGGGAAACCCTTTCTGCAGATTCTGATACCCTCCAGCACACCATTGCACCTGAGCTGGTGGATGACCAGGAAGTTCTCCATAAGACCTGTCACAGTAACAAAGATACAGAATGGTACCATATTTCTCTTCAAAATACAGGCATGTGGTGGTAATAATATTTTATGCTCTTGCAGCTACACAGTCTTTTACCAGGTGTTTTTGATTCATTTGGAATCAGGCAACGAACAAAGTGAGGATGGGTGCTCCTCAAGTTGGTCATCAGTTTACCCAAGTTCTCCTGTTGACATTTTGTCAAATTTAATTGCATTTAATATCCCAAATATGTATAAACAAACATTAACGACTTCTACACACATTATGATATTTAAACATACCCTGAACTGTGAGGACACAGTCTGCATGGAGCCACCCTTCTTCTTACCACCACCTTTTCCACCTTTGCCACCACCACCGCTACTACTCTCTAAAACAAATCATTGTAAATAAATGAAACAATTGGAAAAGACTTTCATGTAATATCAACCAGAGGCACTACAGGGGATGTTTGCGTGTGGCAGAATTATGACTTAAAAGAAACCTGTTACCTTCAGTAACAGGTGGATAGAGAATGCCAAGTAATTTGACAGATGATTTCTGGTACAGCTGCACAACAGACTCATTCAGTGGATCCTTGTTCTTGTCCAGCCAGCCACAGATGTTGTAGTCCACAGTGCCGGCATAGTGCACCAGGGAGAAGTGGGCCTCAGCCTTGCCTTTGGCAGGCTTGGGCTTCTGGAAGGCATTGCACTTGCCAAGATGCTGATCGTACAGCTTGTTCTTGAAAGTGGTGTCAGAGGCCTTGGGGAACATGCACTCCTCTTCAAGGATGGCAAAGATACCCATGGGCTGTTCAAAACAATAACATTACTTAAAAGGTGGACATCAAGAAACAGTACAGTTCTACCTGGTATCATTGATCTAAATTGACCTTCTCAATAAGTTCAATGCAAGCAGCCAAATCCATGCCGAAGTCAATGAACTCCCAATCAATCCCCTCTTTCTTGTACTCCTCTTGCTCCAGAACGAACATGTGGTGGTTGAAGAACTGTTGCAGTTTCTCATTGGTGAAGTTGATGCACAGCTGTTCCATGCTGTTGTACTGTGTGTGGAGAAATGTTATTATTTGAGAATGAACAACTTGAATTGTGACAAATGAACACCTTATGGTTTTAATTATTAGAGTTTTGTCCTCACATCAAAAATCTCAAAGCCAGCAATATCCAGCACACCAATGAAGAACTGTCTCGGCTGCTTTGTGTCCAACATCTGGTTGATACGGATGACCATCCACAAGAACATCCTCTCATAGATAGACTTGGACAAGGCTGCCACAGAGTTCAGGACCTGTGGCACAGTCTGACCCTTGGTGACATACTCATTACCGACCTTCACTCTTGGGTAGCACAGAGCCTTCAGCATATCAGCAGAGTTCAGGCCCATGAGGTAAGCGACTTTATCAGCATCTAAAACCAAAACAATGTTTTAGTTCTCAATAATAGGCTATACGATGTATGTACATGTTGCTGTTGACATTATCATGACATACCACTGGAACCCTGAAAAAACACACAATGTCATAAATCTTTAAGCTGGGGAATGAAAGAGGTTGTCACCACGACATACACAGAGTCAAGGTCAAACTCACAGAGTGTTTAAACTTACCCTCAGTGCCATCAGGCTCAGCCTGCTCCTCACGTTGCTTCTGCTTGAATTTCATGTTGCCATGATGGAGCACAGCACCAGTCAGCTTGAAAATGGTGACTTTCTCCTCACTACTGAAGCCCAGGATGTCAATGGCAGCCTGAAATGACAAATAATGTGAACATTTGTGCACATCACAAGTATTCAATAGACATATATATGCTTTAGAAAACCAAAAGATATCTCACATCTGTGGCCACCAACTCTTCCTTGTCATTGATGCTGGCCACAGTGATCTGACCCTGACTGCACATGGGGAAGTCGTAGGGGTTGGTTGTAATGAGGGCCATTTCTGTAGGGAGGGGGGGTGGTACAACTGTTTGTATTTTCTTCCATTCTTTATAGTTTTCGTGCATAATTTGTAAAGGTATAGCTTACCAACTAGCTCAGGCATGTGGTTGGTCATCATCTGGTAGAAGATGTGGTAGCCTCTCTCATCAGAAAGCTGGAATGTCACTCTTGACTTCTCCAAAAGGTCTGTTTAAGGAGATTAAATTTAGTCTGATGGGAGGCAAGATGAGGGCAGAAATTTCCCAGCATGTTTTAAATACAAAGGGTAATTGCACTTACAAGTCTCAATATCAGCACTAGCCAGTTTTCCAGACGTGCCAAAATGAATTCTGATGAATTTACCCTGTTTTAGAAAAACAGGATATGGAAAGGCATGTATTCTAATTGCAAAACAGAATGAAAATAGAGCTCAGGCCTGAATTGACATGGTACAATAACTTACAAAACGGGAGGAGTTGTCATTTCTCACAGTCTTGGCATTACCATAAGCCTCCAGCAGTGGGTTGGCAGCAATAATCTGATCTTCAAGTGATCCCTGAAAGCCAAGACACTTATTATTTCCTATTTTCCAATATGTTCGAGTCTTATGTGAGCAGCAGTATGGGAGGTAAGAGATCTTATACCTGCAACTTCCCAGAAGGCTGTGCCATGTTTTAGTCTGTTGTATTTTATTTAATCTTTATTTTCCAAACATGGAGCAATACTTTATGAACAATGATTAGCATCTACCTGCAGCTTTCCAGTTGCCTGTGGTTCTTGCTTCTTCTTGTCACCACCAGACACTGCAATTGTTGCAAAGTACTGGATGACACGCTTGGTGTTCACAGTCTTTCCTGCACCAGATTCTCCACTAGGTTGCATGGGACATTATTCAAATATTTAGGTTAGAAATCATCAATCAAGAAAAAAGAGAAGAAGAAATAATGTCACTCTGATACTCACGTAATTAGGACAGACTGGTTCTCCCTGTCTGTGGGGCAAAAGAATGATACAAAGAATATGATATGAAAAAATGATCATGCTCATGAACAAAATTTGATCTTATATTAAATGGACAATTCCACAGTTAAGTACAGTATTATTTACATAAAATACGTGGCATTTTATTGCCGTCATAGTGATGACAAAACAGTCCACTCTCCATGAAACTGATAAGATATTTTAATGTGTTTAACATCAATATAGACATATAGCGATATTAATATTAAAACACTGACATATTTATTATTAAATGAGTCTCAGATGGAACGGTCCTACCTTGGAGCATGAACTGATAGGCGTTGTCAGAGACAGAGAAGATGTGGGGTGGGGCCTCCATGCGCTTCTTGCCTCTGTAGGCAGACACCACTTCTGGGTCGTACACTGGGAGCCACTTGTAGGGGTTCACGGTGACACAGAAAAGCCCAGAGTAGGTCTGTAATAATAGATAAGTAGGATTGGTTTTCCAGTTTTCTGCTTTATAACATGTAATTTTATTCAATTTAGGAGTAAGTATAATGCTTACGTAGATCATCCATGCTGCATAACGCTCTTTGAGGTTATACAGGACAGAGGCTTCATTGAGGTGGGTCATCATGGCCATGTCCTCAATTTTGTCATACTTTGGAGGATTCATGGGGGAAACTTCGTCATCCTTAACCGTTCTTTCCTGGGCAAAAATGAACAAAACAGATACACTTTTGCAACTTTTTTCATCTTGTAGAACACAAATAATCACACAGTAGCAATAGGACAACTATACTGTGAACCCTGATATACCTCCTTGGTATTGAGAACTTCCACAGTGACTTTGCCACCATCTCTCTTCTTGATTGTAGCCTTCAGGTACAATTCATCCTTGTCAGCCACATAGTAAGCAGTTTTTGCATCAAAGGGCTTGTTCTGGGCCTCAATCCTCTCCTTCTCAGGCTTACGGAGGTAAATGGCAGCCTTGCCATAAACGGCCATTTCCGCATCCCCCATGGTTGCAGGTTACTCTAAATTATCATGTCAAAAACACATAAAACAAGCTTAACATGAAACAAGTCATGCTAAATGAAAAGAAACAAATGTACCTTCAAAATGGTCTACAGGTTAACCACAACAACTAAAAGCATATTGCAAATCTATTAGAACTACTTAATCTATACGTTCTAAAAGGATGCTCTCTTGGTGTCATAATTTTAATAGTTTTTTAGCACTACTTTAGTTGGATGAACTGTTTAGTTTGTAATGACATAGGGTGAACAAGAGGCTTCAAAGTGACTTGTGTGCGTAACACTATGTCAATATGTATGTTTATGAGGTGGCAATCACTAAACAGGTGACCATAAGCAGCTTAATTTGTAAATGGATATGTAAGTGATGATGGGGAACGTGCCATGACATGCCACACATAACAAAGAGGAGTGAAAAAAGCAACCAGATAGCTATACTACAACTTTGCACAAGTCAGTACATAAATGAATCATAAATAAGTACTATTGAAGAGCATGGGTGAGGATATTTGTATATTATCCTGCTTCTGCCAACTCACTGAGGAATTTACAAAACATCTCCCCTTCTTCTCAACTGCCATCATAGTAAGAGGGAGCCAATGGGATCTCATATTATAGTCTGAGTGTCTGAATGCACAGAATGTTTGAATAACGAAGGCATGTTATGCATATGAAGAATCTTACCTTGTTTTCCCCAAGACCAGAAAATTGTGCGCTCCCCTGAGGATAAAATGACAGTTAGAAAATATTCATTCAAATTCAAGTATTATTCCAACATTCTTACTCATGCTGTATATTAAAAAATACTGGACACATCCGGAACATAATCTTCAGTCTTTCCTTACATCACTCCTCTTAACTAGGCTGGATGCAGACATCTGATGTTTTTGTAAATATTCACACAGATGTACAGTATTGGGCCTGAGAAAAATTGTCATTGTGACATACAGGCTACTGTCAATCATGTCTAAGAACATAGCAGCAAGTGGGTGCCATGCAAGAAGTTCCAGTACATCCGATCTGGGTCTTGCCCGTGGTGGACAGTGAAGAAGGTGACAACTTACTGTGCAGGGGGCTCAGCTCTTGTGGTTCCTTGGGCCCTCCCTGTTCTATCAGGGCTTTATATTAATCTCAAGTCTGCACACTAAGCACTCAGCAGAAACCAAATAAGGCAAGGGGCCTATATGGTTTTCACACATTAAAGGCAACCTTAAGCATTTGCAGGAAACCCCCATAAGTCAATTAACTTAGGCTATTTCATACATACACACACACACACAGACACACACACACACACACACCATGCCCTTGCGACAGGTCAAACATCTTGTGGGTTTTGAGTACAATTTCTCCAGGATATTTAAGTCAATTTCATTTATCTGTCAATGTATTTGATATTTTTTTTAACATTATGTAGTTATTTAAATGCATGCTGTTGTTAAACATGGAGATATTCCAAATATCTGAAAGATGTCAATTAAACCAGTATGTTTTGAATTGGGCTAGCATTCCTTTTGTCCAAAGCGACTTATAATATACAATATGAGTATAAACACTATGTTATTATTTTCAGAGTTTCACATTGGTTAAAACCATGAAACATACAAAGCATAACTCTATAAGATAATCAATTAAATGAAAGGAAAACAGATGCCTCTTCAACTTCAACTCACCTGTATGTCTAGGGCGTTATTGCAACCATGCATGAGTATGAACATTGAAAAGAACATTAAAGTAAATGAGCAGTAAAAGTTTAACGAACATCTCTCTACATGAGTATATTTATGAAAAATAAGTTGTGTTTGTTGAAACAGATTGATTCACTGACTGATTGATTGATTGAATACATCGTCTTCCATATGTGTTCATTTCTGAATCATGGTCTTAGATACAGTTTTATTTATCTCAAGTTACATTAAGTCAGCTATCTTAATTAATACAGACA
Organism: Tenualosa ilisha; assembly: GCA_015244755.2. Taxonomy (NCBI): domain Eukaryota; kingdom Metazoa; phylum Chordata; class Actinopteri; order Clupeiformes; family Clupeidae; genus Tenualosa; species Tenualosa ilisha. Next base: position 2,361,139 of record PYXC01001715.1, on the reverse strand, counting down.
TATTAAACAAGAAAAAGACTTGCAACATTGTGAGGATGGTCAAACATTTGTAAAATGATAGTTTATCCATCTGCATGATAGTCTATAAATATTTAGTATTATTCACTGGTGATATACCTTGTATGATGTTTATAGCTTTTATTACACTAGATTCAAATACATGCTTACTATTGATAAATAATAGCCTTTATTACACAGCTGCTCCATTCACTTTAATGGGCCTTCCCATCATTCCAAGGTCTGATAAGTAAGGGCGAGGCAGAGGCAAAGGACTCCACAACGCCTTGGTGGAGTGGAGTTCCCTCACCCAAGTTCATTAATTCAGTAACAGCACAACTTGAAGGCTGTTATCCTACTTATCACCCGGTTGCAACTCATGCATGTAAGGAATAGGTCTGTTTAAAACACATACAAAAGCTTGCTGTTCAGCTGCTGAACTACTTTCTTTTCCCACTAACAACCGTAGTTATTGCCATAGCTGCCATAGCTGGAGACAGCTGATTCCATTATTGCTCACAAGTTCAACCACCATTTGCTCTGGTTGTTATAGTTACCTTTCAAAAGAGCATTGATATGGAACGATAATTAAAGTTTTCATCAGATCTACTTCATTGGTGTGAGTTACACATGAATTAACACACATCTTGTCATCCAATCAGAAAACAGTATTTCATTTCTCTGGGTGATAATTCTTAATAATGGACCATTGCATGTATGTGTATAAAAGATTACTGTCAAGGAAAGTGAAAAGAACGATTTCAAACCCAGTCAATTTCACAACATCTCCTAGAGAGGCTTGTAAGAATGAAAGAAAGGTGCTAGACAGTTAGATTTAGGTCATGTTTGACAACACCTAATGAGGCTTTGACTAAAGGCTGTCAAGAATCGATAGGCTGTCAAGAATCAGAAAGTGAAACAGAACAATGTCAAACCCAATCAGCTGATCTATCTTGATAATTAAAATGACTATGAAAACAATAATAAACATGTTTCATTGTCATCTTATTAATATCTTCAATAGGTAGCCATGTAATAAGAAGGATAGCGTTCTGTGTAATGCTTTAAGGTCCTGCCTCACTCTGCCTGAGCTTATTCTACAACAATAAACACCTTGCAGAATGCTATCCGCTTACATAGTCACTTTTCATAGTTCTTTTTTTACAGACTGCTTTACTGCATCTCTCATCAGCATATCTGTTTTTTTTGTTGTTGTTTTTTTTTTGGTGCCATAGATCTTAGAGCTCCATTAATAATGTTCTGCGGATATGTTTTGTCTGGTGTTAAATGTGTCCATAGTGAAAGCATTAGCTGCTTGTTAACAGAAATACAATGGGCTAATGATACATGTATGTCAGCCTTCTAAGTACCTCGGTGAAAGATAAATCAGGGAGAAAAGCATGTACACACACACACACACAGACACACACACACACACACACAGACACACTAGCAGTAAGAGTTTGGCGAGAGAAGAGCTGGTAAATGCATGACAACATTCCAGGGCAGGGAGGCATGGCAGCTTTACAGCTACCATTCCATGACCATGTCATTTGTTTTGACAGTTCCACATTTTTTAAACTCTTCTTTTTTATAGTGCTTGCAGTCTAATGACCCAGTCCACACTTCACTGCCAAGCTCTTTGACCTCTGCGTTGGCATCTTTAACTATTTCAATGTCTCACTGACAGAAATACCAAGTCTGTTCTAGACTCTCTCCTCCAAGGAGCTTTACAGCTTAAAGACATACAGACATTCGAAGTATGACAACATTGTTGGTATTTCCTCAGTTGTAGGCTATTGGTGACTTCAAATCATGCTTTCATGACCCACTTCACCATGAGATAAATCATGTCATCATAACACTGCAGTTTAAGTTAGTAGCCCATATTTGTTAACAGAGCTAAATAACAAAAATATTTTAATAACTTGTAGTCAAAAGATGTTGATTGTATCCTTATAAGGCTTCCATCTGATATTATTTTATTTGTAATGTTACTGACACTTTTCAATTAGAATTGCTACTTAAAAAAAATCTGCAGGATCGACACTTAATCTAAAGCAATGCCGTTTTTAATTAATTTAGTTAACTGTGATGTCCTCACTGTTTTCAGAATGTGGCTACAAATGTTATGCGGGAGCTCAATCTTTTTTTTTTTTACATATAGGCACTTAAAATATTCACTTGGCCTAGATAATAAATTAGTAGAGATTTTTCATGTCAAATCACACTGAATCATAATAATGTCACTATTAACTGCTTTTTGTGATATTGGACAGGCCGATTACAGTAATGTTTTTAAACATAACATCCAGAGCTGAAACTTGTGGTCGAAGCATCCCACACAGAAAGTGGCCTTAAAGCTAGCCTATTGAAAAAGCTAAACTGTTGAGTTAACATGTGATGTTAACATGAGTGGTAGAGGCAGCTGCAGCAATGCCTATACCCCTGGGATTCCCCGCATGGCTAACAAATTAGAAAGAATGAACACCCTTAAGCCACCTGTTTCTCTTAAGCTGGGGCTGAACAAAATCAGGAAGCAGGAGAGGTACAAGTAATGTCTAAACCACAAGTGGTAAGACCACCCCCCTGGCAATATCACAACAGTCTCCTAGAGAGGCTTGTAAGAATGAAAGAAAGGCAGTAGACTTAGATTTAGGTCATGTTTGACAACACCTAATGAGGCTTTGACTAAAGGCTGTCAAGATTCCAAAATCCCAAAATGTGTGATTTGAATGATGTGTATTGTTTAAGAGAAGAATTCTGATTGTCACCTAAGATGTGAAACAGTTCAGCAGAGTTTCCATGAAGGGCAAAGGCCTTTCAGAGGATACTATGCCCAAGATGTGAAGTGAAACACAATCAAAGAGTCACCCAGCAGCCAAATACAGAAAGAACTTTCATTGATTTTCTGTCTGAACAAGTAATTTGAGACACATGTGAATGTACAGTTACACAAGACCTAAAGTACATAACAATATCGATACTCTTATTTTACATAGGTCCTACTTTTAGGCAGTGTACATTATCCAGAGAAGCAATCAATCAAAGAAATCAAAATGGGAGCTCTGTATCAATGAGGGAATTCTTTGTCCTCTAGGCTTTTTGGAAGTGAAGGTCGACAGGGGAGCCGCCTGGAGGGGGGGTTTAGGATGATTCTAAGGGCCTAGCACTGACTCTGATAAAGCCGGACATGAACTTTTCAATCTGTGTTTCACAATATGGTCTTAGCTTGAATGCTGTGGATGACATGTACAACTGAGTGTTTTCACAAAGTTCTTATGCAATGATAGCATTGCATAAGAAGCATATAAAGTCTATGGGACTGAACTCAAAGAAAGTGAAATGGCACAGTGACCAAGGCTGAAAGGAAAGGGACCAATTGTATTCTGCAGTTCTACAGTGTTTTTGCAGTGATGCTGGTTGCTGGAAGTTGGATGACACAGCATTTCACACTTTATGTTGCTATGCATATGTGCTACACAAAGAACGATAGGGATTTCTGGAAGGAGAGTTGATAGAACAGTAGTCTCATTGAATTATATGGATCTAAAGTCTAAATCAAAGTAAGCCTTAACTTGGCCACAGCCACAGATGTTAAAATAGACTCATCTTGCGTGTCCATACTGTAGCGTGTATTCTTATCTGCCATTTGTACCAGTTGTTAACCTATTAACCTTATCAGTTTTGGCATGTCTTTAAAAGTTACCATGCTAGAAAAAGCCTCTGTAAATTAAGTAATCATGTGCATGAACTACAGAAAGTTAAGGGGGGAAAGTACAGCATGAAATACTTTACTACAGTTGTTATGGTACCATTCATAAGTGCATTGATATGGAACGGTGATTCTAATTTTTCAGATATACCTTAGAGGTAGCAAGTTATACAAAGTTAATTTCCACCTCATCAGCCAATCAGAAAAGAGAGTCCCATTGGAAGATAATCACCATATAGAGTCATATTCTGATGTGAAGCTCATTAGGCTTTCTGAGCAATTTTATATGAGCGTAGCTTTTCTTCCCATTGTACAAAAATGAGTGCACATCGCATTGTAATACATCACATTAGCAACGAGATGGAACTTTGTCAAAATTAATAGAATCATTATGGCTTGTGTGTTGCATTAATCTTTGCCAATACTGTTCATTATTTCCAATGTGATCCCAACCTAAGAGTGAAGTAATTCAGTGGAGGGCAAATGATGGTAGCCAGCTAGTACTGGGCAGCCAGCTGATAAATATCTAGAGAGCATGCTGCTAATGGTTCAATAAATCTTGGCCTGGTGATGAAGTGTGAATCTAATGCTTGAGTATGAAAATGGGAATAGATTTTCAGGCAACAGCTCCAGCTGGAAAGTCACTAGGATAAAAAAAAACTTTCTTGGTGTCTGCCAGGGATGACAAACTAATTTAGATTCTGAACTGCCATATTTTTTATCCCATTACTCTACCTTGGAAGGAGCCAGAGAGATTCCAGGATGAAGTAATTGCCTGATGTGTGACAGTGAAGCTTCCAACTTTGCTGAAGGGCAGCAATGATACATTTCAGATTCATTCATAAATGGATTTTCATTCATGGTTTTATGTATCGCCACAAGCTGCCAATACTGACATATGACCAGGGTAAAAATACTTTTATGGGTTTTGGCAGAATGGTGAAAGAAGTATGTGGGGGGCTCGACAGACCTGGAAAGTGACCAGAACAGAGGCTAAATCCCGAAGCAGCAAGGAACTTCTATGAGGAGGCTCCAGACCAACTGGAGAGAAAACAAGAATCTGCACAATTTCAACACTCATCTTTCCACTGCAATAAGTATTTTGCACTGTGACCACACGTTAGGATTGATTAGATGTTGTCACCTACTTGTGTACAAGTGTTTGCCAGATAAACAAAAATGAGATCATGGGTGAGCTACAATGAATTATGAGTTGAAATGGCATTCAGAAATGTTGCATAATTTGACAGTGTTTTAGAATAAAAAAAATGAGACTCATTTTAAATTATCATTTTAAATTAACTTGGAATTTGAAATTTAGTAGATTATTATTAAAAATTCCTATCATACGAATTTCCTAACATGTTAATAAAATGGCTGTGAATGTCCCCCAGGTCATAACTGCCACAAGACTTCCCTTTCATGCTGTGCAGGCTATATTTATCTGCATGCTTGTCATTTGAAAGTCCGTCTCCAAACTGCTGTATTCTCAACTGCTGTCATCATTGGCTAACAAGCTATATATTTCATTTTACTACCATGGCTGTGCCTTCACAAGTTTTCTTGCACTCTAGGACTATATGTAATACAAACATAAATAAAGTTTATGAAATTCTGCATACTATAAATACTCTAAATACTACAAATTTCACATTTTTAACTCACTAGTATATTGTGTGTTTTCCAACTTTATTATTGCATTTAGTTCTTTGCAGTTTCCAAGATGGAAATGCCAATGTGTGAGTCTAATTTAAGATGTGATAACCACATTCACATTTGGCGGTGTAGAGTTTCTAATACAATGCAGCCTTTTTTGTAAAGTGCTTACTGTCTGTGGAAATTCAGAGCAAGTTATTAACAAGATCAAGGCCATCACCTCATGTTACATCTTTTACATGCTACATCAGGTTTCAGTGTTGGGACAATACATTCAATGTGGCCATGGACATGCTGGACTTCATCTGAGGTAAACGTCTTTCATGTAACAGAACTGCATGATGAAACAAACAAACATAAAAATTAGCTTCACATTAAATTTTAGGGGTATATTCTTTGATCTGAGGAGACCAAGATCAAGAAGAAGCCAAAACAAAATAAAAGAAAACAAAAGAAAACCTTTTAGCGTGTTAGCAATTTACATGTTTTTGCAGTGCCAATATTGAATTTTTCATGGGCCTTTTAGATAGATAATCCACTTGTTTTGCACCCAAACTCCTTAATGTTGTTTTAAAAATAATACCGTAAAAATGCTCTGCCAGAAAAAAACTCCTTAAGTCAATTAGACAACTTTGACTGTCAGCAGAGCCATGTATTATGCTGTATCTATAAGTGAACTAGGCCTATAATGATGGCCAGCACTTCCAAGCTATATTTGGTTTGACACATTTTACATATGGCTCACACTGGAGTCCATGAATCAATTAGTGGATGCATTTGTTGGGAACATTCAACTGGAGTCGTGAAGTTCCATCAGTCAGTGATTGAATTACAGCATCCCTATACTAGACATTTTGCACCATCATTTAAATCTCTGATGAGACAGCAGAGTCAATATGAAGTGCTCCAACTTACGTTAAAGCATATTGGGGATGAACAAGGTAAGTTTTGCACTATTATATGTACTGTAAATGATGTGGCAAACATTTTGTGAGTGAAAAGATAAAAAATAAGAAATCTTTCTCTAGATCACTTTTGCAATAATCACCTTATCACTCTTATGTTTGATCCACACCTTGGATTCTTATTACAAGCTTTTTTGAGCTTGTTATAGTCATGGATGGGTACTTGGACACCTTTTCCTGATTCTTATTACAAGTTTGTTTGAGATTGTAATACGCATGGATTGGTACTTGGACACCTTTACCAAAACCCACAATATAACATTTGCTAAATATATGCCGGCAGGTAAATGCAAATTACGCCCTTTTTTCTATTTGCCTTTCATTTGACCATCAAATGTTCATGATCACTGCAAGCCTACCCTTGGCTGATACAGTCCATCGTGTATCACTGCTCATTTTCATTTCAATGAGATACTAGTCCTGAATAATGCACTAGCCATCAGCAAATTTCAAAGCCAATCTGTGACCAGAAGGGATGTTTGTTTTGAAACTGAAGGTGGCAGGGGTAACAACGCCTGCAAATATCAAAGAATTGCAGCACGAAGAATGTGCACATTTACAGCAAAGGTAAATACATGGTTTCCTTACAGTCAGTATGATATTTTATACGTTTGCAAAGCTTAGCTATGAAGAAAGAAATAAAGTTAGGAATCCCAGGCCTTTATGATTTTCAATCATGATTTCAAAGCTAATGCAAAGTCTACTTCTGTTATGATGCTTGAATGCTGGAAATGTTCCTTGATTGAAGGGACTCCCTTCACAAAGTGTCTGGTAATAGCAGGCCAAGCCTAACCAACAGTTTCAAGAAAACAGTTTCACCTTTTCACTACACCAAACCACACATTTATTGTAACTGGCCTATTTGATATATGAATAAATAAATATGATAGAAACATGGGTGCAATCCATTTACAATTTTGTCTTAAAATTATATAAAACATTGCCTTATCATTTTTATTCAATAGGAGTTACTATAACTCAGTAGAACCAACAGGCTCCTTGGGGTTAGTGAGAGATTTATGAAGTGAGGTTTGCTTACAGCTCTCCCACTGACCTCAGAGGTAAAGGACAGCGCTTCCTAGTGGTGGATGATGACAGTTCTAATGGATGACTGAAAAAGGCCTGCCTTGGAAAAGTGTAAGTGCACTCAGAGTTAAAATAGTTCAATTCCAATAGTCATACATTATTTATATGAATAAAAATAAACCTATCAATTATGATGAAATCTCATTAGAAAAATCTTTTGTTTAGTTATGTTTCTGTTTGTCTCAAGTATTTGTAGCATTGTTAAAGGTTGTAGTTACTTTGTATGGATTGCTATTATGTTTTGACATTATTTTTTTCTCCACCTCATCGCCGTGTGGAATCACTCAAATAGCAGCACTGGCTATAAGAAATGAAGGTAATTAGGGGAAGTTTTTTTTTAAAGCATTGAGTGTTGAAAAGTGTTGAAGAACAGCTCATTTGCCAGTTGGCATTATTTGTTGATTCAAGTCAACATTTACAACAGTTCACAGTAGAGGCACACTGAATCCAATGGCACATTTGAAAATAGTAAACTTATACCCTTGTCTTGCATGACAACACAGGCCTGCTTCCATTACATATCTCTCCTGGTTTAATGGTGATGAGTTGATACTGTGCTGACAAGTTTATTGGAGTTGCATTGCAGGCACTGTAAATCTTGAGTTGGCTATTTCAGTAGTACACTCTACTCTGTGTCACTGCACAGCCCCCCTGGTTGGAGGGATCTCGCACTATTTCAGACGGACTCTCAAACATGGCCATGTGGCACGGTGAGGCTTGTGTTTCACTAGCGGTGGAAACTTGTCTATGGCTTGACATCTTCCTGACATCAGATGTGCCTTGGCATTTGTCAAGCGACCTCTGCCAGGGAACATTTCACAGGAATCCTCCTTCACAGCTGGGAAAGTTGCCGGCCTCCTTGGAAACATCACAGGAACTAAATACAGGACGGTCACTTTAGAAGTTAGAAACAGTTTGCGCAAATTGAATATGGAGACGCATGAAACTTGAGTCAGTTCATCTGTGGTCAAATTTATCAGTTTAAAGTTACACCCTCATGGAATTTTTTTCTGGATCAAGATTAACCATTTAAAATCTTCACCACTAGTTGAATTGTGCAGACTGATTGACATGCAGGCCAGCAAATTAGGCTCTGTCTCTACTAGATCTAGACTATAACTATACTGAATAATGACATAAATTACAGCATGGAACTCAATGGATCGCAAGATAGATTTATATTGCATGTCATAGTTATTGGTATGAATGTGTGTGGCTGCACATTTTAAAAAGCTCACATTATCCACAGCATGGAGAGAGCACAGAGAGAAAGTAGGGTCATCCCTCTGTATATGGCTAGGGTCATATTTAGCAAACTCGCAATCAGAGATATACATGAGACTTTGTTTGTGTTAATCGAACTTTTATGGGTGCTGCTGAACCACCAACATCCAGGAAGAGTAATTTATTTTTGGCCTCATAAAAAGCATGTCGGTGGTTACATTCTTCCTTTAATTGGATAAACCTTCCACATGCCTGTGCATGCATGGTGCACTGATTTATCAGGGAACTGTTTGTGAGGCCTGCTGAGAAAGGGGTGGCCATGTCAAGCCATCTGTTTTTGTTGCAGCTGTCAAGATTCGTGCTTGCCACACAACCTCTCAGTCTGACACAGTGAATGCCTATGATATCGCGTTACATTCAGAATGGCAGAACCACCACTATTTATTTATTTATATGTTTGTTTTTCTCATCAACTGTCTCTTCAGTCTATTGTTTAGAATGGTATACAAAAAAATGACACATTCAAATCAATTATCTAATCATAGATCATTAAGGGCGACACTGACGGTTTGCAATTTGAAATTTTAGAATGCACGGGGTGTCACAAGAAGCTGGAGGAGCCAAGGTGAACACTCTAAATATAGCCCTGTTTCTGTGCTCAGGCACACCAGTCTCTGAAGTCACAGCGCCCCAGTAGGCAGGAATGAACAACTCAGACTCACAGGCACAAGCTAAAAAAAAAACTGACCGTGTGCTTCATAAAAATGTAAATGCTGAATGTATAATCTGTGAGCTGATCAACGTTTATACTAAATTAATTCATTCATTAATTAAGTATACATAATTAACATAGTTTGGCATGTAGTCTTAATTATCGCACTCTAGTGATATTACTGAAAATAATCTTGTGCCTGAGTGACAGTGAAAGAGGTACTTTCTGGTTCCAAAATAAAGATAAGTGCAAGTGGTGCCTGAGCTCGTATTACCTTGAGTGAATACATTGCATTCATGGTTCTGTATCTCCCCCTACTGGACCTAAAAGACATTTTCTTTTAAAAGACATTTTTTCCCTTGATTCCCTGAATTGTTATTTTCATTTGTGGGAGAAAAAAATAGTAGACAAAAAAAAAATTATTGGCAAAGTTTTTCAGTTTCCTTCTCTTTAGATGAGTGATGTGGTCACTGAAAGTTTTTCACCATTGAAGTCTTCCTTTAGGTTAAACCAAACTGGTATGAAATCTGAATACCTTATCATGTCTGTGAACTGTAAAACAGTTTGAGCTGTGTTCATCTTTTGAAGAAATTGCATAAAACTCTTTTGGTAGCAAAATCTCATCTTCATTCATCCTCTCAATGCCTGTTGCACTAAACTACAAAGAGTTGTGATAAAATACATGAGATAATAAAAGTGAGAAATTCAAAGCATTTATTCATAGCACCCATATAAGGCTTTATGTTTATGAAGAATAAGGGCAATAGGCCTTGTATGTGTAGGTGTCTGTGTGTGTGCGTGTGTGTAGGTGTGTGTGTGTGTGTGTATGTGTGTGTGTGTGTTAGAAAGAGAGCTTTTGCAGATAAAGTATCTACAGCTACTCCTTCTGCATCTGAATGGGAATGACAATTTCTTCTACACGTCTGGTCCCAGAGGCAGGCAGTGGTGCTTCCACTGAGAGGACTCCCTCTGGTGACAGGGAGCTGCTTATGTGCTCTGTGTCCACTTCAGCTGGTAGTCTGCCATTTGAAATAATAATAGAGCAGTAAGTCATTCAGCAGAATCCTACATGACAAAATAAAATAATCTCTCTTCCTCTGAGGAGAGAAGCAAGAAATCACTTTGTCATCATTTTGTAAGAAACACACCAACACACACACACACACACACTATGACATTGCCTGATCCTCCCACAACTGCTTACACCATGTGTAATAAGTAAACACTATTATTACTTAAACCAAATCCACTCAGAAAGTCCTGAAAAGTCAGTAGGTCTAACCAACACTGACCTGTATTTCCTATTGAAGCTCCGTGAGACAGACCCATGTGCATCTTGCCTCTCCTCATGTTTACCTTAAACACGAGGAACATATTTTCATTATTATATAAAGAAAAACACAGAATCCCCATCATGTAAAATATTACCCACACTGTCAGACAATCATGCTGTGACGTCTCCAGTACCTGTTATTTCTAGGTAGCCATCCTTCGTTCTAACTCTAATGTCCTCAGGGGTGAACTGATTGACATCCAAGGATACCTTCCAGGATCCTTGCCCGATGCACACTTCTGATGTTCCCTCAGCAACCTGTGACTGAGTTCTAGGACTTAAGTGTGAACCTGGAGGGGACATGTGTGGACCGTGTGTGTACCCTGGCCAGGAGGTTGCCGCCAGCCTCTTCCTCGCCCACTCAAGCCAGTTCAGATCCCTTTCATCCAGGAAAGGTGGAAACTCGATTTCTCTGTTGAAGAGACGGCTCGGCATTGTCCAATCATGGAAAGGGTCCCCGCGCAGAAAAAGAGGACGCGGCATCATCTTGCTTTCTTCCTCCATTGTCCAACTTGTTATACACTGAAATATATCCCTGGCTTCTCCCCTCTTGTCTTGATTTAAATAGAGTTACTGACAACTGTCTAGGAGAGCCAGCAACAGCGGTAGATTTTCCTCACAAAAGCACCAGCCTGATCATGGGAAGTATTTCACTTAGTGAGAGCCTAATGCAACTGCAAGGAAGCTTGTCCAGCCTTTATAGGGGTCCGATTCATTCCCATGCTTATCAAGCGGAAAAGAATTATTAGCTGACAATTGCCTTATAGCACAGGCAAAGCTTTCACTTCACTGTTACCCGGGCAAAATGACGTTAATTATTTATATTAATAGTCTTGAGGGGGAAATGGCAAATAGTTGGAGGGTGACTGTAGTCACAGTAGCGACAGTGTTGTTTGTTGATGACCTCTACAGTCCTGTCACATCCTAGTGCTCTTTGTCTTGCCATGGCAACCACCCCTCGGCACTGGCGAGGTGGTGGTGGTGGTGGTTGGGGGTGGGAGGAGAAGGGAGTTGAAACAGAATGTTTATAGCTGTTTGGAAAGGCTGACCTATTGGTCTTTGTGTGAAAACAATGTGCCTTCAGTGCTTCGACATGAAATGATGTAACATCTTTTTTATGCAGTTCTTTTGGGTAATAAACACATTATCTCCTGTTCTCACAGTTGAGATGGATAGATGACTTGTGTCCAGTCTTTTATCTGTTATGTCTTTTAAACATATCAGTGTATTTTCATTACAATTGCATTTGCTTTACCTTGTTCCAGAATGTTGTATGTGTGTACAATATAGCTACTGTATATCCAGGCCTTTTGTGTGTTACTGAGCAAGTAATGAGCTTGTTTACCCAGATGCATTTGGCTTTTGATTCACCTACATTAGGCAACATCATAAATCAAAGTGAGACATGTCACACCACACAAAGGAAGACCACTCTCCTCTGCCACTGAGCCAACAGGAACAACCAAATGCTTACAAAACCAGGGGACATTATTCTCCCTGTGCTTGATCTTAGCCAAGTGCATAGAGGCAAGGCAAGTGACACTGCACTGCAAAACAAAAACAAATGACTAAACAGAGTGTAAAAATTAACCATTTAATTTGGGGAGAAACATTACACTTATTTTTATAGTTTTATTTTTGTGATTCGAAAGCTTCAAGTGGTTACACTTTACAGCATTTACCAAGTGCAAAATGCCACATTTACCAGTAATAAATAGCATTTAATCATGTTCAGTTTCAAAGAGACTTATTTACAGAACTGGATAGTTATTACTTTCAGGACCATAAATGTCACAGAAAAAAAAAACAAAAAAACAAAACAACCAAAAATCTATTGAGTCATTTTCTTATAAATACCAGTGTTAGCACTGTTGTTCATACTAGTGGTGCCCAAACAGGCGGCCAGTCCAGCCAATCATGAACATTACAATTGTTGGCTCTGATTAATATCCAAAAAGCAAACTATATTTTGTTGTTGTCAGCTGTTGTTTGGTCAGATGTAATAAACACATGACAAGGTTGTACTGTAACTTGATGAGCCAGTGTCATTGTTGAATGAGAAGTTCAGAGGCGCTCGCTGCCTTTCTCTGTCTGTTTTGATCTGAAAAGAAAAAAAGACAGTGTTGAAAAGAAAGAAACTACCCATGCCTAAATTGCATTTTTATCTTATGGAATGCTTGTTCATATTTTTCAGTTAAAATTATTTCTGGATAACATCATCACAGAAGATGTACCTCTTGTGTCTTCTGCTGTGGAGAATTATCGCGGTCAATATCGTGATAAGTGCAATAGCGCCAATGACAGAGCCGAGCACTATGCCTAGAGTGTTGTTCCCTGCACCAACAGTGGACAGAAGATTTGATCAGTTTAAACACTAGTGCAATTTATACATATGATTACTTGACACTGCACAGAAAACTGCAGTAACAATACTGACTGACCCCTTAAATGATAGTGGTATTCTTATCATAGTACACTTCATTGCATGCAGTTTTATGGACTTTCATATCAAACCGTCCTTAAATTATTCAACAAATGGATTTACTGAGGCTCAACACTTATGACAGATTATCTTTGGCAGTCGTTCAATTCACTTTAGTGCCCTCGCTTTCAGCCTGTAATGGCTTGATAAGACAACTCAAATTTACAATGCTAACATGTAACTTTCAAGGACGCAAAGTCTAGATTATATGATGCTGCTTTCAAAACATGCTTTGTTTCTGACTGTTTGAGCATGTGTGCGGTGTTGCATAAATCATGTGTAGCATTTGCCTGTCTCACCACTGCACTTCGTAAGCTCCCCCGACCACTGGCCATTGCTTTGACACGTGCGCTCTTTGGACCCCTGCAGGACATAGCCAGTATTGCAGGAGAACTTCACCGTGAATCCCTGAAGATATGTTGTGCCTTCCTTTTTACCATTATTTGGCGGAGCAATCCAGCCACAGGACACCACTGAGAAACACAAAATAATTAAATCTGAATCTGAATAAACTGTCAATTAGTAGACTGAATAGTTAAATGAAGACTGAATTGTGGACTGAATAAACTGGCCGTCGGTAGATTGAATACAAAGAAATTCCATAGAAAGATGACGTAGATTAACACAGAATGATAATATAAGATATGATGTAATATCAGACGATATATTTTAACAGAGATAAAATATAATGTGACATTTGACAGTCCTCAACAATTTCTCTGCTCTCTGAAAATTTCCACTCTACCTGTTTTAAGATCCTCAGCAATAGTGGTGTGACTTCGGAATGATACCCGGGTGGCATTTCCCACACTGAGGCTGCGTGTCACCAGAGTGTCATATCTGCAGAACTCAGAGCCATCTCCGGTGCAGAGCTTAGACGCCTCATTTTGCAGTGGATCATTTGGATCATCAGGAATGGTGAACATCGGAGTAAAAGTCGGGTCGTGTTTAGGTACAAACAGGTAGGAGTCCAGCAGGTAATTTGAATCATAGGTAAAGAGGGATGACTCATTTTTGATTGCCCCTGCAGAGGATATCAAAATAGTCTATTGAGTTCAGATATTGACTTTGAATTATTTTGGTAAGCCAGAAAGCAGGATTTTATGTATTATTTTTAAATTATTTATTTTTTAACCACTGTACAGTTCCAGTTCCCTGTTTGCCAATAAGGAAAGGGATTGACAACTGAGACTGACCAACCTTTTCTAATACAGGATGACAATGGGGAGCAAAACCAGGGTCAGGGATATAATGCAGTCTGACACTGCAATATAGTGCAGCCTATCACAGTAACTAAGATAAACTGATAAGCATCAAGTGTATAAAAGATAAACCAAGCCACTGGACTGGCCAAGGTCAGGTGTTCTTTTAAGTTCTACTGTTCCTGCACGTGGACTGTTAAAGAGCAACTACATAATAAACACAGTAACGAAATGACACTGAGGGTAAAATATATTGCCCTGAGTTTTCAAGTGTGAGATGTGCCAGTACTATGACAGAACAGGACTGTTCACGACACTGAGTTTACACCTATTCAGAGTAGCTATGGAGGTGTGTACACACACAAATCCAATTTTGTGTGTCAGTGTCATCACACTCAGAGATGGAACAAGACCGCATGATTTTGCAGATCATGTATTTTTATAATGGTTGGCATTGTTAAATGTGACCAGAACTCTTAAGCATGTTTTGACAAGGGAATGTTTTAGAACCATTTTCCTTGTACTGTAAGTTGTGCTAAAACAAATCAGCTAGCCAGAACTCACAGCTTGCTCCAAAGCTGAACACTTTCTCAGCGTTGTTTGCATCAGGCACAGTTTCACCATTGCTGTGGACAAGATCATCCTTGGGATCATTGTTCATCTTTCCGAGCAGCCCTTGGGTTAAGTCTCTGAACTCTTCGGGAAGCAGAACTGTGGCTGCCATAGTCCCTGCCCTTCTCCGCACTTCCACCCCCGCTCCAGAGGGAAACATGACTGTTACATTGTAGGGTATTGGAGAGAACACAAAGACACCTGTGGGATAAAAGAGCTTTGTTTAACCTTCATTGACACAGATGTATTCCAAATTGTACTCTGAATGCACATGCTACAATGCAACGTATTCTG
Organism: Tenualosa ilisha; assembly: GCA_015244755.2. Classification (NCBI taxonomy): domain Eukaryota; kingdom Metazoa; phylum Chordata; class Actinopteri; order Clupeiformes; family Clupeidae; genus Tenualosa; species Tenualosa ilisha. The sequence continues at coordinate 2,345,861 of PYXC01001715.1, read as the reverse complement.
ACCGAGCCAGAAGCTATACTCGACTAAAATCCCTTTCAATAGAGATTTTTAATGATGTATAGCACTAGGCTTTTTCCATGTATATGAAGCTAGCCTTTATAAATTAGCCAATTTACTGCAAGGCATACTGATGTCCAAAGCTGGCTCTGTAGCACAAACACAAAGTAAAGCATTGTAAGATAGGCACAAGCTTAATCTTTTATCTCTGAATTAGTTGGCTAAACAATGATCTCCAATAATCCTTATAATTTTAATGTCATCATCTGGTCAGAGATACTTTTGATTTTGATGCCTGCAATGTTTTTGCCATTATGTGAATGCAAGCTTGGTGTTAGAATCAAGGAAGATCAAGAATGGAGTTATGACATTACAAATAATACAAAAACACTGTGCAAATTGTACTGCAAAACGATACACTAGTCTATTACTGCATTACAGTATTACAGTACAACACATACCTTACACACCTTCACACTACCATACCAATTACATTGCACACTTCCATAAGGATAACATCTGCTACATATATTGTAACAAATGGCACAGAGGAAATAAACACAGTATGAAAATATGATATTCATCTGATTTGTATTGAAAAAAACAGCTTGTAGTTTATGCATGTGGGTAATGCCAAATTATGTTTTCAATGTATTTTAATGTATATGTTTTCATACAGTTGCTGGCTATAGATCTGACCTTTAAGATCCATCCAGGATTGTTCTGTGAAGGAGAGGGGCATCTGATTTCGGAGAACCTGCAAACTGTCTCTCAGTGGATCAAGTCGCACCTCGATGACATCAGACTCATCTTCCTTCATGGCAACTGATGACAATTTGGTGGCCCTAACCAATGTTCCTGATCAAATATAAACATAACATTTCTGTAAACAACAACAATTGATATAGGTGTTATATAAATTAAAAACTTCAAATATAAGCTTCCAGGATAAAGAAGTGTAAAAAATGACCAGTATGCCATGACTACAGACTTACCATTCTCCTGGTCAGTCAGTTGTTCTGTTCTTCCCTGAATGACAAGACGCTTTGCATCAGCAATGACTAGTGAATACTCCCCCTTTCCGTTAAAGGTGTATCTTGTGCCATCAAAGGTAACAAGGTGGGGATCTCCAAACACTGCACCTAAGAAGCCATACAAAGAACAAGCTGAGAAATACTACTTATGTTTAGAGGTAACCAGCCTAACAGAGCCATGTCAATCTAATGTACTGTAAGTCTTCACAAGCTAAAAAAGGCAAAGCAAGGCAAGTTTATATATATATATATATATATATATATATATATATATATATATATATATATATATATATATATAAAATATTTTTTTTTTTTTTCATACACAGAGGCAGTTCATTGTGCTTTACAAAGATAAAGTCAAAGAACAGTGAATGACAGAAAATAAAATGACATGAAGTGATTGAGAAAAAAGGACAAAAAATTGAAAGGGACATTGACATTTTAATTGAAAGGGAAATGAAGTTTACAGGGGTACTGACACCTTTTGTTGAGACCCAGTCATCCATCTGTATGTGTACCACCCACTCTAAGAGGTTATGTAATCTACTGGCACTTGTGCCTTGGCAAAGACAGTCAGACTAACCTGCTTTTGGGGGGTTGTATCTCCTACAGTCACTGGATGGCCTGTGTGTGAAATAGTAGTGGCAGTTGTCCGACCACAGGCAACAGTAGTAGAAGCTAAGGACGTCGTAAACCCAGTGGGATGCTCCGGGAATCCTCGGGGGTTTCCGATATGGGGGGGATCCCCAGTCATGCCCCCTGTCTGGGGTGCTCCCACCGATGGAATCTGAAGTCAGGACTTGGGCCCCTGTGCTGTCATAGCAACACTGCTGCCCGGCTGCATACTTTGGGCTACAAGTTATGTGGTGAGGCAATACAAGGTGGTTTAGCAACACAAAAGTTATGCCACTGATTTACCACTTCTGAACTCATGCCAGAGCTCTAAAACTGCAAGACCTCCGTCATGGATTTTATCACTACAACACACCCAACAGGAATTTAAAACCACTACTTCCAATACCCTGTGCAACATTTGGTTATTAACATTAGTAGTCGCTATGGTATTTTTTTAGACAGACAACACACGCTTCTCTGGCAGACACATTACACTCAGTTATGTATTTAATTAGTCTTGCTATGAGAGCCACATAACATAGCATCCATGTAGTGGCACTGTCTAGCATGTGTGAGAGAGTGGTAAATTTGGCTGACAGTTCCGACATTTAGCAGTTAAGTCACTCGGCATGAAACTCTAGTATTTGACAAATGCACTACAGCATCGTATAGAGGATCCCCTTCTAACCTTTAAGTAGAGAGATCACATGGTGTGCAGAGGCATCCTTTGCATGATGTTTGGGTGTTTGAGTGGAGTTCTAAATATGTGGTTGCATTTCCATAAATAATCAGCAATATCTTCTTTCTATATGTCCTTTCACCATCTACCTCAACCCAGTAAATTATCTAATCAACCTGTCATTCCTGTGAATATGAAGATATGCAGTGAAGTGTCCTGAATATCACACAGCGTTTTTGTATATAAACAACAACAAAAAAATGGTCCAATAGCTAAATGTTTTTTTCATGTTACTATTATGTAAGTATGACCTGAAAACTCTCTTCTATTAGAGAAACCTCTCTCTTCCAGTCTGCTTCTTTTTCAGTCTTTAGCTCTGATTTGTTTGCATAGATAGGGTGCATTATTATTTATCAGAAAACATTGATACTGTGTGAGAACCACTTTGTCCAGTCCTATCTTACCTTGCTTGTATGGCCCTTACACAATGGACGCTCCCTGGATGATATGTGCAAACACTCCCCTTCTCTATGTCACATCCATAGTCAGTCTATGAAAAGGGAGGGAATACTGCTTGGTAAATCAGAACATAGTCACTGATTTCATTACTTTTTTATGTTAATTGGCCTATAATTACCTAAGAGATATAACCTCCACCTGCAGGTTGTGCAAAAGAGATACATAAAACCATCAAAACCGCAATCTCTTTTTAAACTACATTTTTGGGTTTGCATTCCTTTAATCAGGTAGGACAGCAGCGATATTACAGGAAATGAGTGTGAGAGAGAGATGGGGAATTGTTGGGAAATGACCTCGGGTCGGAATCAAACACAGATCCCCAGGTTACGATATGGACACTTCAGTTTACTGTGCCTCAGCGCCCTCCTCAGTCTTAAAATTCCTTCTGATTATTGCAGTATTTTGGTCTGTTAGCATAGTACTATGATGATCGGTTGCCTGTTGTTTGGCCGACTTACATGAAACCTGCCTGTATCTGCTCTTGCTTGAGCCAGTGTACACGGACAGTCGATGGTCTCATCCAGGAAATTGGGCCACCTTTTCTCCAGCAAGTCCCACTTCTCACATTTATCCAGCGCCCAGGCTGCGGAGTTCTCTCTGAATGCCTCCTCCAGGTGCCATGCCAAAGCGTGGTCTTCACTCCAGACAGCATGGACATTACTAAAATAAATATTTGTCCTCCTTAATGATATTATAATGGAGAAACTGTGAAAACATCTCTTTTTTCTGCATTCCCATACTTCAGAGGCCAGGTTCTTTAGAAAGTGTCTCATTGTGTAATAAAAATGTAAAAAAAATGGTTTTAAATGCTCTGATGATGTGCTTGTTACAATATAAATTATGCATTCATTGACAGGTAAAGATACTGTTAACATTGCTGGAAGGGCTGGAATTTGTACACAATGCATACCGTTTTCCTTCAGGGTAATTGCTAGGGCTGACCCGCAAGCAACCCAGTTCCCAGGCAGAGAAGGAGGGTTCTGCCACACTGGGAACAAAGCTAAATGTGCCATTGTTGGGGTATCCTTTGGCCAGAGAGTACAGGTACTTCCATTCACCTGTCCAGGATGCCGAATATGGCTCTCCTATGAGAAAGTTACACTTCATTGTATCTGAGTTTTTCTTATTCAAGGGCTTTTATTGCTATGCCTACGTGTCTTAAAATAAAAGCTGTAATGTCTGCTACAATAAAACAACATGGTTGGATAGAAATACTTTGTGATATAAGTCTTTCTTTCTTTCGTTCCTTCTTCCTTTCCCTCTGCTTTTGCACTGTGGCTTAAATGTTGGTTACTTTCAATAAAAGCATCAGCTGAAAGAATAAATGTAAACAGAAATCTACTAACCTTCCTCTCTGTAGCCCCACAGTTCTATATTGACATTTTCAGCCCTGACCAGTGAGGTATTCCAAGTCATCCTAAGAGTTCCGCCCACATTGGGAGTGCCGTAGTACTGCCAGTGTGTGGAGTTCTTCAGTTTCACCTTAAAGCGTGAGCTCAGCTTTCCTGTATGAACTAAAGAGGGGGAAAGTTTTTCTGTTTTTATATAGTCTACAGTTTATGGTTTTAATAGGATTGGTCACAAACCTCCACGATACGATTTTAGTATTATTTTTGACAGACTTATTGCATAATGATATAGCATTATAATCTAATGAACAACATCTATCAAGACTTTCTGCCACTCTAAAATGAATTGACAATATGACTTATTATGTCATACTAGTCTCTGACAAAAAAAAACATGTCCAAAATGCCCTCTTGAAACATTCAGACACCAACAAACCTGAGAGCCAGGATCCCTGCCGGTTGTATGTTGTTCCATCCGTGGAAATCTCAAAAGGAATCCACCCGGCCTCATAGAGAAGAGGTGATATGCAGTGGCCCTGACCCTTTGCATCCACATAACCCTCAGTTACTATCTCTCCATTAAACCTACAAAAGTTGTAAACAAGCTCAGAAAGCCTGGAACTAATTAGCTACCACAAAAAGCTAAGCATAATGACTGCTCTGCAGGGACAAAAAAGACATTTGCCTCAACAAAATATCATTAGAGATCAATTTCTTTAGACAATAGTTTTAGTCCATTATCATCTCTTACCGACATTTAAAACTGCTGGTTTGATTGAAAATTGCATTGAGGACCACAAAATCTGTTCCTCCAAACATGGATCCAGAGTGTGGAGAGGTGTCAACGCAGAACTCCTTGAAGTTGCCACAGCAGTTTTCTAAAGAAATACATGTCACATGGCAGGAACATGTATCCAGTTTTTGGCCGCACTTTCCTTCACATGTTTGACCTGTTTAAAAGGGAAAACGTTAAAAAGATACTGAGGATGTATTGAAAAATTTCATACATTTAAGTTTTAAACAGCATTTTTTTTTTTTTATTTGAAGGGAAAAATGCTAAACCAATGATAAAATTCCTATTTTTCAATATTACTTTGAGGGTGATATATGATCACTTACCAGTTATTCCATGTAAGTATGAAAAAAGACACACCACAGTGAAACCGTAGTGAAGAATCTTCCCCATTTGGATACGGAATATCCTCAGAAGCCCCTTGTCTGTATCTGTAAACTCTTCGATGCGTCTCTAACACTTACTGAAGGCTCAAAGTCTCTGTCCCTGGTGTTTCTGAGGTTGTAATCCAATCAAGTTGACAGTAAATATTTAATCCCCGCTTTAAGTATTTCTGCTTTTATAGTGCAATAATGGCAAAGGTCTCTCTGATAACGGATTTACCTGCTAGGTTCAGCTGTTCTATCTTCAGGAATTCCTTTGTGGGACCATGTTTTTATTGATGGGTCAAATTAAGAACACAATGCACGCCTTCTGTCTTTGCCAAGCAATGAATATTAGACGGACTATAGGCTACAACATGCATAGGAAATATAACTTTTTGTTAAGAAGTGCTGTTTGTAATTTGAAGACATATCACATTAATCCAAAATGCTTCAAAAAGAAGTCCAGTAGCCTTATAATAGCACTTATTACTACCGTGACCTGGATGACCTTTCCTAAGCATTTGGAGAAACCGAACAGCCCTTACCACTAAATATTTCCAGGTAATTTTGGGATCAGGCAAAAAAGAGAATTTGAAAGCAGAATGCAAGTGGATCTGGATTTTCTTTACATCACTGTTGTCTTTTCGTCAGTCCTTATGCATTGATCTTTATATCTTTCCATCACCCCATGTCTTCCAACAAGGATAAGGTAGGCTAAGACAGATCGCCTAATAGATAGGACAATTTAAAAAGAGCCCCACAAATTCTCACAAAGTCAGCACTAAGATATTCTCCATTCAGTAAAGATCACTTCAAAAGCCAGCCAACACGAGAAGGGCATACTGCATACACCTTTGAATTACTGATCTCCTGCTAATACAGATCACTGTAAATCCATCATTACAACTGACCACTTCCCAATATCAGACACATTATTTAATAATTAGGCTTTTTAGTCAGTCCAATTATTGAAATGGTAAACTGACAAACAAAAAAAAAGAGTGCGAAAACCTTTGGATATGTGTAAATAACAAAAAAGTGGATTCACTTTCCTAGTGAGCTCTGTCCAATTAAGAACATGATAACGTTTTAAAATATACAAGAAACCCATGAGAACATGGCCCTGTAGGTGTTGTGACATGTCATAGCACGAATGCTCTACCACTTGATTGATTGATTGATGGTGAAACCTTTAAGGGGATCTCCAGTCGGCAGACAGTAGTCTTTCCAAACCTAAAACCACAGGCAGAAAAACACCACATGGCGGTTTGTTTACAGCTCAGGCCCAGGTAAACAAACCAGGTAAACAAACCAGTATGTGGCTGCTTGAGTTATCAGACTTTTATTAACCACTTTTTCTATTAGTTTGGAATCATACATGCTACAGTGCTGTGTTGTAAGGTGCCAGGTGATGTTGCATAGCCAGGCGATGTTGCATAGGTTTTGAGGTTGATCAAGAACAATTTAAAATTCTGCCTCTAAAGGTTATCTGTTTTTTCTAACTGTCCATATGAGGAGACCATATAGGCTGGACCAAAATTTCTCGCTTACAAGTCTCAGTGAGCTTGAGTAATAGAAGTCTATGTTGAAAATGACTGAATTCCCTGCCATGGGAAGCAAAAATGCTGAACCCTTGATGGAGAATCAAGTTGGCCCGAATATAAGACGACCCTGAATAAAAGAAGACCCCCCTTTTTCAGACTCATTTTTGTCATTTTTTTTGTATACCAACTTTTGCTTTATATAGTAAATTGTTTTATTTGAAAATGCTGGTGAAAAGCATTTTAAAAGTTAGCAATTTTTGAACGCCATTATTATAAATTAAAGCATGAGATCAAGTTAATTAATGTGCATTAATTTGTCACATTGAAATTGAATGAATAGCAGGTTACTATATGAATGATAAGTTTCCATGAAAGTGTAAAGGTGGAACCTTTTATGGTGCAAATGTGAAGTGTGACCCAAGTGAACATGTGGCAGAGGTTAATGAATAGACCACGTTGTGCAGAAATTAAATTCTGTTATGGATGAACTCAAATCAAGCGAGAAAAAAACGTAGGCCTACGTGTAGAATTTACTACTAGATGACGTTGCCCTGAACCGGAAACGGGAAGGGAGGAGTGACAATGTTTTCCTCACGAAAATTGTTTCCCTTGGCTAACTGGGACGGACAGATTGTCCAGGGATTCTATGGTAAGTACGTACGTTATTTTTACATTATATAGGATATATATGTTGATCCAAATGATGCATCATTCACGTTGTGTTCGTCATGTAATTACATGGACCAAGGCATGGAACTTAGGCCACTTATTCACTTTATTTGTGAACTTGTCGGGCTTAGCTCGCTGTGCTAAGTGCACTGATGTTACTCTGTTGCGCAGATAACTTTTTCAGCTTGGCCCCATGTCTTTGTGGACGCATATTTGTATCTGTATTGTAGCGCTAGATGTGCCAAAAAGTAAAATAAAGAAATAAATAAAAATCGGATGACATTAAAGGTAGCTAGTAGTGCTTTGTGAGTTGTGGGCTAGCCACTATTCGAGTCGGAACCACCCAGGAAAATAAGGAAAAGACTTGACAGCAATAACAGTTAGCAGTAGCGGCTAAACAGGCCGGCGTTGGTTGTGCTCTCAAATGCTTCCCCATGCTTTCAAGGCAAAGTTTTGAAGTCTTGCCAGTTTTAGGCGAATGTCTGAATTAAACAAATTGGAACAGTGGCACGTAAGCTGACAAAAGATATCAGTCTATAATAGTCCGCACGACTAAGTTAGTGGGATGGTGTACGAGGTTTTTCGTTGAAGGCGGAGATGCCAAAAGTAGTTGTTTCTGAATACCTCAGAAATTGACCAGTTGTGTCATAAAGTTGTCTGAACGTACGTTTCCCCACAGGAAGAGATGTCGGGAGTGAGTGCGGTCAGCACTGCAGTGCCTGCGGCCAACACCCGCACCACCTCCTTCAAGGGCTCCTGTCCAGGCTCAAAGTATGTGAAGCTGAACGTGGGTGGTGCCCTATACTACACCACCATGCAGACCCTAACCAAGCAGGACACTATGCTCAAAGCCATGTTCAGCGGAAGGATGGAAGTTCTAACAGACAGTGAGGGTAACTAACAGCAATAGAGCACTTCTAATTCCATTTCTAATGATGTTCAGGAAAACTTGCCAACTGACCTGTCTGGAGAAGGGCATTGTTAGAGTGGTTATGGAAATTTGATGCAGTGTCACAAAGCATAATACTGTTTTCTTGCACATTGATAGCTGGGTGGAGTGTGCATTCAAGTGATCATCATCAAAAGTGCCTTAACTGTAATAGAATGGGTGATTCGCGTGAGGACATTTGCATGTGTAAACTCAGTTAAGTAAAATGTGTCACTGAACATACCAGTGCCAACACTCTAAACCAGGGTTGGCCAAACTATGGCCCGGGCGCTAGTTGTGGCTCTTTGCTCTCTTTTAAACGGCCCACCATTAAGTCAAAAAATAAAATGTGATGTGGCCCATTGTTGCATTACAGTAACATCATGTACATTGGACATCATAGTTTCAGTACTGTTAGAGTGACATGTTTGTCAATAGTCTCATTAAGCAGTGTAGCATCATATAGGACGCTTAGAGGACCTGCTGGTTTTCTGATCTCAAACGCGCTGGTTAAAAACTAGTGCTCTTAATTTTGCATTGGCCCTTGACAGCGTCGAGTTTTCAGTATGTGGCCACCACACAGAAAAGTTGAGCCACCCTTGCTCTAAACTCAGTATTCACTAGCTGACTGTCTTAATCCCAATATCCTTCCTAACCCTAAACCCTGAGCCACCACAGACTTTGCTCTCTCTATCCTTTATTTGTTGACTGAGTTCTCTGCTTCCAGGCTGGATCCTAATTGACCGCTGTGGGAAGCACTTTGGCACCATTCTGAACTACCTCAGAGACGGCACTGTCCCGTTGCCCGACAATCGTCGGGAGACAGAGGAGCTGCTGGCTGAGGCCAAGTACTACCTGGTTCAGGCACTTGCGGATGAGTGTCTTGCTTCTCTACAGGTATGACACACACACACACACACACACACACACACACACACACACACAAAGTGTGTACTGGTAATCAGATGCAGTGATGTGCAGAGTCTTAAAGGTGCTAGGTGAGAGCCGCTTTTGCATACACTTGCTTGTATTTAATGCAGCAGCCACATATGGTTGAATGTGATACTGTGAGCCTGATACTGGTGGATTTAAACTTGGGATGACTTGGCTGGTGGATGACTTGGGATATCTGGACAAGACAGATCTTCAGTGTTTTTGATATTATGTTTTGCTTAGTTTATTTTTTTTTATTTCTATATCTCTGTAATTTTGGGATGCGGATTTTATTCTGAAAAAAAAATCATCAGAGTGTTCCTGCAGATGATGGTATTAAATTGTAAAAAGAAATGCATTTGGTTTCTTCCTGGGTATTGCAGGGTGCTTATCTGTTCAGCCTCTGTTTGGTAATAACTGAGATATCACATTCTGTCATTTGAACCCATAGTGTGTGTGCAATTTGTCATTTTCAGAACAAAGACACATATGAGCCATTCTGCAAAGTCCCTCTGGTGACCTCATCAAAGGAAGAACAGAGGCTAATAACCACTGCTAACAAGGTAAAGGTCATGTCTTTGGGTTAGAGCTCCACTGAGTTGGTTTGATAGCCTTTATATGATTAAATCCTTCTTCCCTTGAAGTGGATATCATATGGGTATTATTACACTAATAAGCTTTCATACTGAGACAAAGTACTGTTGTGATTGTCCACCTTCATAGAGTAATTCTTGAAAGTGTTGCCTGTTATTTGTTTATTCTGCAGATTCCCTCCTGCATCTTCACATTCATTTACTAGTTTTGTTTGAACAATAGCGATTTGTTTTGTAGAAAGAGGTTTAGTGCTGACCAGTGTTCTGTCTTAATTTTCTTTTACCTCAGCCCACTGTCAAACTTTTGTACAACAGAAGCAACAATAAATATTCCTACACCAGGTAGGGGCAAAGAATGTTTTTTAATTCTGTATGGTTATGCTGAGCAAAACAATGTGGTCATAGAGCTCATTGATTAATGTCTTTCTGTTGTTTTTAGCAACTCGGACGACAACTCGCTGAAGAACATAGAGTTGTTTGACAAGCTCTCACTGCAGTTCAATGGCAGAGTCCTTTTCATCAAAGACGTTATTGGAGATGAGATCTGTTGTTGGTCTTTCTATGGCCAGGGACGCAAGATTGCAGAAGTGTGCTGTACATCCATTGTCTATGCCACAGAGAAGAAGCAAACAAAAGTAAGGGAAAAAATGTACTGATAAGCAAATGTGAAAAATTCAGACATTTTTGCTTTTCCTTATATCATTGCTGATCTGCAGTATGCTCATTCAGTAGGCCTGTGCAAACTGCAAAGCAAACCAGTGTATATTTGGGTTGTGAAATTCAAAATACCAGAGTTTGACAGCTAATAACATCAACATCAAAATGTGTAGTCTGGCCATGACTGATAGACTGGGCTCAGTCCTAGGGGCGGAATCAGTGGTTGTCTTTCAAACTGCCTCTGCACTCTACAGGATAGAGCTACGTCCAATCACAGCGATGTTAGTTGTTTTTTGCACCACTGCAGCCCTGTCGTTATCATGCTAAGACCACCCATTGACTCTCTACAATGATAGAGCTTTGTGATTGGTCTTAAGCCTTGGTAAGACCAATAGAAAACCTACTAAGGCCCCAGTAGTGCGTGGCTAAACATACCTGCTGAGCAAAACTATTTACTACCACTAGGGTGCGTCCAGATTTCTAGGCTGTTTGACACCACTATCTCTCAGTAATGATTAAGATGTACTATGAGCAGAATTATGATCATGATGGCCCCAGAAATTGTGACAGACTGTCTCATAATGTCTCATGGAATATGAGATTGCTATTGCAATGAACTCCACTTGTCCCTGTCCCCTAAGGTTGAGTTTCCTGAGGCTCGAATCTATGAAGAGACCCTGAACATCCTCCTGTACGAGTCACAAGATGGACGTGGCCCTGACAACGCCTTGCTGGAGGCTACGGGTGGTGCTGCTGGCCGATCACATCACCTGGACGAGGATGAGGACCGGGAACGCATCGAGAGGATCCGGCGGATCCACATTAAGCGCCCCGACGATCGCACCCACCACCACCAGTGAGCTCACCCAGCTTACCTCAGGTTGCCACACCTTTCACTTCTGGAGATAAGGTGAAAAGTCACACTACACCTTGTACCACCTCTGGCATTACATTATTAAACCTCCTTACCTGTGAGATCACTGCCCAGACAAATCTGCATCCACAAATGACCTCACTTCCAAGGCTACTAATAATTTCTGTCAATGATTTTGCTACCTGTTGCAGTTGAAGAACACTTTAAATGTTTTACTTGCTGCCCTATTTGCTGAATAGGGTTCTTTACATGCAGTCTTTTTGAATGAGATTTTTATATAGGGTTTTTAAACTGAACTGTTGTAAGACTTCTCTACTGGCCGTATGGTTATGGTTTTTATGACACTTGATCAAAAAGTCAATATGAACAAAACAAAATATGATCAAATTATCAACTGTTCTGCCCAAATGTTTTGCTGTGCTACTACTGCTTTGAAATGTAGTGACTAATTTTAAACTCCATCTTTGTGACCATGGTCAGAGCACGATAATATGTTTGGAAAATGCAGCCTCTTGTGGTATCAGGTACCATATTGATCAGTACCATGTGAGCTGTCAGATTTTAAAAAGTGGCACCCTCAAGTCTGATGCTTCAAAATGCAGGAGCAGTATTCTTCCTGTGTGTGTGTGTTTGTGTTGGTGTGTGTGTGTGTGTGTGTGTGTGTGTGTGTGTGCATTATTGCAGCTGCTATTTTTAATATGATTTAGAAGTTTCCCAAGCGCTCAAAATATATTGATGGTAACTGTCATGGCTGCGCCATATAGATGTGGAATTTAGCGATAAATTGTCAGATAGACACAAGATTGTAATCTATCTGCATGACCAGCAATTCTTTGAACTTGCGTGATCAAGTGAAAAGCATTTGCTCACCCAAGGGCTTTTCTATACCTCTTCTTTCTGACCACGGACCAGGGTTAGGAATCAAGCCGTTTATTTGGATGCTGTATTCTGCTGTGAGAGAAATAGTGCTTTACACTGTTTTTTGCAGGATATAAGCTGTATTTGGAGTTTTTATTGGAGTTTTTTTTTAATGCACCTCTTATTCAGAGCAGTCATACATGTCGGAACTTTGTTTCAGTTCAAATCAATGTAATTTGATCTGAAATATGCTGCTATGACATTATTTAATTTTCCAACATTCCTGTTTCCCAGTGCAGCAATAGTGGCATTTTGCGTCACCAAATATACTGTATGATCAAAAAGTGGTATCTCCCTTTCCATATACCTTCAGTGGTTTTGTGCGACCTCCCAAGGAGAGGTCTATTCAATAAATCTATTGCCTCATGTGCAAAATGACAATATGGTCACATATCAGACATTTTAAAGTTTATCCTTTAAAACCAAATTGCCTATACACATTATAGTGGTTGTAAAATATATTTATACCCCACTTGCCCATATTAAGGAAATATAATACATTCATCAACGTTAATTTTATTATCAATTAATTCATCTAAACATGAATATTCACATTTTTATGTAATATTGGTAAAATGGCTCCCACCAACCAAGTATGAAAGACTGTGCTAGCATTACAAAAAGCTTGACTGGAGACATAGTGCCTTAACATTAGTCTTTGATATGCATTTATTTTGCCAGCTGTGATTTTGTTACATGGCATTTGCTAGTCAATCCTGTTTTCACTTCATGTATTCTAAATTATCACTTCATATGTCAGACACCAGCTATGAATAGTTTCACATCATTCCCCATAAGTGAAATTGCCAATAAATGAAAGTGTTTCAGTTTCACTGGACCAGGTGTTTTGATAGTATTTAGTCAGTCAGTCCTGGAGTGATTGACTGCAGAAGACAATTCTTATAATACCTGTTTGCTGACAAAATTATACAATTTGAATTTAAAACTGCTGAGTATACAGAAAAATATTGTGTAAATTCTAACCAAAGTCCATCTGTATGTTAGATTGGAATATTCTACAGCCATGAACTGAAGCATTTTATGTTAAAAAATTACCACCATACATTATAGCACAATATAGCATTTACACCATATTGAAAGCACTGTTTTTGCCGATGATGCTCACTACCTAAGAAGTAGCAGAATGCCCCAACATTATCTTACATTTTATGCCGCAGGCACAAGTAGTCACAGTAACTACATTTGGGACAAACGAAAGGTCCCAAATGTCATTGATGCAGAGTGTCCTAAAATTAAAGCCATCACAATCCTTAGTGCCTGAATCGCTGCTTAGGGAACTACTGACCAAATTGAGACATAACCTTGTGATTGTCTGTGAAGCTGAATAGAAATGATCATGTTGTGATTAATTTGCACTATGAGAAATTCCATGTTGCTCTGTGGTTTTAAATTAAGAACAAAATACTTTAGTTACATTTATATGCATTAAAACAATCGTTTCATGTAAGATTTGTATTTGCACAAGATTGTATTTACTAAAAATAGTTTGTATTTTATATGTTAATAAATACATTAAAGATTTGTACACATTTGTGACATTTGGTCTTGTCTTTATTGTAAAGCAGGATCTTGGTGGAAGTATAAAAGTATGGTATACATGGCTAGTTGATAACATGACACAGTATGTCTTGTCTTACAACCTGTACAGTATGTTGATATGGTTTGAAAATGTCCTGTGTGCATTGATGAGGCAAGGAAAGAATTCAGTCAATCCCACAATTAATTTCATGGTGGCAATGGTGGTGCAGGTCGTAGAGGTGCCGTTCGGCAACTGGAGGGTTGCAGGTTCGAGCCCCACTCTGCCTGACCCCCTCAAAGTGTTTGAAGCGCTATATAAATGCAGTCCATTTACCATTTACTTCTTCAGGACTTGGACAAAAGCATACAGTATGGTTGCGATAATGGTGAGACCTTCTCTCAGTTAAACAAAACCAAAAACCTTTGCCTTCTAAATCTAAACACCCCAAACCAATTTCCTGCTTGGTTGATTCCAGATGTTTTACAATGTATACCTGGCTTTGTGACTATATTACAATGGTATTTGGCCAATACAACCTCTTAACTGGTGCCATGGAAGGACTTGCCATTAACTAAAACTAATGTGTGGCTTTTAGAAATGTGACACTTGCACTTGTTTTGCAATGTAGGCTATTGTACATCGACACAAATATAACATCGCTATGCAGTGAGACAAGCATGATTCTCCAAAACTATACAACACAAGAAAGTATTACACTTTTAAACACAATTAAAACACAGTTTTGCACCAATGTGATCTGACAGTATTCTTGGTGCTGGTAATTTTTAAATCTTAAGGCAAAAAACAAACAAACAAACAAACAAAGTTTTCTGACTACACAAAGATAGGAGTTCTGACTGCCAAAACAAAACAAAAAAATCTCAATTTTTGGTATATTTATTTGTATATATTATTAATATGATTAGTTGTAACATTGCTGCCATTTTGTAACGCCTATTTTACATTAGGGAACTACAGGGCCAGCAGTGTGTAGGGTTATTGTGTCTCTATAAGCAAAAATGTGGTTTGGACCAAAACCTTGGGCCATTGAGGATGTATTATGATAATAACTACTTGATGGCAGCAGTGGGTACTTGTTGTTCTTTGTAGAGATATAGAGCTCTTGGTGAGGGCATCTTGACTCAAGACTGAACCATTTTACAGACGTGTAAAAATCAAATGGCTTGGTAGCCATCTTAAGGTTACTTGATTGCAGTCTAAAATCAAATGACCAAATGTGTGAGAGCTATAAGTCTTGGATTTATCCGTGATTTCCATTACTTCATTGGGGTTATCGGGTTTTTGTTTTTGTTGATTCCTGTAAATTAAAATAATTGTGTTAAAGCAGACATGGAATGGAAAATAATTTTTGCCTTGATTTTGTTGAATAAGGAGAAGTTTGATAACTTAAACTTGAATATTACATTTTAACATCAGAGAACAAGGTACAATTAAGGAAAAGCATTCAGGGTTTAGAGTTTCTTGACAGCTTTGTTTCCACTGCCATCTCTCA
The DNA here is from genome assembly GCA_015244755.2 of Tenualosa ilisha. Classification (NCBI taxonomy): domain Eukaryota; kingdom Metazoa; phylum Chordata; class Actinopteri; order Clupeiformes; family Clupeidae; genus Tenualosa; species Tenualosa ilisha. The sequence goes on along the minus strand of PYXC01001715.1, from coordinate 2,330,338 downwards.
GTCTACTGACATGTCACAACATACACCAAGTACACCACCAACACCAGGCAGCAATCATGCAAGCACCATATTCACTGAACTTAGTGTGCACCTCGACACTTACCACCATAAGATGCCCATTTTTAGCCCGGTACACCATAGACTCTGGACCACTCTTAAAGTCCACAAACCCTTCCCGTCCAGGGGGAAAGTCAAACCTTACACTGTAAGTAGTTGAGGCAAAAAAAAAAAAAATATATATATATATATTTCTCCTTATATTCTCCATATTTCTCCTATATATATATAGCATTTAGATGTAAATACATACTTGCTTATTTATTTTTCAGTAAAGCTGAGAAACAGAAAATTACTATCACCTTCCTTGGACGATGCTGAAAATGCTTTTCCTGTTCATCACCACACACAGTTTAGTGAGGGCTTCAAACAAATAGTCACACTGCAGAACAACGTCTCCCTACAAACAGACATACATTTTGAATTTAAGGAGAAATTCGGCATGAATGAATCAATAATCCTGTTGTTTGATGTTGCAGAGTACTGTCAGTAGGTATGAGAACGAGAGAATTTGGCACCAGCTCTCTGCAACGTCAAACAATTTGTTACAACACTTTGTAAATAACTTTTGTTATTGTTTGTTAATGTTATTAATATCTTAATTATGTTGTGATTTATTCTTATCTATTTTTGATGGTTCTCCTACCTTTTGCTTGACATCACATGTGACATGGAAAATTAGGAAGTTGTCACTCAGGTTGCTCACAGACACACCTGTGAGAACACAAATGAGTTGTGTCTTACACATTTACCCAAGAATACACTTAATCTCCCATGAACTAAGTTACAAATCAAACCATCAAATGATTACAGTACAGTTATCAACTCAAATTTTTAATGGTAAAATTTCATGCTTTCATACTTGATAATAAAACAACAATAAAGCAAATGCTAGCCTAATAAAGGCATAAGCATATAAAAGGGCATTGCTCCAGGTTAGTGTGTTTTCACTGCTAGACCTGGTAGGGACTGCTAGGTTTGACCGCTGTGTGTGTTTGATCACTAATCACAAATGGATAAAACGCACAGCGCAAATTTCCCTCAGGGATCAAGATTATATATTGCTGTTTAATTACAACATATATATACTTAAGTAAGTAAGTATATAAATACTTACATTATATATCTTAGACCTAATGACTGTAATTACCTTTCAGTGAGGTGTACTCCATCCTTTGCTTGACCTTGCCCTCCTCTACCAGATAGGCAGCTACCTGTGTGAAGATGAGTTGCCTAAATCGGGGTCTGAATCCATTGCGGTCGTACTTGATGACAGGAACGCTGTACTGTGGTCAGACAAAACAAAGACCAGTAAAAACCAAACTTTAAGTTGATACTGGTTAAGTTTTTTTTAATAATTGTTATTAATATTAATTGTGTCATTCACCACTGATGGACAATAAGCAAACATTTAAAAAGTTACTTAAGAACTTAGCAAAGATGATATAATTTAATATCGTAAGCATGACCCGTAGTTCAAATGTGGATAAGTCATCACAGTATGACTAAAAGATAAGTCTTTCTTTCCATTTTTTTGCAGCCATAATAGATTAATGAATGTTCCAGTATTAAAACAGTGCTTTATACCTTTACACCCTCCTGACAGATTGTCTGCAAGACTTTAATGTTGATGTCTTGTTCACCTGCACACACAAAATTAGAGAAATGAATTCTGATCTTCCTATTGATTTGATTATAATTTGTGGAAGACATCACTAATATTGTATAATTTTCTGAGAGTTGCAAAAAACAGTAAAGAACGTGCTACACAGAGTAGATTAAATGTTTTTTTTCTATACTTAATTTCACAAAAATGATAATCTTACTTATCCTTGTGTCAACAAATGGACGTCCCACACTGCTTGGGTAGTTCTCTTTCTTGCCTCTGAACAGGGCACTAGTCAGTGCTTTCAGCTGAAGCTGTGAAAAGACATACATAAAATACAAGCCATACAATTTGAGAAGACATTTGAAAGGATATGGAATGTAACATGTCAATACATTTATAATCTATTCAACCCAAAACAGACTGGCTTAGCTAAGCCGAGGGTTCTGCTCAAGGCTGGAGCCAGTACCGTAAATTGTACCTGTATACACTCACACACTCCCCCCAGAGTGGGATCATTCATACAGAATGCGGTAAGAGGGAAGTACATATATGAATGCGGTGTAGCAATAATAAAAATCACCTGTGCTTTCCTCTGTGCAGTCATCCCTTTCACATACTTGCGCACTATGTGACGTGTGTATAGTTTGCGTAGTAGGTGTGAGGCCTGGTTTGAAAAAAAGAACAAACTTATTTTTAACATCCCATAAGAACAAGAGATGTTAAAAGACACTCCTGGAACTTTAAGCTTAGTTTATGTACATTACATTTCTTACAATAATTATGTGTAGTCCAAAATGAATGTACTTAGTAGTTGCCTATGTTTTTTAAAACTATTACAGAAAACAGACTGTTAAGTCTATTTTAACAGGACTGAAATGGATAGTGTTCTGTCAAAATCAAATATCACAACAAAACAGCTGCAATAATTAGGCAGTCACACTGTGATTTATACATCATGTTGTATGTCATGTAATAAAGCATTCACTTTAGCATCCTAAAGCCCTTCTACAACATCCTTGAACCACTTACTTCTCTCATGATGGGTGGAGGGGTGGGCCAGATGTGTCTGTCCAGAACGCTTTTGGGCAGGTTCTCTTTGAGTCTCATGAGGTAGTTGTGGCGCACAAAGGCCAAATACTCAGAGTTATCTTTGTTGACTGGCTGGTTCCTGGTCATAAAGCCTTTGATGAACCTAAAACATACATTATCTCTGTTGTAAGGAACCTATGTGTGTATGAAAGGGTCTAAATTCACAGCTGCGCATACAAATTCATCTAAACAGGCATATTCACCTCTACACCAGATTTTAATCATGTCATGAGGGAAATTTCCTACACATGGAAGTAACAAACCCTAGCCCTGGACTAAAACATTTTCTCAGTGGAAATCTCAGATGAAGTTATTTTAGTCCAGGATTAAGATTAATCCACAAACTGGCCTTATTATCCATATGTAGTACAATATTGTGCATGTTAATGATATGCGGTATACTATGGTTAAAGTAGATTGCTAGTGTTCATGGCTTACTTCTTTTTTTGGGATCAGTATTTTTTATTGAGTAGAAAAAGTATAAAATACACAAGTTAAAAGCCTTACCTCTTGATGACTTTAACTGCCCATGCTCTCTTCTCTTTCTCTTTTCTGGCCATCAGCCCTCTCCAGCAGTTCTCTATCTTAGTGGCTAACACACACCGCCCAGGCAGCGTGAGATCATTCAGACAAACAACAGAGCAGACAGACAGATCAGTTTAGTGATTTAGAGAGTAATTTATGGAGCTCTCTGTGTTTGTGCCAGCTGAGGATCAAATGTTTCCTTTCATTGCTTGCTTATCGGAAACCTTCCTTTGACCACTGAGGTGTTCTCATTCATTTGGCATTTCCTTTCAGATGAATGCTGTTTATTAAGTGGTTCATCTGTTTGTTCTGTCCGACTACATCCAGACAGAGGAAACTAGCACAAATATATATCTGTTCTGTTCAGGAAACAAACACACGTTCCAGACAAATACATACCACAAAGACAGTTTTGTATCTCAGTAGTAAGGAGTCTAATCACTTGCAACTCACAGCAGATGTCTCCTCTAAAACTGTGTTGCCCCATATTCTGCTAGTTGGTAGATTCTGGGGCACACGGCAGGCCCTAGGAGCCAGTGTTTTTGGGTCAGCACCACACTCACTCACCAGCCTCTCTCTGCTTGAGGAAGTCCCCCTTCACCCTATACCCTTTATACTTTGCTTGTATCCTGGTGGCTGTGGAAAAAAAGGAAATTAAAAGATATTGGGGGTGGGGGTTAACAAGTCATTCAGTAGACTCAAAAACAGGTTTAGAAATCAGTCCTTGGTCACCTGATTGTCAGTGAAGTGAATTTATCACCGCTCCAACATGCCCAGTTATCATGCTAACATTAGACACATTACAGATCAAAGTTGTTTAAACCCTCAAGCTATGCAATCCTCAAGTGACTTGCTCCCTTATAAAGTAGTCAGGAAAGTTTGAACTGCTCCCCATTTCATTAATCGTGGAACAGTGAGAAAGCTTTAACATCATGATTTTGGCCTGATTTTTGGCCCTGAACAAAGTGTCAGCCCAAACAAAGATCAGATTCGAAATGAATACCTGGCTAATTGGAGGCTATTTGTCACACAGGTTGACCAGGCTCACAATGCCTGACAGACATTGAGATAGCAACCAAAATTTTGCTGAATGTTGTCAGCTTTCTTGCACTGTGAGCTTATCAATTGTAACAAATTGAAATGTGTAGTGTGACATAAAGACATGTAGTCTGGCTTCAGACAGAATGTAGTCTGATTCACTTAGTATTATCAAGCTGACATTTAATAGCATATGGTATCTGTTGCCTTGCAACAGAGAAGTTGTTATAGGTCTAGACTCTCCATAGCAACTTGGAAGCCAGATGCTATCTACAAATCAATAAATATTTTATTAAAGAGGTACATTGAACTCGTGAGTTCTCACCAAGTTCGTGTTTGCAAACATCAAATGCGTCTTCAGTGGCAAATAAGGTTCTTGGATGACGGATGAAGATTTTTGTTCTAGAGGAACAACGAAAATTTTGCATCACAGTTAATGTCAGTTTTTAGACAAGCAGAAATGAAGCGTAATTCACCTAGCCTCATCTATGTAGCAGTTCCACTACTGTGTGTCAGAAAGATGGATTCCACTGAGGCCATCTAGACCATGTACACATGTAGCCGGGTATTCATGAAAACAGATACATTTTCATTGGGAAGGGGACAGTCACATCACAATGCAAAAACTCTGTTTTCCCAATTCACATGTAGTCACTGAAGCTGGAGTTTTCAGAAAACTCCACTTTTACCGGAGTTTTGAAAAGTAGACAGTTTCAGTGACTGAAATCTATTTTTATAGATACCCAGCTATGTTTGTATGGGCCCCAGTTCACCTTCCCATCTTGTATTCTTCTTTTTTGTATCCGAGGTGGCTGACCAGCTTTTGCACACCATCAGCTGCCGTTCCTTTCCAGTTCGGCCATGTCTCTGGACACAGGGGTTTATACCTTAAACAGGAAAATAAACAGAGATAGAAATAGTCACCTCTCCCACAAAATATCATACCTCAGCAAAATAGCTGGATAATCACAATCTTTTCTGGCTAGGCTCGTGTATGGATCTGAACTCTTATTAATAACTTATATTAATAATTTTTACATATTACTTCATGTGATGGACTAAAATCTGTGTTCTTATGCCATTTGTGGAAATGAGGTGAGGTAATGTTTGAGTGAACAAAGTATCTGTACCAGTATGACACTGCAAGTGCTGGTTTATTTATTTTCCTTGGAAAGTAGTCACAGAAATGACTCATGCAGTTTAGGGAGTACCTCTGAAGGAAGACCTCATATCTCCTCCTGTAAGCGAAACCTGCCCTTCTGACTCTAAGGTGTTCCATCAACCCCAGATACTTCACTTGGTGTCTCACGATTACGTCATCGAATCGTCCTATAGCGAGAGAAACCAGAAGTCAGGCCAGCCACCGGATGGCATCATAAAACATTTAGGAGCAAGTAGACACACACACACTCCTGAACAATTACAGGTTCTAATTGAAGCAAGATATGTTGTATGATTGATGTGTACACTGCGGGTCAGGTGGATCTGCAAGCCAACCTGCTTGAGTGCTCACCTGGCTGTTTGCCATCGTTGGGTTTCACACAACGCACATACCAGGGTTCCTTCGACATCAAGATCTCTGTTAGTCCCGTGAGGCTACTCTTAAACTGTGTAGCCACCTGTGGAATGGAAAACCAACAGTCATGGTGTCTCTTTCAGCTTGTAGTATCCTTCAGAAAAACGGTGCAGTCGTGCGAATAAGGAGCTGCTAAGTCTGTTGTAATCATGCATGATCTGTACCATCTTCATTTTCATGAATTTGATCACCAATTTTTGACTTCTTTTTCACAACACAGAAAATCAGTATATGATGTTAGTGAAGAACTAGCATTACCTTTTAATATTGCCACTAGATTCATGTGTCATGTGGTCATTTATCATAAATATATCATAAAACACTTTCTGTACCGTTTCTGGTCTTCGTTTGCTGTCAGGCTCACTGGCTGGAAAGCAGTGCTTGATAATATTATTTTGGGACTGACGCATCACCTAGAGTGCACCAACTTAAGGTATGTATTTGTTGCACATATACATATCTGTTCAATATTTACATTTATTTACAAGTGAGAAAATGAAACAAAAAAATCTACCTCTTTTATGTTCCTGTAAAGAAGATCATTGTTTTTATCCAGAAATCCTGAAGAAGAAATGGCTTTTGATTACAGTTTGTACTGCATTAGGAATATCCCCTTCATCTTCAAGTGACTAAACTCCATCATGACTTCTAAATCTTGCAAAGAATCAAAATATTCTCTCCAATGGACAAATAATAAACGTACATGCTTATATTGTAGATAAGAACATCAAAGTTTAAACACTCAAGTCTTCAAATATCACACCAGGTAAAAGTTACAAATAGAGGAAGTTGAAAGATATTATATGGATGTAATTACTAGAAACATTCTCTGCTCCCCTAACCTTGGACAGAGTATGTGACCTCCCCAGCATAATGAATCAAACGAAAGTCTCCTCGATCAAGAGTTTTCCTGGTTTTTTGGTCTGCCAATTTATGCCTATAGGATTAAAATTCTCCATGTGAAATAGTGCATAACAATATGCATAACTGCATCTACTGAACTGATCTCGTTTGTTTTGTAAAACATCTTGATGAAAGTGTTGTATATATGTATACATATATATGGTGTATATATGTGTGTGTGTGTGTATATATGGTATTATATACTGTAATTGCAACTGAATCTAATTGAATATTTGTAGTGAAGACTTACGTAATGAAGTGCGGGTGTCCACTTAGTGTTTCCTCCAATTTCTCCAGGAAGGTGAGATCTGTGGCCCCTCCAGGACGCAAGCACTCTTCATCCTGTCAACCAGGCAAAGACAAGTTAGTTGCTTTCCTACATGTCATAGTTTGCTTTTTGGAATGCTTTAGAGGTAAAAAAAAATAGCACAAGCTCACAAGCTAAGAAAAACTACACTATTTTACCAACTAGAAAAATAGCATAATATGGAAATAAATTGAATTGAAGCTTTTTGCCAAATTGAAAGACATGGAATGTTTTCAGTGATTATACTCCATACGTGTGGGCTGGGGCAATGAGTCTGAATAAACACTGTGGAAAAATCTTTCTTGCTCTTACCAGGATAGAGATGATGCCTCTGTGTTTTTCCTCCACTAGGTCACAGATGATCTTGTTGTTAAAGTATGGCACTGTTTCCCACTGAAACAAGTAAAGCAGGTAAGAATGGAGAAGATTGACCAAAATCTTTTTTCACTTTTTCACTGTGCAACTGCAGTGGGTAAAAGAAATGAGGGTGTGAATGGGAGTATTTTAGTGATAAAGTTTTAGTAGAACCTTCGCTACAACATATGTAATTAGCATGAAAAGCTTTGACAAAACATGGATCTCTTCTATAGCTTCAACGACACAAATAGGTTAACAGATAACTTTCTAACTTAAAAAAACCTGATCTGTTTACCTCAATCCCCTCTGTTTCATACTCCTCCTGCTCTGACTTGAGTGTTAGCTGTATGAAGAGCTGCTGTAGCTTCTCATTGCAGTAGTTTATGCAGAACTGTTCAAAACTGCAACGTACACAACCATGATAAACAACAACAAACAAAAACAGAATACAATGTCTAAGGCCAACCTCGCTGAGATTTTTTTCATAATTATAGGTAGCTCCTACTCCCTACGGAGGAGTTACTAGTTTGTCGAAGATTTAGGAGGAATTGTAGATAGTATGAGCCAAAGAGCCTAATGGCGTCTTGCCTGTTGGTCTGGAAAACTTCAAATCCATAGATATCTATGAGGCCAATGACAGTCTTCCTTGTTGAATCCTATGAAAACATAAAGCCATAAAGGAAAGAATATGACCTAATATGTAATTGTTCATTTCTAAATGCTTAACTATCTATGATATTAATACGTAAGCTATGCTTTGTTCCTTATAGAGTAACAGACTGCACCTTGTTAACCAAAGACTCGTTGATCTTGCCCACCAGCCAATTAAATGTGCGGCCGTAGATGGCTTTGGCAAGTGCGTCCCTGGCATATTTTGCATGGTCTATGGTGAAGGGACTAAGTACCTGGAGTAAGACAGAACATTAAAATAGATCCACAAACTAACAGCAAGTATAAAAAAAGTCAACTGCAGGGCTAACACAAGTGACAGATGCTTGTATAGCAATGTATCTTTTTGCCATTTTAGAGACAATTTTGACACTTAACCTTTTTCAAACAACAGGCAGCAATAATATTGATAACAATATGTAAAAGAAACAGAGCATTTTCATTGAAATGTTGTCTAGAAGTACCTCTTCAGATTTGGCTTCAATCTTCCTGTGAGTTAAACCTTGTTGCAGAATTTGTGGCGGAATCCCAAGCAACTAGGAAGGACAGAGAGATACTCTGCTGATATACTTTCAGTGCAGACATATACAATATATTTACAGTGGCAAATGACAGGAAGATTTTAACGTAGGTGTCAGAATGTTTGACTTCAGTCTCAGATCCAGGATCTGTCTTAAAGATTTTTCATGCAATAACCCCAGTTCTTTGTGAACCCAATTACTAATGAATAATCTGTCCATCAACTGGCTACTGTAGACTATTCAGATATATTGTGATAGAGAATGGAGAATGCAGTGTTTGTTTGAATTATACCTTTGAAAGCCAGTGTACTTCAAGGCAGTTATTTAGGCTGGCATAACCCCTCACACTTTTATCAAACTGGACATTTCCTAGGTGGAGAACACTGGCAATGATTGCCAGCAGGTGCTGAAGGATGACAAACAACATGTCACCATCAGCATATATAAACAAAAAACGCATACTCAAATACACACACGCGCACACTCACACATACACAAACATAACATGCATAAACACTATTGTCAAAAGTATTTTGAACACATTGAGTCAAGCATTTTGTGAGAATCATTAGGAAAGAGGGGCCATTCATAGAAACAAAACCAGAAAAGTACACAGCACTGAGTGTCTCACCTCCACATCGCTCTCACTGAAATCAATCACAGTGAAGGCTTTCTGCACAGTCTTCCAGTCACTCTTATCATTGACGGAGCTCACCTTGGCACAGTTACCCTACACATGAAGAACACATGGTAGGGGTGGTAACTGAGAACATTTTCCTTTATTAGACAAAATATTTAATAATTTATTTTTGAATTGAATGTTTTTTAATTATTATTATTTCATACTGTTTCATGTCATTGAGTACCTTGCCATCGCCTCATGCATTTTTTGTGTATCAGGAGATGGCTGATATACCTTATATATACTTTCTACCAGGGATTTTTTTAAGCCTACATCTCAGGGGTTCAACAATGGTCATGCTAAGTCACTCCATGTACTGGCAGAAACAAGCCACTACTATGACTTCTGAAGTGATGCTTAAAACTTTATTTCTCACCCGAAAAAGGTAACTGTACTTCTGGCAATCCCTCTCCAGGCCCAGCCACCGCAGCAGGTCATCTTCAGCACCCTCCACCAGCTGGTAGAATATGTGGAAGTTTCTCTCACCATGGTTCTGGTGGACCACCCTGGACTTTTCCAACAGGTAGCTGAGAATATGGCCTCCAACTGCTCCCCCCTACAGATTGAAAAGATATATTGAAAGTGTTTGTTTGAATGATGCAGTCTGCCTGCTCCGTACTAGATGTAGCAACTACATTGTTTTTAATAAAACATGCGACAGATTTTTTTTTTAATCACCAAGTTATTCTTTATTTGCCGCAATTTTCAGGGAAGTCATTATGTCAAATACCTTATTTTCCTAAAATAATGACCACAGCAATGGATGTTGCTCGGACATTGCCTGGTTCAGAAAAACTGAGCTGTCCAATCAGATGTTGGTATTGTAAATCTCTATAAACTAGGTTGTAAATGACATGGGTGTTGAGTCTCTCCTAATTCTTAAGCCTTTCCTGGCTCTCAGTCTGTAATTTAATCACCTACCTTGTGATCAAACTGAATGTCCATGTACTTCCCAAAACGACTTGAATTGTCATTCTTCAATGTTTTCGCATTTCCAAAAGCCTAAAAAACAAAGTTTTTTTTATACACTCACAGTTTCTCAGCATCTCAACACTTTACAATAGTTTACTCCTTTAAAAATCCTATCGCCCTGAATTTACCCATCTTATCACCACAGACTAGCATCCATTACTGAGAGAGAGAGTTATGTGTAGCAAGCCTTCAGCTAACAAATGCCTGTCAACAGTCCCTGGTAGTGAGGATACTGACCTCTAGCACAGGATTGGAGAGGAGCAGTCGGTCTCTGACGTTGTTCAGTACCCTGGTGCTTGGACAGCTCACAGCGTAGAACTGCAAAACTTTTTTGCATGCCTCAGTCTTCCCCGCCCCACTTTCCCCCGATATCAGGATGAAGTGGTTGTTTGTCTCACTGAGCATAGTGCGGTAAACATTGTCTGCTAGTGCAAAGCTGGAATGACAAGCATGGATCGTCACAAGATATAATTACTCTGTCAGTAATAATGTATTTATTTTTGTGTATACTGTATGTGTACTGTGTATTAATACTGTGCAGTAAAACTGTATTTATATGTATACCAACATATACTGTGTATTCAATGTGTACAGTACAGACTTACATGTGTGGTGGCAGCTCAAAGAAGTTAACTCCCATGTAAATATCCATTTGCTTTTTGGTGTAGATGCCTAGTTCTTTATAAGGGTTGACTGACACTAGAAGAGTCCCAATGTAGGTCTGTAAGAGAGCATTGCAGAAGCACCATTCAACTTAACCAAATTTACTGAATGCTACATTTTTTTTCAATATCCTGATAAATCCTAAAGCAATAGACCAGGCACTTTAGTCTGAAACAAGTACATACTGTGTTATAAGAGCTCTTGTACATGTTTTAGTTAACGCATTTGAGATTTATGATGTACTGTAAGCTACATCCATTAGACCGTGTGTGTGTGTTTTTTTTTTTTGCTAATAGCTTGTTTTACTATGGTAATTTCATCCCACTCCCACAAGAAAATACTGATGACTAAATAAGTAAATAAAATATGACTCTTCATTCAGTGTAAGAGAGCTCGATATTAACAAAAACTACCATATGTGTAAAGGCTGTGAGATGAGCTGGTGTAGCACAGGTTAAGTTCAAACACAATCAAAGGAAATCGTTTTAGAGCCAGGCTGGCCGTCTCAGCAGTGCTGTTCCTGGAGATCTATGTTTAAAAGCCCTCTCATGACCCTAAGACACCATTTTGCTGCCCTGATTGCTCTGTCAGCTTTTGAGAGCAATGCAGGTTTAGATTAAACATTTAATCAAGTAGTTTGGTTAGGCTGTTGTAATGACATTTTAATTCTAAAAGCACTTGATTGAATGCACCCATTACAACACAGACCTGGTCTGAAAACCAGTTGGTGCCACACTGTCCTACTATTTAGGGGAGCATTTGTCAAACTGTGGGGCACTCCCCAACAATGGGTCATGGACACATGACAGGTAGGGCGCAAGACCAAACTTGAGACTGACGGCCCCTTAATTTACACCCATTCTTCTCTGTCATATTAGTCGCAGAGTTTTCATCACACAGATACTATGCACATATCACATGAAACTGCCCAGAGCTTTCCAACAGTGTTACTTGCTAGTTGCTGTGATAAACGGTTTGTGACAATGTGAAATTACTCAAAACAGTGCTGAATACAGCTCTGCGTCCATCTCATACCCATTCGTCTTGGCCAAATATCTCATGATCTCTTAACTAAAATATGGCATACTGCATATCACAATAAACAGGAGAGCATACCATTTCAATGTTGTGTAGCCTCTCTAAGATTAGTGGTGCCAGAGTCATTTGGTCTTGAAATAACATAAAATTTCCAATCAAAAGTTTTTCTCAGATTTGGTGTCATACAGCCAGGGTACTTGCAGAAATGTGATTTCAGTACCCTGAGTACCAATAGAGAGGATTATGATGCAGCCCTGTCTATTGCACCCCCATTCTTCTCTGTGCAATGAAACATAAATAAGATCTTCTGTTAATACAGAATACTGTTAATTCTTTTTGTAAATTATGTAGCCAAACAGTGCGCCACCATCATGTTTCTTATATTGATATTCCTATATTGATATTAGATTCCAAAAAACCCACCCTATCCAAATATGAAAAAATATTTCTACTGGCATGCTTCCTATCCCTTACAATGACTAAGATAAGAGTTTAAAAGTAAAGGTAGTGAAATTACCCTAATAGCCTAGGGCACATAAGGTTAAATGCCTCATTATGAAAGAGAAATGAATCATGAAAACTAGACTTATGTACACCAAAATGTAAGATAATGTAAAATTTGACTTATTTTGCTACCATTTTTTGTACGCTGGGGGGCAGGTGGGGCATGAAAATTCTTCCCCTTCCAAAGTGGGGAATGACAGAAAAGGTTTTAGGAACACTGGTTTGAATTATCCTTCTCTCTTCATAGTTCATAATAGATTGACTATAACTTTAATAACATTTTTTTTTTTTTTTAATGTAAACTTGGTGACTATTTCAGTTCAGCTGCTAATCAGCTTAAATTTTAAGCACTGTAGAGGTCTCACCCTTCAAAAGTATGTAATTTAACCCACAGACTCACGTAAATGAGATTCTCATGGAAACGTTTCCTCAGGTTGTCAAGGAAAGCACTCTCGCTATTGTAGTTGTCCAGGAGCACAAAGTCCTGAATGCCCACCCGGTCCCTGGCTGTCAGCGAGCCCTCCATCTCTTGCAGGATGCGATTGCAGCGGTCCTCCAAGCCCTGTGGTCAGTCACAGCATCAATGAATGTCAGTCAAGAGCCCAGAGATGATAAGTGGGTTATGGGCTTAGCCAAGCATAGCATCAGTAAGAGTCACTCAGCAACCCATGAGAGTTTATGTTCTCATTCAGATAAAGCATCAAAGAGATTGACTGGGCTAATCGAGACAGAGGAAGGAAAAGTAGTTTACTGGTCTAAGCCAATCACAGCATCAGGGACAGGCATAACAAATCTGGGCAGAGGAGGGAAGTGTTGGTCTTGGTCTTTAACCAATCAGAGTCTGTAGCCAAATCAGTAAGGTGAAGGGAAGTAGTTTATGGTCTCAGATGGATTCACCTGGCCATAAAAATGACACATGTTGACCTTTTTGGCTTAATGCATGGAAGGTGGTCAAGACAGGGCCCAAAGTCATGGCTTCAACTCCCAACACAGAGCACAGGAAAAATATGTGTCCTGTGTGCTACTGAAAAGTTCAGATCAGTAAGCATATCAAGGGTTTATTTTCCTCAGTGGAATCGTTAAAAACATATACTGCATTCAAGTAAAATTAAAGTTGTAAAACAATTTTCTTCACTTTTTCTGAGAAATGGAAGTGATGAGTAGATATTTTTTTTCAAGTGCTGTTTAGCCAGGTGTCTATTCCTCAACCTCTCCACCAAGTCAAGGCTGTGCCCCCAGTCGAAGGACATCCCTCCTGTCCTCTTCCGCCCATGCACTCTTATCATAGGTCCATTCTGTCAGTAAACACCCTTACATATGGTCTTCACGTCACACTCAAACTGTATGTCCCAATTATGACAACTCTCCTCATCTGTGTTTGTGTCCACTAGACCTCACTGCTGCCCAGACGCCACACAAAATAGGAAATGGCCTTGAACAGATCTGTCCCCTCAGTGAAAGATTTGCATTTGGGAGGGCAGCTATCTAATCTGCTTCCAAGCTGATTTCCTTCTCCGCAGGGCGATCCATCACCTGTTTCGAGTCGTCACTAGCGGATGCAAGGCACGGTCCCAGAGGAACTGCCATGACATGCAGAGAGATGGACTCACACGTGCCACAAATACACCTTCGGTAAGTGCAATCACATCTGGTTTTTCCTCAGATTAAATTATTTATTATTTCATTTAAAGGTACAAAATATGTGATTCTCTGATAGAAATACTATATGAAATGTAATATTTTATTGACAGAAATGACTAAGTTGATGAAACAATAATGTAGGGATATCATACAGTAAGATATAGATTTAATATTGTTAGGAGAATACTGTAGAATATTATTAGTTTTGTTGTTAGTAGAATCCTATATTATGTATACATAAACCTAACTGGTCTGACAGATACATGAAGTCTTTGCATATTTGATAGTACTGAAGAAGATAAGGGTGAAGGCGAAAGCTCCCTATTCTCAAACTAGCACATCAACAACAACAACAACATCATCATCATCAACAACAACAATAAATACTTTGATATCACCCATTCTTCTGTTGCCATTTATGGTGAGCATATTTCAGAAGTGTTTACTCCCAGTAAATGCCCAAAAGTAGCAGATGCTAAACTAGAGTAAAATTGTGCTGAAGTATGCTGACAATGTATATGCAGGTTGCCGTCTGACTACCTATGTTTAATTAGTCTTAAATAGTGAAAGCTCAGGCCCATACCTTGAATGAGATCAAATCCTCTATTGCTACATCGGTGAGTGTATGTGTGCCTTCCAGTATCGTTCTCAATAACACACCAGAGGTTATATAATGGGAAAGTGACAGGAAACAGTGACTTGTTCAGCACCTCCACCAACACTCACACACACACACACACACACAAACACCCCTGCGATTTCCACCAATCAGGGCCCATCAATAATATAAAACTAAGTAACTAAGGGAAGAAGTGATCGAGCATTTCTGACTTGTAGGAGTAAGAGCCCCTGACACAAGATTCAGGAAAACAAAATATATTACACTGATATAATTAAAAGACATATAAACAAGCTTGAATCTGTAGCCTGTGAACAAAAAGACTTTAAAAGATATTTCTTGTATCCCAAAGTTTCTGAAAGTTATCTTTGGGGAAAAACAAGGCTATT
Source organism: Tenualosa ilisha (assembly GCA_015244755.2). Classification (NCBI taxonomy): domain Eukaryota; kingdom Metazoa; phylum Chordata; class Actinopteri; order Clupeiformes; family Clupeidae; genus Tenualosa; species Tenualosa ilisha. Next base: position 2,315,179 of record PYXC01001715.1, on the reverse strand, counting down.
TTCATCCCAAACCACAGGAAACCTCAGTCAGTCCCAGTCACGGGAGCAATATGGGCCAAGGGCACCAGCACATGCTGTAATTCATCTTGTCTTTATTGTTCTCATCTGGTTGTCCTGATACCATTTCCCTCAAAGAGATAGGACGTGTGTTTGTGTGTGAGTGTGTGAGTGTGTGTGTGTGTGTGTGTGTGTGTGTGTGTGCGTGTCCATCAATGCATGTGTCAAACCAAAATACATCCAAACATGCATTCAATCCCATATGTGCACACACACACACACACACACACACACACACACACACATACACACACAAACACAGGACGAGCGCACACAAACACACTAAGAACATAACAGCCTGATAAACCTAATTATCTTCATGTATCCCCTGAGAGGCACATGGAAATACACTCCCTATAGAACTCCCTCCACCCAACATGCACGTATACAAATACACACACACACACACACACACGCAAATAAGCAGCGTATGCCTTGTACACACAGAAGCTGTACCTGCAGTACTGTACTTAAGATCCAGTATATGCAAACATGCAGAAACAGGTGCTTCTGATTTGATTTAAGTCTCCAGAGTTGGCCTTAATGAGATGACTGAAAGCTGTAAGGCATTCATTACCCCAATTTCATCACATTATAAGGGGGGTGTTATGAACCACTTTCACTGCTTTTTATTTCTAAAATTCTGTGAATCAATTTTGAGATTGACAGTTCAAAAGTATGCCCCGTTTTTATTCTGATATTGCATGGCATCTTTTGCCATTATACAATCAACTCAGCTAACTGGTCTCTGATGAGACACAGTAAATAAAATTGTGTCTTGTGTCACAGTATCATTTAAATATAGTACATCTCATGCCATCCCTATTTCTGGGCTACGTTTATCATGTCATTTAGGGAGGAGTGGTACAATTCCTGCCCTATCTGATAACGCCTGACAAACATGCTCCCTCACAAGATAATGCTCTGACAGTGCTTCAGGCTCAATTTATTATAATCAGCCATTGTAACAATGAAATTATGTTAAAAATGGAATGTAAGTAAAAAGAAAGAGTAGTATGACTATTTTGAATGTGAAAGTTCAAACATGACATGACATTATATGACTACAGAGTCAGTCATGGTATCATAGTATTAAACATATTGCATACATTTTACAGTCTAGGTGACATTGTATTTAGAAAAGAAAGAATTTGGTACAATTTAGACAACACTTGATATAATCCCTGGATTGTTGAACTTTACTTTAGGCCCTTAGGAATACGGCACCAAATACTGAGAACCATGTTGAAGGGTCATCTCAAAAACCTTTTTAAATGATATGTAATGGGAAAACAGCCATCTGCAGATTTTAAGATGACTTTGGGGATAGGTTTCAAGATCACATTTAAAGGCTAACAAAGTTTCATGTGACTATCAATTGCCGGTAAAATGTTAGTGAAAGAGTAATCTCTGTGAAAGGTTTTAGACAAAGAGTCCCATGCCAATCCAAGTTGGCATTGTGGAATAATGTGATGTTGATGACCCTGTGATGGCATTTCATAGGCCAAGGCAGAGATTACGGAAGTACATGACTGGGGTGACAACACTCAGTGGATGAAAATCTAACACCAAGGCTGAGGTGAGATAAGGAGATGTGTGAGAGTGTATGTGACTGTGAGAAGGACGGGGGGGGGGGGGGGGGCTCTGTGACTCTGTGCACAAGTGTGTGTGTGTGAGAGACAGAGAGAGAGAGAAAGAAAGAGGTTGGATTCATCACAACTTTCCAAATTCGTCTGATTAAGGTTCAGGAAAGAGTGGCTAAGAGAACACAAGGGGAATGAAGAATGGGAGAGATGATTTATGTGACTTGCCAAAGTGAAAATGCTTTTAAATGTCTCACCCAAATGCTGTATACCAGATTCACAAACTACCCAGATTCATGTGGCTGATAATCAAAAGCAAGAGATGGAAATGTGAATCCAGAGACAGAGAGAAAGAGAGTGTCAATATGACAAGGAGGACAGAGTGGGAGCGAGAGAGCAACAAGACACCCGAATTTAATGGCGGCCGTCAGAGGGAACAGGAGAGGCGGCACGGCCATCTCTCGGCAGGCATCAGCAGAAAGGCTGATCCATTGTCTTTGTCACCCCACCGGTCCTCGGGCTGGATCCAATTACTCCTCCCTCAGAGGGGCCGGCCCACTCCTGAAAGGCACGGCGTGCGCTTTTGGGGTCAGTGACTGACACTGTGTCACCTAGGGCAACACCCGCTGGCCCACATAACCGCAAGAAACTCAAGAGTCCGGCTTTGTGTGCCGTCACCCGTCACCGGGTCTGTGGTGTGGCAATGGCTTAGAAACTGCCTTGCTAAATGTCTGTGATGCAAGCATGCTTAAAAATGTATTAAACCATGACCCCCCTAGAGTGGGGTGTTGGCTATATGTGCTGTGGTTAGATCTGTGTGCTCTGACTGGAAACGGTTTTACCACTATTTAAGACTGTTTAGTGTAAACCACATTTATTTTACCAGAGAGACACTTGTGCCACTATTCACAGGAAAGTGCATTTGGAGTGATTCAATACACCAAAACTTTTCATAAAAAATGTAAGTACAATTCTACTGAAATAGAGAATGTGCTCTTTTCAAAGCACAATAAAATCTGAGGCCATATTTTCAAAGTTCTCTTAGTTCTTATTGTACCAGTAAGCCAAGTATTTCCATTCAGCTATTCTACAGTGTACAATAGAGCAGTGTAGAAAAGAATGCTGTACATTTATTAGAAGACAATTCTAACATAGATACACAGCACCCAGAGATATAGACTCTTTAAAAGCAGAGTACCTGAAAATCCATCGCTTTGTCTGGTCTCAATGAACATACAGTCCAGCCAGTGAGCCTTAATGGTCCATTTTCAACTAATCTCTTCACAGCCCATCCATGACTAGGGCTTTGACCAAAACCGGATGAGGGTTCGACTCTTGACTTCAGGGGTGACGGGTAACCCTAATTATGACCATCAATGTACGTCTCTTTCTCTCTCTCCCTCTCTCTCTCTATCTGTCTCTCTCTGTGGCAGCCTCCACTGAGGTGCCCCGTTAAGAGGGCCGTAGCCCGGAGGTGGTGGCTCTCGTGCGGCCAGCGGTAGCTTCCTGCCCTGCCTTGTCCATTCAGCCTAATGAACTAAGCCTGGCTCTACACTCCAGCCTTGTAAATCATTAATCGAGGGGCAGGCAGGAAAAGATCTCCCGTTCGGCTTTACACGTAAGCCACCACCACCACCACTTCAGCCTCTTCCATTGCAACCCCACCACGTGTAACATAAGGCTCCAGAAACAGTATCCTTCACCTACCTGCCGCAAGTCTAACCCCCACCCCACACCTCCCTTCCCTTCCTCTAGCATCTCTCCCTTCTTCTTCCTCTTCCTGAATACACAAAATTACAGGCAAGCCCAGAGTCCAATTACTGATCTTTGATTAGGCCGATCCGTTTTCAGCTAATTACTAACCACTCATCAATGCCTGATGCAGATGGCAGCTCATTTCCATCTGAATGGGCCTTGTAGATGCTGAGATGCACCCTTGGAGCTCAGGTCCTTGGGCTGCTTCCACCATGCCAGTGCACATACATTATCAGCAGAGGTATCTGCTACTATTTATAATCATCGTAGTAAGCATACAAGATGCGGTGGTAGTTACTGTTGTACAGCACAATACCAGCACCTGATTTCTGACTGTAAAAATGGTTGTGATAAGAGCCTTTAAAGTTCATGGTGTACTTTCATGGTGAAAATCTTCTAAAGTCTTATATGTAAGTCTAGGGAGCATTTCTAATGCAGTAGGTTTGTTGGTTGAATTGTTGCTCTCATTTACACATTAAAACTTGTCTGGCATGGAGTAGCACCTTGCTTGTAACAGTCTGATATGCATCACACCCATACAGACAGGCATAAAGGTTGATAATGGAACACCACAAAACAGGGAGACAAAACGAATGCTCTTGTGCATTATATTATTGTATTTTCAGTATATTCAGTGTATTTTAATAAATATGTTTTATGTTAAACTGTTAATATCATTTTAGTCAGCTATAGTTGGCTTTAAAATAATGAGCTCAGTCAGGTAGATCTAGATTTAGTTACAATTCTGTCTGGAAGAACATCACTTAATTGCTGTCACTCAAGGTGAATTAGCTTTGGGTAATTTATGGTGAAACTGTCAGGTCTAACATGTAACATATCTGACCAAATGTTAAAGTGGGCATGCTTCTCATGGAAGCACAAAGAGGTATTACATTTCCGCTGAGCCCTGAATGTCTCTTGCCACAAATTACGCAATCAGGCTAATTTGTTAGACCATAGTTAGGTATTTTAAAAGGATCCCTGCTGGTAAGACATGTTGGCCTTGTAAGACTGACGTTGGTATCAGTTATTATGATTTAAAAACACTCAAAATGCCCTAAAATGAGGCCAGAGAAAATGCTAAACTTTTGTTGGCAGAATCCCTCTGTCTCTTCTAACCCAAAACCCTGAACCATCAAAGACTTCAATCAGTCATGAGGAATTTCATGCCAGTGAAAAACTCTTTCAGATTGTTGGAGGCTACAGGATTCCGCTGTTTTCTTATTAAGTCGATCAGATACCATAATGCACCATACACAAAAACATAGAAAATAATAGTTCAGGGTCAGCTCAAGTTCATTCTTACATTTGTTGGAGTTAATTATTCTGTATTCTTTTTTGAGCTACCAGTATGGGCATCTCCGCTCTCAGCCTTTGTCGAGCCCAGCACTTTCCTCTGCTCTCTGATTTAGCACAGAGCCCAAAGAGTCCAATTACACTGGAGTCAAAGGGGTTGAGTCTCCATTATAAACTTTATGCTGAGTAACGTTACCAGGACAAGTGGACATTATTTAGCCCTCTTATGACTCTCTGCCTACTTGAAGCTTTGCCGCATTTTCCAGTAGTCCAGTCACTTGTCTGTCTCTGATTATCAGTTTGTTTGTCAGTTAGATTAACCGAATAATTAGGTCTATTAATTTGACAGTTAATTATGAGAGCAACAGGAAGAAGTGAAGACTACAGAGAGTCTGTTTGTTTTGCGGAGGAGTGAATGACTAACAGACCATTAAAACACTCAGAATTGACAATACATTATTTGACAATACATGCAATGGACAGAAGCAACTTCACACTCAAACACTAGAAAAATAAAAAAAATTAGCTTTGGTTGGTCTAACTATGGTAGTTGATCCACTCAAGTAAAGATGAAGGTGGATAATCAGAAGCAATACAGGGGAGATTTACTCCACGCCAATCAGATAGAGGCATGTAAATAAACCTACTGGGTAACAGACAGTCTCGAGCATCTTACTGCTCACATTCCCAAACACTGTGACTATTCCTCTCTGTGCTTTCACTGCACCGTGTGTCATTTTCAATTACCCTGTTTTATCCTACTTGAGGATATAAATGCAAACATACAGTAGATTACTTCCAGCAACCCAGTGATGTTCACTTCAAAGTCAGATGGCTTTACCGTAAACAAGGTGAAGGCTAATCTGACCTGACCAACAAGAAGGTCACTTGCCAGGAGGCCAGAGAGTCACACAAGATAGCCACATCAATATTCAGCAGTCCACTTAACCTTACAGAAACCAGCAACATCCAACTGATCCTTTATTTATAGAAACAAATAGACACAACTACCCAGCACCTATGCATGCACATTCCAAGACCATATGTGTCTCCATGCTGTTGGAGCTACAGTCGACCTGTGGTGTTGCAAATTAGCAAGAATAGTACAGTAGATCTAAATGATTCTGATATGGTCTCATTCACTCACATCTTCAATGTCATATGACATTTAAGACTGGCAGAGTCATACTGCTATTGACCAACAGTCTTGAGGGATCCCTCACATGAATATCATGCTGGACTAAACAGAAACACATCAACAAAACCTTAGAACTAGCAGCCAGATGACCAAGACATTTGATAAGTGCAAACTCAGTTACTTTATCCAATCCAGTCAGAGAGTTACCTTCGAATCCATCTTCTCGTTTGCCGTGTTGGGAGGGTACTGTGAATTATCCAGTTCCAGTAAAGCTTCTGGGTGGTGACTGTCACAGGACGTGGTGTGGTGTCACCCCTGATGCAGAGGGAGAGAGAAGAGTGTGGCTGTGGTGGTGGCTAAGTGTCCAGGCAGAGAGAGAGGAAGAACAGACCTGAAAGAGCTGAACTGGGACAGTGCTCACTTTACCTATATCACCTGGATTTATGAGTATCCCACAATGCAATAGCCTCTCTTGCATTGGTGTCACAGTGTCCTAATTTTCTTCACCCACCAACTCTCTCTCTCTCTCTCTAGCTCTCTCCCATACGCACACACACAAACACACTTACTCTCACTCTCTCTCACACACACACACTCACACACATATACACACACTACTTCTCCCGCACTCTCTCACATGCCTCCCTATGTCTCTATCACTTTATTTCTACCTCTTCCTCTTTCTGTTAAAGACCCCCCCCCACACACACACACACACTCACACACCCGTCTCTCTTTCTCTGTCTCCTTCTCCCTTTCTTCTTCTCTCCTTCTCTCCCTGCCCTCATTCCAGTATGCTTCAGGCAGAGTGGACGAGACCTAAAAACATCAAAATCATAAACATGTAAGTGAACACAGGCTAACGGAAAATTAGCACAAGCTAGTTTCAATCTGACTAGAGGAATGAACTGTCTGTTAATATTTTACAGATTTTTTATGTTGCTGATAATCATATAGGACTCATACACTTATTATTAATTTGACAGAAGTTATGAGTGCTTAATACCTGATATCGATAAAGACATAAACGCTTACAATAGTGCATTTCAGGACACCATTAGATGTTTTTCTGTTTGACTGCAAAGTTGCCTGTCATGTATTGTGAGCTTATTTTAAAGGTGCCCAACCATACATCTATATAGTATTTCAAATTGTTCTCTGAGGTCTCCAAAGATAGTATGCAACTTTATTTGGGCTGAAAACGATCCAAGGAGACCTAAACAATGCTATTTGCAACCAGTTAAAAAAGCCCCAGAGTGAAGTGCCTCACGTTTCCACCTATGATAATGAGCTGTGCTCTGGTTCGCTGCTGCATGTCAGCGTTGCAAGGCATGTCGAGTGAATAAAGGCTATTTATATCAGTTTGATAATGTCAGAATTGCAAGGGAGGACCTGAAAGTGTTTGAATATTAAATTTCAGAGGAAATGAAGGAAAACACAGACAATAATGACACATCCACCAAAACAGACACTTTGCAATGGTTAGCGTGTAGTGTGTAGAGTTTCACACTGGCCAACATAACCAGACAACTGCTTTGTTATTGCAAGGTTACTGTTACAACCACAGGTTAAAACTTACAAAGCCCATTGTATTTGCCAAAGTTGACAAGTAGTTCTTTTCTAAATGCGCTGAACACAGAAATAATAAGGGACTTCTCCAAAAAATCACTGCAGCCTTTTGCCCCTAACCTCCTGTTATTCAGCACACTGAAAACGTTGCTGTTCTGCCTATTATCTTTTTCTCTTGGATATTCAATGATCTCACATAGTTAGCAAGTTAGCATGTCATGGGGTGGGCACTATCTTGCAAAAACTTGATCAACTTTTCGCATTGGCCCGATTTTTTCCATTTATTTCTTTCCATTGGCTATTGCAGACAGTGAAGATTTTATCACATTTTCACATGCACCATATAACTAAAACTCCTAAAGACCTGTCATATTTCAAAAACAACACGTAAAAATGTTTTTATGTGGCAAGGCACCTTTAAGTGTTTGCCACTGAACTCCCAGGAAATAAAGGACATGAGGCATTTACCCTGAGAAAGTGCTACACCAATATTTCTCCTCTCTCACAATATCACACTTGAACATTTCTGTCAAGGGTAATTTTTTTTTCTAGCACTGTCTCTCCGACCTTCACCTCATGATCCTGTGCCCTCATTTCAGCCAAATATGGACACAAGCAGGCCATCCTCCTCCCTCTACAGCAGGTGCTGCCTCAGCGAGTGAACAGCTATGTGTGTCATGAGATGTGTACATAGAAAGAAAAGCCCCTCTCTACAGCTCCCTCTGCTGCACTTAAATAGTACTGCACTCTCATTTTCTGGTCGTCTCCTGCAGGCTTTGCTGTGTTGTTTGGATGCTGATCCTCTTTTGTAAATTGCATCAGCTAAAAGTGTGAATGCATGAATGTAAATGTAAACAGCAGAAGGACTACACAGACCACCATGTTCATTACAGATATGGCAGACGTGGCCTAGTGGTTAGGGCCTCGGAATTGTGACCAAAGGGCTGCTGGCTTAATCCACTGACCACTCCGGCATGACAAAAAGTAAAAGGGGGAAGTGGTTGAACATTGCAGACTCATGTCCACATCAATGCCTAACCCCTCACTGCCCCCCGGACACCACAGCAGCAGGCTACCCACTGTTCCGGTTTAGTGATTTTAGTACTGTCCTTGATGAAAATATGACAAATATCCTCCAAAGAAAAGCATCAATTCACATTCTGACTGTTATTCACTGTTGGTGAATATATGTACCCTAAAGAGTTACCATTTGTGTTTCTATATTTTAGATTTTGAATTTTAGTCAAGTATTTTTTTGCGTATGACGTGGTGTTTTTGTATTGTTTATCACTTTGGGAAAATGTGTCACATTTAGGTCTATTAACATGGGTCAAAAAATATATTTCTTTAATGTGAATATCTACCAGCCACCGACAGATCAGCAAATCAGTATTTTCTGTCTGAAATCTACTAGCGATCTTCAAACTTTACTAGCATTTGACTGGTGTCTGGTGCTAACTTTGAGCCCGTATTATAAATAAACACCTAAAATAAAATCCATTCTAATGGAGACTTCCACCCCAGAATATTTGGAAATGCTTTTTCTTCAACAGTAGTGAGTAAATAGATAATTTCTATGGCAACAGTAAGTGCTAGATAACAATACTGCATAGGAAAAGTAAACACTGACAGCATTGTTGCAGAGCCTAACCCATTTACTTGAGAAGTCCGTCAACAGCAGCTGACTACGTCACAGTAAAATTATGAGTGAGTGCTGATGTGAGCTCTGCTTGGCAGACACAGTTCAGCACATTGCAAGTAAAGCAAATTTCAGCATTATTGTTGTACAATGTCCCACTCACCTTGGAAAATGCAGGCTTACAGCACGGCTCATGCCATTATCTCCTTAATTCAAATTTGAAATGTGAATTAAAATCCCCTCACTCTTCAAATTTGCATTTGTGCTCACAGTCCCATTGTTTATTTAGACTATAACTCATTCAAAAACAACTAATTCAGTTGTGACGATTCTGGGATTGAAAGACAAGGGGTCCTTAGCCCCCACGTCTGCATGTACGAATAATTTGGAAAAAAGCTCATCTATCCAGATCTAAATCTCATGTGACATTTAGATTGCCTTCATGAATTTATCACAGTTGTATGGTAACCATACACTCACTTTCTGTTTGCATGCATGCATGTGCATGTGGGTAGGGGGTTAGCTACAATGTAAGAATCATGATGATGGGATTCTGCAAGATTTTGCAATTTGAAAAAACATACTGACAAATATTCAAGCCACCACCAGCAGAAGAGGAGGACAGACATGAGGCTCTTACCACAGAGAGAAGATTAAGGAGGGATATTGACTTCGGGCTCTCAAGTTGGAAAAAGTAATCTAGGTGATCTCTGCCAGCTGTATTGATCCACAAAGAAGGGACACACATGGATATTGAGGATATTTACACATGATGTGCAGTGATGAGGCCAGATGGGATCACCTAACTGTAAATATGTTCATATTGATGTTCTATTGTTTTACAAATGTGTTTATTATATTGTAGAAAAGGCTGTAGAGCTAATGCAGCACTAAGCCTTGTGTCATTGTTACAGTTATTGTTCCTACTTGATTAGTAACTCATTTCATATCATACTAATCATGGTGCTCCTTATTTGAGGGTCTTAGAGAGCGCTCCAGTTCACAGGAGTCTTCCCTGAACTTCTCAGTAGTTCATTGGTCTTTGAGAAGTGTTTGCATCCCAAAAAGCCACGATCTGCAGAGTATGGAGATGGGTGGGATGTCTGAAGGATATGATGGTATCTCTGCAAAACAGAAGTTGGGTAAACTCAAAACAAATTTCCTGTGGCATGTCTGATTTTGTCCAAAATGTGCAGAGATGTGCCTTAAAAATAACTGGTAACACTTTACAGTAAGTGTACATGAATTGTCATTAATTCATGCATGAATTAATTTATGATAAATGCATTACTTCATTCCTAACCATATAACTTAATTGAATTTACAGCCTACACTATCACAGAGGTTTCTTCAGTCTGAGCAGTCAGAACAGAACATCAGTACATCCCTTTCATGTTCATAGATATTTTTTATAAAATATACTTACTTTTCTGACAGGATCCACATTTTATTTTGTAACTGTTGTGGAATTACTTTTGTTGCTTTTAAATTGTGCTTTTAAAAAAGGACACTCACTCACTTACCCTGTCTATAATGGAGCCTTTCCTTTGAGCGTAGGACCCCCACAGAAGGAACACCAGGCCTCTAAGGCTCCTGCTTAGGCAGTGCACAACAGCATCGGTGAAGATCTCCCAGCCCTGCTCAGCATGAGAGTTAGGCTCACGTGCTCGCACCGTCAGCACGGCATTTAGGAGCAGAACGCCTGCCAACATCAAAGTAGGGAAGAGGAAGTTGGAAAAAACTGCCCTTTTTTATTTTTTATTATAGATGTTAAGAGGTCACTGTTATCATTAAACAACTTTCTTCAAATGCAGATGAATGACACCAAAGGTTCCCAACCTTTAGACTGCAGAGGCCCAAATTCAATTTTGAAAATCGTCCACAGCCCACCCAAACTTTTAGCCTAGCCCATATTCATAAGTCTGAGATGAGAATGAGATAAATATTTCTTCACTTATTCAATGTAATTTTGAACAACGTTGTTGTTAAGACTTTTCAAATATAGCTCTCATGAGTTGAAAATTTTGAAAACATAGGTCATAATGCATATTTTCCCACCTAATAACCACTGCTCCATGATAACATTTAGCTGCTGGCATTACCCAAAATACCAATCCAACCTCGCGTGCCGAATATCAGAACTTCCGATTGAGGGAAAGACTAATATTAATTTAATTTATTTTGATGTAAATCCCTTTGGATATTTTTGACCATTCAATACTTTTTAGTAATCCTTCATTATGTTTTTATTTTATTTTATTTTTATTGAAAGGCCTCCTATGACCCACCTGCAATACCTTGATTGCCCAATAGAGGGCTGTAGCCTACCGGTTGGGAACCACAAAATCAAACACATGAACATGACTGTGTTACCAGAAGGGGGCAGTATTGACAACAAAATGGATCCAGGGCTGAGCTAGGCTGGATCAGATGGGTGAGACCACCAGGTGTGCATCTTAGGAGTCATTCATGACTGTGAACAGTGGCATTTTACCACAGTTTTTGTAGGTGGCCATATACAATTATAATGTAACATTATGATGTTGTTACAAATTAATCCATTTGATGCTCTGTTCCAGAGTTAGCCTTAGGCTAATTTGCATCTAATTTGAATCTCCCTGTCATATCATTTATTTCCCCTTGTGCAGCATTTCTTTAAGTAATATGGTAGATGTGGGAGTGCTGTTGGTGAAGGAAACTAGCTGTGACTAGCTGTTGGCACAAGGCCCTGGGCCCAGTTCATGATACCCAGGTTTAAAGTACACTGTGTACACTTATTAAAAGCCTTGCTATTCACGTCCATGTCATTGGGGTTTTTTTTCCTTCTTTTTCTTATTGACTGTTTCCTTGCGATTTAATTTCTATTTCTTTTCCACAGAAACATCTAATAAACAAATTCATCACACCTTGTTTAGCCCATCCAGTCAGTTCACCATGCCCAGGATGCTTGAAGTCCCTTATATCAGCAGCCAGTTCTGCATAGATGTTCTCCAGACTGAGGTGTCACATAATGACATCAACATGTAAACCAATTTTTTTGCTCTAAAGTTAAAATAGGCATGTCAATGTCACTCTATTTTGTTGGATGATATATTGTAAATGTTGCAATAAATGCTATTCAGACTACTGTGAATGCACAATACAGGCCTGTGTAGGCTACAACTAACAAAAAGGCCACAGCTGTCTGGTACAAATGTAATAAGTGGTTGGGTTTCTTATTTGTTGGCATTTTAGCATATTGTAAGACTGATAAATAATGTGATTATTATTGAGATGGACCTACAGTATTTATTCATAATCTGGTTCATATACTTGTTTCACTGACACCAAAGTAAAATACGTCAATCAGCTTCTGATCCATACCTGGGGGGAGGTGGACAAGGCTTCTGTACACTGAAACACAGACCATGGGCCTGTCCTGGGCGGGGGTATGGGTCCTGGCCAAGAATAACAACCTTTACCTTAATCAGAACAAACAAAAACAGATGATACAGATGTTAACAAATGCTTAAGACATTAGAAAATATCCATAATTTAATGATATAATCCATGATCTAAAATATAATCTCAAATAGCAACAAAATCTGGATGATAGAAATCTTGCAGTCTACGCTATATTGTGCAAATGTGGTTTCCTAGCATTGCAGATAGTTTTTAGAAGTGGGAACGCACATCTTCAAAGGCACACATGTGGGTCCAAGAGAAGACTTGCTCTGGGACTGGATACACGGTGAAACGTTCTCTCTCCAGTGCAATAAACGATGCCAACTGAAATTTGGACAGAAATATCCATTTTACTATTTGATATTTTGGATATATATGGACATTTTACAATTTGGATTCTTCATTTAAAAACACTAGGTTAATTAGCTTGATAGATTCAACAGGAAGTACCTTAGTAAAGTATGGTTTGGAAAATTCTGCATCAATCTCTCTTTGCCAGCTACCCCCAATGGGTACGCCAACATTGCGAGCTGCTAACCTCTGCAGGGCGGCCTGACGTTTGCTCTCAATGAGAACAAGCTGCTCAGTGGTCAGATCCGACATTATAGACAGCTTCTTGAGAGCAATAAAACAGAAATAGACAAAAAAAAACCCTACTAATATTTAGTCAGGTCACATTTTACTTAGGTAACTATCTATAGTGAGATCATAAGCAATCTAACTATTGACTGGTAACAAGAATTTATAGTTAAGGTTAAGATTAGGGTTTGGGTTGGGTGGAGAAAACCAAGTAAAGTAATGATACATATTATATTATAGTATATAATTTGATGAGTAAACCCAGACCCACATTTATAACTGGTACATCTGGGCTTAACCCGGCTAGTGATGCTCAGTATTTTTAACAACAGACTAACAAACCAATTCAAATTTAAAATGACTCCTTCCAGATTATCTATAATATCATCAAAAGGCCTATAACTTTACACAATGAAAAGCAGAGCACATGTGAGTTTATAAACATTGTTAAATAGTTCTTCGTCTGTACAACTGAACTGTTTAAAAAAAGTACCTCAAAATCTTACCTGCATAGAAAATCTCCGTTTAGTTCCTTTAAGATTTCATCTGAACTACAAAGTCACTGCACGTGCTAAAAATGTAATGTCATGGTGGTTTGAGTGAAGTGCTGATGACTGAAAATGAAACTAGAATAGAGACGTTAATGCAAACTTGCAGGATGCATGAACAGCTGTTTACAAAATGGTAATTTGGTGAGCCAAATGAGGACAGTCTTCACAACTCCACACAAGAAAAGTGTGCTTTTCACCTAGGGCTAGGAGACATTTCCAGTATCACAGTTATATAATGTTGTTGTAGACCTACTAGAATTGAAAACCATTTGAAAAACAACTCAGGGACTCATTCTGAGCACCAGATGGTTCATTTTTTATACTTGATGTGATAACATTATATGCACAGGTTAAGTGTTTGTTCTCTAGGTCACAGCTGTTGCACATAGGTTTGCTTTACTAAATATCCACCCGGATACAGGTATGGGAGTGTTAGGATTAGAGAACCCTCCTTCTCTTTCTCATGCAGTCAGCTTTTCAGCCAGCAGCGTGAGCCTTGTGTAACTGGAGACCATTTGACAAACTTGCCTAACCAGTTGCTGAATTTTATCTACTGTGACTTGAAACACCTCATAACACCTCCAATCACTCCTGGTGACTAAAGGAAAATGAGTAACTGGGACACCCCTTCAAATATTGGCTACCATCGATGGAGAGACACTGACAGGTATGTTGCATATTCAATAAGCTATCCATGCTGGTGTTTGCTGTAGTCACTGTGTTTTACAAATATATATAAAGTATCGAGGTATACTGACAAACCTTGGTAACCTTGGTAAGTAATAAACCTCATATGAAGCCTTGCAGCTTCACTCTCATAGCAAATCAAAACACTCCTATCAGAATGTTTTACCAGTGCAGATTTATTACTAAATAACATACTTGGAACATTCCCAGGGTAGGGCTGTAATTGGCCAACATGTTGTTCTAAATGACAGAGAGCTTCAACATGAAAGACAGATTCTTCCTGTGGTTTTGTTTTAATGTTCTCTTTTTTTTAGTTCAAGGCATAGGTGGTAATGTGAGGAAGGGGTGCCACAACAAAGTAGCCAACCTACTTAAGCACATGGACTACATCTTGCTGTCATTGCCTTTCATACTTTGTACATTCTTATATTATTATATACATGTACATGTGTTATACTTCATGGACAGTGTTTTATGCAACACTGAAGTACAGTTGACTAACAACTTCTGTGATTTATTTGGTTTGATGCACAACCTATGTTGCTGTGGTTATTTGAGAGAGAGAGAGAGAGAGTATGTGTGTTCATTTACTTTAGCATTTTCACACCCTACATATATGTTAAAGGAAGGCACTATGGAAATGATAAGAAAAATGTGTATACATGTATGTGTGTGGGGGGGTAAGAGAGAGAGAGTGTGTGTGTGTGTATATAGATCTGTGTGTGTGTGTAGTGTGATGGAATGAGTAAGTGTATGTGTGTGTGTGTGTGTGTGTGTGTGTGTGTGTGTGTCATTATATACGAGTTTGTACATGTTTATGCACTTGTGTATGTAATTTCTCCTTGCACCTACGTGTGCCTGCAGGCATATGCGTGTCTGTGCTCGTGTTAGTGGTAGGATCTGAAACCCTAATTTTAAAAGGTGTCCTATGCTGTCGTTGTTTGCAGTGTGCTCTTCAGGCCTGGGGCAAGCACGCTATCCTCCTTCTCAGAGGAACAGTGTGAAGATGACGAGCTCTTTGTTCAAGCTGTGCCTACCGTCCAGGAACAGGTAGAGCACAGGGATGGACAGCAACCTGCGACTGGGAGACAAGACAAAAGGGGCAAAATTAGTAAGTAACATCCAGTTAGTACAATTTTTTTTGCAATAAGCCCTAAAAGGCCAAAGGTGTCATAATTTTTAGAAAAGCTAAGGATCTCAAGGTTAAGGACTCAAGGACCCATTTAAGAAAACTTTTTTAACTATGAATGACCCAAGCAAAGATCACCATGCCATTTTTCTCAACCTGAAAAAAAAACATTGCTGGAACTTACAAGACAGGTTTGGTGAATCCCTTACCCTCAGGGTCAGGTAACTTTGCAAAGAATGTAAAGAACTTTGTGTAAACTCACACCCAAGCAGTTGTTTGTGATCAGTCTTCAGGGGACATATTAAGGTGGGTCTGCTGCTACTGATTGTCAAGCCAGACTACAGGTGGAATTTGTTTGTAAGTGATGGATGAAGGTTGTTGTCAAAATGTTTGTCACAAATAAACAATGTTGGGGGCTGTGCAGTTACTGTCTGTAATTTATGGCTAAAGCATGGGAAAGAGGTGGATGACATTTTTGTGTTGTCCAGTAGATGGCAGCAGTATTAATCTGAAACTCATGGCCTAGGAAAACATATTCAACAAATTTAGTTTCATCAGTTATATATGGCAGGCTGTAATGGACAGTCACAGACAGGGGAGATATCAAGGCCTCAATAAGCTATCTTTGCAACTATTCCTTTAAAACTTCCAGAAAAATCTTAAAATCCCTTACCTAAACCAATGTCTTCATCATTCACAACCAAAATGGCCATTAAGACATTAGTCTTGTTAAATGCTCTGAGACTCCTAGCTTCAAGAACATCACATTGATGCTGTCTTCAAAAAAAAAAAAAAAGATAGGCATATGAAAATTCGGTGATTGAAAACGAAGGAGACAGAGGAACAGGGATCAGGTACTGAGCCTGTCACAGCTGACAGTCATTAGTGTCTCAGTCTTGGGTGGCTTTGGACAGGCATCTCTAAATGGGTAAGTCCTCTGCTGTGTCAATCGTGGTCTGAATATCAGACAATGACAGTTAATGAAATTTTACCAGCTGCTTCTTTATTTAAGGAACATATGTTGTGTTTACATTGTTTCACATTTACTTTGACTTTATACTGTGTGACAGAAAGATATATCACTACAAGTTCTCATTCAGTGTATGAGTGTATTGTATGTTTATATTTTAAAAGCATGTTTGCTGTACAATTATAAGTGAGTGAGTTCTACCTTGAATGAGTTCACCTTTCAAAGTTTGATTTGTTTACATTCCTCATAAAGAAAGCCTGCCCCCTTGTGTCAGACAGTACTTTTATTCCAGGAACTGTTTCATGAAACAAATGAAACACTCTGTTGCCCTCACACTGATTAAGATGTGTCACATCTACAGATGCATTCACTGTGGAAGAGGCTGTGGAGGCCATTGGATTTGGAAGATTTCAGTGGAAGCTTTCTATGCTCACTGGAGTGTCATGGGTAAGAGACAGACAGATAGATAGATAGATAGATAGATAGATAGATAGATAGATAGATAGATAGATAGATAGATAGATAGATAGATAGATAGAGTTCTTACAGTTATTTACAGTAAACTGCCCTTTACATTCATTCATAGCTGTGACAATATGACACATACACAAAATGTATGCACTTCTCTCAGATGTGTTTTTATGATGTGGACAGATGGCTGACGCCATGGAGATGATGATTCTGAGTATTCTGGGCCCTCAGCTCCACTGTGAGTGGAGGTTACCGAGCTGGGAAGTGGCCTTCATCACCTCTGTAAGTACATGTGAAGTTGCTCATTCTAATGGTGACTTGAATGAACACAGGGGTATACTATGCTACAAAGCAAAGTTGGTAGCAGCTTAAGTTTGAAGACAGAGCTGTGTTCAAATTGGCAAATAGGTGAATGTTCATGGCATGGCATGTTCATATGTTTTCTTTTTAACTATTTTTTACCTACCAAGGGAAAACGTAAAGTGGGAAGGTTATAATTCACTAACATAGTTGTTGTTGCTTCAAGAATGTGAATTTGTTAATGATGTTGTTCTTGCAGCTCAAATAGGTGTAACACACTGCTTGAGTATGGCTGGAAATTTTGCTCATTTGGAAAAACACATTGTTGTGAAGAGAGCATTTAATCTATACCCTGGAGACATAGAAACCTGTGAACATCACAACATCGTCTGAACTGTTTGTCACCGTGCCTTAAAAAACATGGTTATATTTAGCGTTACCTGAAAAGTGTCTGTTTCAAGCTTCTGATTAAAACCAATTACAGTGCCATAATAATTTTTTTTTTTACATGCTCTTGGTGGCGATGATGTGGGAGATGGCCTAATTTTGGCCTAATTTTGTGATTATATCATCAAACCTTAAGCTGAAATGTTGTTTTGACCCACTACTTACAGAGGGAGTAAATGGATGTTATGTTTGTGGCTGTCTATAATTGTTTTAAATATAATCTTTATCTTGCAGTTATCTGGCAAGTATGGTATAACTAAAAGTTATGGGATTAATTTAAAGGAGCAAAGATATTCTGAATAAATTGAACCCTACTAATACTGTAGGTCCCAGATGACAATGTGTTTACTACAGGCATAGACTGGCAGAGAGCGATGAATAATGCATTGTCCTTTGGCTGTAATTCTTTTAGGTTGTGTTCATAGGGATGATGCTTAGTTCATCTTTATGGGGGAACATCTCGGACAAGTACGGCAGGAGAGTGGTAAGATCCTCTAGTTATGTGTGATGTAAATGGGAGGCACAAGTAGAAGAGATGAGAGTATGTCTGTCTGTGTTTATGTGTAAGTATGTTCTTGTTTATGTTTATGCTGATAGGGTTTGACGTTGTGTATGGTGTGGACTCTGTATTATGGTTTACTGAGTGCCTTTGCTCCTGTGTATGGTTGGATTCTCGTCCTGAGGGGCCTTGTTGGCTTCGGCATTGGAGGAGCTCCGCAGTCGTGAGTCCACCTTGGCACACTCTCAACTTTCATATTCAGCCTTTAATTTCAGTCCACTTGGTTTTAAAACCATGAAGACAGATTGATGGGTGTACAACTTACAACACATTTTGTACTCCCAACTCTGGTACTGTTCTGACTTGAAATGTTAACCTCAAATATTATTATGCTCCATTGTGTAAACACTGAATCTGATTTTACCCATAATAAAATCTGATCATCATCTGTCATTTTATATGAAATAAAATATGGGATATTCCATCTCTTCAAGGGTAACCCTATACTCAGAATTCCTTCCATCCAAGTCACGAGCTGTCTGCATAATGCTGATCGAGGTAATGCAAGCTAACAGCTTTTGCTCATTTCCATGGTCTCTCCCATCAAAAACACATTGATACCTTGTACCATGCACCTGTATCAAAAGCATCTACTCCAAGACCAGTAGTATGGACTTTGCAGCAGCAATATTGTGAGAGACAAAATTTACAAAAGTTACAAGTTACAAAAGTTCAAAGAGTTACATTTTGTCAAACATTATATCTATGTTTATAAAACGTTTTAAATGACATGAAAAGATATGATACAGCACGAAAATACATGATACAATACATTGTTCTTCACCTACTGAATGTAAACATGATAAAATTTCACTTCCAATTCAAAATTATTTGATCAAAAATGTCAGTTCTTTTCAGATCAGCAGCATGTCTGACAATAATCACCTCTCTCTCTGCTGGCAGATCTTCTGGGCACTGGGCGCAGTGGGTGAGGTGCTGTTGGCCATGCTGGTGATGCCCACCCTTGGCTGGCGATGGCTCCTAGCCTTCTCCACAGCCCCTCTGGTGATTTTTACCACAATGTGTTTTGTAAGTTATCAGATCTTATCAGTGTTGTCTTTAAACTCTTTTACACCCCTTCCAGCACTCCTTCCCATATGGAGTAGCCTGTGTGCACGGAAGGCATAAAGCCCAGAAGGACTTTCATTCCAGATGGTCATTCTTTTTCGGTAAACGATTGTTTTTGTGAAATGCAGTAGGTTAGACTGATATTAGGCATAAGTAGGCCTATTAGTTGTATAGTGTAGCTATACTACTTGACTATCCAAAGTAAGCCTAACTAATAACGTCTCCATGTTCCTCGCCATTTCAGAGTGCATTTCGTAGTTAGCTCATGGCTATAGCCTCATTACACAATTGATTACCAACATAAAAGGCTAATTACCGGAAAAGAGTGACCATCCTGAATGAACCATTACGTCCTTTATGTCCGCTGTGCACAGAGCCCACAGTTCAACTGAAATATTTTATATAAATTAGGACAATTAAATATATATATATTTTTTTTTTTAATTATTGTTATTTATTTATTTATTTTTAATATATAATTGTTAATTGCCCTAATTGAATTATACAAGGACTATGTAAGCATTTTTATGGACACATTGCAATCATTTATGATCATGTATAAAATAATAAGTGACAGTCAGTCAGTAAATGTAGGATATTACCAAAGTCATTGAGTTAAATAATCAAGGAGTCATACTGAGGGATGAGGCCCAGTATACCCAATGTTTTGCCCTGTGCATTAGGCAAATGCAGTTGATTTTAGATTTGATCTATTCTAGTCTTACACAAAAACAAAACAAAAAAAACATATTGGAGATGTCTGGCATGTATAAAAGTCTCTCGTCCTTCCAGTGGCTTCCTGAGAGTGCCCGATATGACGTGCTGACTGGCAACAGCAGAAAGGCAATGGCTACTCTACGCAGGATTGCAGAGGACAATAGGACAGCATTGCCAAAGGGGAGACTCATAGCTGACAGACAGGTGAGGGTCATCTTTTTTCACATTTATTAACAGGACAGTATTTATTTATTGACAGGACCATAGACAGTAGACAGGAATGAGTAAGAGAGAGAGATGGGACACAACCAGAAAGTTACAACAAGCTGGTTTTAAATCAGGATCCTTGCTGGCTACCAGACCAGTGTATGGCATGAGAGCTGTAGCCAGCTTTCACCTTTACACAAGGAAGTATTGCTTGGTACTGCTGGATGTCTCAGACATAGGCTATGACCATTCATAATTATGGTGAGTGGCTTATCATCCTAGTGCAGAGTGATGATAGCAACATCATTAGCATGTTGTTAGTGAGATACATTCCAGTAATGTCTGGAAGTATGGAAGTACACATGTCTTCCAGTGTATTGGAACCAAATGACAGCATGATTCCATTTTGTACAAACTGCAGAAATTTAAAACACAGTGTAAAATTGTTATATGAATGGCCTCAGATGACAAAGTAGACAGACAGTGTCAAGTCAGATTGCATAATTACTGTGCTTGATTTTTATGTTCAATTTGTTCAGGATGATCGTGGCAAGATAAAGGACCTCCTGACTCCTGAGTATCGCATGACCACTCTTCTGCTTTGGTTTATCTGGTAAGTTTGTCTCTGAGATAAACCTAAGACAGAATTATGTATTATAATATTTTGAAATCAGTCATGTAATGCATCTGCAGGTTTGCCAATGCATTCGCTTATTATGGTCTGGTTCTTCTAACGACAGAGCTCTTCCAGGCAGGTGATATATGTGGAGGTATGTCTGGCATGCTGTGGTCTGTGATCCTTTTGTCCTGTTCTTAGTGTAAGAAGTTTAAGTTGAGTGAATAAGTTCCCCTTACATACAGATACAACATCTTAACCCTTTTACTGGAGTTCTACTTGGTGTAGTCTCTATCAAAGCAGGGTGTAAATAAGACACCGCATCTTCTGCTTTGTTTCTTTGTGGAGTTCAACAGATGTTGAAATTATGTTTTGTCAATGCACAACCTGAACTTTGCAACTAAGATATACAGTGTTTTGATGTTTTAGTGACCACTGCAAGGGCCAAAGTAGAACCCAGTTGCAGTTTAGAATGCTCCTACCTCACACTAGATGACTACAAAGATCTGTTGTGGACAACCCTGGCTGAATTTCCAGGTGTGCTCAACGAATAGCCAACATTTTGCACTACATACTATAAATTTTACAAATCTACAGCATATATTATGCTTTTAAACTAAGAGGATCGACAGAAATTGGGTTGCTTTTACTACTTAATAAAAAGTAACAAATCTTTGCAGGGCTGTTTGTAACGCTTTGGGTGATAGATCGTATTGGCCGAAGGAAAAGCATGGTGATGTGCTTTGTGGCCTTCTCTGTGTGCATCCTGCCCCTGTACGCTTGCATTGGAAGGTCAGTCTAAACATATTCGCACATGAGATGCTCTTATTTCACTAATGTTTGACATATGATATTTAAATAACATGGTGGTTGGTCATGTTTCTGTTAAGACTTGTTTTAGTCAACCAGTTATGCTTTCTCTTTGTCCATGTGTGCTCAGTAATCCTATAGAGAATCACTAATAGGCAGATTTTCAGTTTGAACCACAACAATTCTTACTCACTTTCTCAGTTTGAACAGCCACAGATGTTTAAAAAGAGGATATTAAGTTTGTTTCGTACAATTGTTTTTCCTGCTCTGATCATCCACAGAACGACACTGACTGTTTTCATCTTCATTGCAAGAGCTTTTATCACAGGTGGATGGCAGGTAGCCTACGTCTACACACCTGAGGTAACCAAGTCTTCAGGCAGTAATCGATCTTGCACTGGAACACACTCTGTTGAAGGACCATTGAAATGTACACTCTTATAGAACTATCTCCTTGAGTTACAAACACACCTGCCAATTAAACCTTCACACATTGCTTTTGTATATCCCAATAATGGTTGTTGATAGCCTCTGATAGCCGTGATAACCTTTGCATCAGCAGATTTAGAGACTTAGCTGTAATATATCTCCATTTTGCAGGTTTACCCAACTGTAACAAGGGCTGTTGGCATTGGGACTTGCAGTGGCTTGGCCAGAGTTGGAGCCTTGCTAACTCCATTTGTAGCACAGGTACGCACCTACATGAAGATGACTGATCAAAGAAGGTTGACCTGTGTTGTTCATGGACAATTCCATTTTTGCTACATCCAAAATCCAAATAAATTGCCAAATTGTTATGATGTAAACAATGGTATGAAATTTAAGAGTTTTGCAAGGGTCAGTCGTAGAGGTTTACATGAAAAATATTATATCAGAGAGGGTAAAAACGGAGCGAGAGGCTCAAATGAACTTGAAATGAAATGAAAATAAACTTAAATGTTCATTAAGTTCAGTGTTCTATTTTCGTAAAGGGGAGAGAGGAAAATACCCCTTTATGCAAACCAGAGTCAAGCCCTCATACACTGGTACAGAAGGTCATTTAAAAATTTACATTGTGATGTCATGTGACACTCGCACATTATATGACCGGAACTATTCACGTTTGCTCCCACTGCATTGTGTATTTTGTTGCTCTATCTTGGTCAGTATACAATGATCTTTGATTCTACTGTGCTTACACTCATATTCAGAATGCTGGGAATGCCCTCATGGTTTTGTCTTCATCCTTTTCTTGCAGGTGCTTCTGAGGTCATCTGTCTACCTGACACTGTCCGTGTACTGCATTTGCTCTTTACTTGCCGCGGTGGCTACTTGGTTCCTGCCCATAGAGACAGCAGGCCGGGCTCTACAGGAGTCCACTCAGCTTAATAACAACAAGCCCCAGGACACAAACACGTCCTGCCCTCAACCAGCCTCTCAGGCCAACTATGGCACTCAGTGCAGCCACTCCCGAGGGCAATGACGTGGGGACATGTATGTTTATAAGTCTCTTTCAAGAGTATCTGAGGATGATGGCAGTACTTCCATCATGGGTCCATTGGAGGAGTAGTTGGTAATGATGGCAGTATGGACGGGTGAAACACAGAGGGCATTCTGGGAACACTGGTGATGTTGCTGCTGAGCTGGTTATGAGCAGAGGATGATTGTGCTTGGCCATGCGATAGTGTCCATCTATGGCAGATCAAGGCTGTATCTGTTCTAGTCACACAGGCTTAATGTAGGATTTTTTTCAGTGACATACAAATACTGTACAGCATGCTGCAGAATGACTGAGATTTCCCTGGTTCAATCAGTATGACACTATTCACTTGCACCTGTATTTATATTCCAAATCTTTTGTTTATTTATTTATGATCTGCTATTATGTACTGAAGTAAAAAAAAAACTTTCAGTAATGCTGATGAACCTGTTTGTAACACAAACTTTGGGCACAATATAGAACGCATTCATTGTTCTATGTATACAGTGTTCAGCAAGAGCATTTGCTCAAATATAAATAAAAGTAAGATGCAACAACAACAATAAGAAAAAAAATAATTTGTGAAACATATAGTTCTTTCGGGGCTTGTACAATAACTATAAGTGGCATGCAGACAAATCATAGACAACAAACAGGTATACCCAATAATGATTTCTCTAAACTTGTGACTATCGTCCCTTTTCTTAACCAAATTCAGATCAAATGTGACAGCACTTGACTGACGGTAGTAATAGATTAATTGGACTTTAACACATATTCTAATGTGAAATGCTCTGTGTTTTCGTAATTTTTGTAAAAATAAGAACGGTTACCACCATCGTTGTTCAGCGCGTTTCCCTTACCGCTCCACAAATGACGGGCAGCGCATATGCTCTTTGATCTTAAAGGTTATGTCGATGCCGCGGCTTGACATTTAAGAAGTTGCAGGTGGCTTAAAAACCCACAACAGCCTATCGATTGCGGAGACAGACCGATAGGAAGGCTCTGGCTAAAGTCACCTTCACACTCGCGTTGGCTTGGCCACTCGCCTCTGATAGCTTGCTAAGTGACTGACGTAATGTATCATGGCACTGGCATCACACCAGTATCCAACATCCACACGCTGCTGCAGTCCAGTCTCAGTGGTTCGTGATGGACGATAACGTTACGAGCTGTTTACCTCAGCCTAGCTGCAACTGTGCAAACGTGTAGGCTACGACTCAAACAGAGTATAATGGATATTACCGTTTTGGCGTCATCGAGCGAATGCCCACGGGGATTTAAGAAAAACAACGACACGAAGTGCCAAAGCCGATGATGGGTTTACCGTTACCGAGATGGTGAAATCGGGCGCTAAAAATATTTAATGCTGTCTTGATCATTTCCACTGGACAGACTGGACATTCACTTGACAGAGGGCACATAGGTTTCCCTTGGCCGAGGACTCACGTCCCCAGGTCACTTCAACCATGGCCCTGGTAACGCTGCAGCGCTCCCCCACCCCGAGTGCAGCATCCACTGCCAGCACCGGCGCCAGCACCGCGGGGGAGGTAAGCGGAGGCGGAGAGCCGTGCAGGGACTCGGCTACAGAGGCAGAGCCGGGGAGGAAACGCCGGGGATGCGTGTAGGGACCGGGTATCAAGCGGCAGGCCCTGACATTGATGCAGACTTGATGGATATAGATTGTTTAACCAAGCGATGCGCTATTTTTCATTCCCGTTAAACTAACTAGAATCAGTCAGCTAGAATACATTGATATGACGGCACCTGCTTTAACAAAAAACCGTGACAAGCACTTTTAGAAGGCTAGTGCTAGCGGCTGTCGGCATTTAGAGCTGAATCTGATTTCAGGGATTAAATCGCACAATGCCAGCTAGCTAGAACAATGCATTTTTGGTAAAGTTTTAACGTTTCCTGATGAAGTAACATTATTGTTTCATATCTCCATATCTATAGTGTTATGACGAATTGAAAATACCATGTAACAACCTCAGAGTGATGACTAAAGAGTTCAGTTTGGGAACGTTACATTTGTATAAACAGTCTACGTTTTACATGAACTAGCTAGCAGGGATTATACAAATCCAAATCTCTTTTCCATGTCAACGAGACGAAGTGACAGTCATATCATAATTTATAGTTCTACACAGCTTTAGAAGTAAACTGTAGCCTATGTGCTGTTTTCATGTCACTCATTATTAATGAATTGATACTATCTAGGTTGTGCTCGGTACATCTGATGCCAGGCTTTATTTGGGTAAACACTGGTTGTGTTGCACAAATCTATATATTCAGTAATCACTATCCTACATTATTAATAATGATCCAGGGGTGGTCACTTACATGCAATATTGACGGACGTTCAACAGGGTGCGCCACCAGAACGCTGGTTGTGTTGTTTTCCATCCAGTGGGCAACATCTTATTTAATATAAATAAACAGTGATATGGCATCGTCTTAGGAACGGAATCACGCGTTTCAAGTGAATATCTGAGTCTAAATTTGTGAGGTGCCAATATGACAAATTTCTTTTTTAAAGTCGTAAAAACGACGGTTATGTAGAAATGGCAGTTAACGATAGTTTACTTTATGATGTAGCCCTTGTAAGCCAATGTAGCTTAACATTAGATATCCTATGACGCAGCACTCACATACACATGCAAACGGTCACAGAAGCAAGTCAGTGCAATAGTTGCTGGCTGCTCACCGTGCATACTGCCATGTTATCAGACCCAGAGGACTTCGCTGCAGCAATGATGTCATACTTAGAGGGACCTCGCTGGTAGCCAAAACTCAGCTCATATTCCCTGTGACTTTGACAAGAATTTGGGCCGCCTGCTTACCCGGAGCTTTTACGCACAGATTTACCGCAGGAATAACAATATATTAGAGACAAACTAATTAAAATCCTTTCTCAAATCTTTCTTGTTACATTAATCATTTTGTCAGCTGTTGTCTGAAACACTTGCTTTATCGCACTCACTCTGTCCTGTCTTTAGATAAAATATACCTAGACTGCTGTTGTGTAATATTTTCTTTAGGATACCTGTTGCAAGAAAAAATAATGTATAGCCTACAAGTATTAGATCTAGAGCACATCACAGACAATATGTAAAGTCTCATAATATGAATACACTGGACTTTTAACACGGATGTAAAACAATATGAATGCCAACCACTGTAACATTCATACATTGCTTTGAGAGCATATCAGTAAGAGCTGTGATGGAAGGATTCTTTGGTAAGCATAATAGTAGCCTACTCATTTGACTGTTGCTCTTGGTATCTAGGACACAACATTGTTTTCCTGACTGTCTTGTGTTGCTTTTTGTCTGCAGGATTTGGGGAGTGATGATGACCGAAAGGCTAACCAAAGGTGGGTGTAAGGCTTATCTTTTTATCACCGGGCTACTAGTCACCTTCATCTGTTGTTATTAGTGTTGTTGTTCTAGGTTGTTATTTGTTGATTGATATGATGTGCATGTAGGAGGGGTTTTCCTTTAGCCTTCATAAAAAATAATTAACTTTAGTGTAGGTCAGAAGGTGGCCAGTGGCAGTTGAAGGCACACGTTTTTGGGAAGCCTCACAATACATGCCTCTGGGCACAGTTTGCTCTTTTTTAACTAAGAAAAGGTGTACCTTTGGCAAAGTAACATATTGACTGTAATGGAGACAGATAGTGGTAGACGATGCTTGTATCTTTCAAAACTCACTGATATTCTGAAAAAAGGTGAAAATGATAAAGAGAGGAACAGTCTGTTTGAAACGCATCTGAACAAATCTACACAAGTTTCATTTTAAAGGAGCTATTGAGAAGAGTAACAGAACGCTGAAAACTGATGTAGCATGAGTGTCCTGTATGATCTTTTTGCCGTTATCCAGTGCATTAGCTCATTCCCCATGAAACCCTGTGTGAGCAGGCTTTATTCATTTTGAAGTATCATCAAAACAGGCTGCCATGGCAGCTGCTGCTGGTGTTTGCTGTGTCAGGACGTGGTGCGGAGATATGACCCTTCCACACCAGTCTCTCTCTCTCTCTCTCTCCTCTCTCTCTCTCTCTCTCTCTCTCTCCTCTCTCAATGGGAGGTCTTGCAAGGGTCTGACTTGCTCCCACTAGCATCTTGCATTGAAAATGAGCCTGACCCAACACACACACACACACACACAGTATGCACACATACACCAATCAGTTGTCAGTGTGTGTGTGTGTGTGTATGTATGTGTATGTGTGTATGAATCTGGGCTGGCAGTAAACGGTTGTTGCATTGAGTGCGCTGCGTCGCTGCTCTGTCCGTGACTTAGATGCCAGGCAGAGATAATACTGACACTGCGTGTGGGCTGGGGTGCAGCACAACACAGCAGGACACAGCAACAGCAGCAGCAGGAGAAACAACAGCTGAGCGAACATATAGAATCACTCATCTTCATTGGAGCTAGTCAGGCAAACAGGGACTCAGACAGATTTGATCTTGAGGGAGTGCTAGGGTAGGTAGAAATTACAGGATGCATCTTGTGGTGGAGTCTCCGAACGAAGCCATGCTGAAGGTGTTGCCCTACTTTGGCCACTCTCAGACTGAGATCTGCAGACTGTAAGTCTATATGATGTATAGTGATGTTGGTTTGCTGAAACAGCAAACTGCTAATTGGGGTTTCTGGTGGTGCTCAATGTAAGATGGTCAAAATTAAAGCATGTATTTGGATGTCATAACATTTTAGGAGGTTGCTGCTTATTTGCCCTGAATATCTTAATGGCAATCACTTATGCAGATGTTGTATTATGTACCCAATGCATAAATGTTTTCAGGGTCTTTCTGTTTTAACAATGACTTCTTTCATTGCTTTTATTTTAAGATTTTAAATGCAATTTACCACATGCAGCAGCACTGACATATTGTAAATGCTGTTATAAACCTGCTCTAATAAGTAGGCTAATAGTCTGTAGTGGATTGCAAACTCTTGAATTTTGAATAGTTCTCAATAGGGTATTGTAAATTTGTTGGTCATTCAGTCGTTATGGTTAAAGTCTTTCTTTTTGACCCAGTGTCCATATGCTAAACAGATGTCCTGTCAGCATTTCTCTGAGGTTGTTACATAACATGCATCGGACATGACATTCCAAGAATTTCCAAAAGTTTCCCAGAGTCACCCAATTGAAGTTCATCACAAGTTTCTTTTTTTCCCAGAATGCATATGGGAAATGTCATCTTTATGTCCTGGTCATTATAGCTGCATTAGAAATGTAAAGAGATCATAAAATGCTCCATGTTCCGTGCCAACACAAGGCACTTTGTCATGCTCTTTCTGCTGGTGTGTGTCAGGGGTTGTAGCCGGTCATCAGCTCAACAAACAAAGTGGCTCTCTGTTCAGTGTTCTTGTGAGGCGCTCAGCCCTCAGAGCTGGTACCCTTGTAGGAAGGGCCATCTTTGTACTGCGGGGGCCTCGGTATCTGTCCACTTTGACCTTTTGGCAGATCACAGGACAGCAGTTATTTCCTCCATCCTCCTAATGCTCCTAAGTAATTTCTGTCAAGACTGTCAGGCATTAAAAAAAATACATTAAGGTTTCATGTTTCTGGGTTCTTGTCATTCATTTACATAGGTTTTAAATAGGATCTGTCGAAATGGCACCCAAAGTAAATTAATATAATAATCTGTTAAACACGTAACAGCTTATTATACTTTTTGGCCTTTTTGTGAATTTTTATAAAGACCCTCATTCTAGTCAGTGCATTGGTACTAGAGACTCATTTGAAATAAAGTGGCCCTGGTGTGGTGCTACTGTGGAGTCAGTGACAAACATATCAGTTGAGGATGTAGCTCTTCTAATTAGCGAAGCCAATTAGACATGAGGGCTGATGATACATTCACCCCCATTCTGTCCTCATGTGCGTTTTTACAAATGAGGGTCATTTGTCCTTGTCCCCCACCCCTGCTTCAGGGAGGGGAAAAAACTACCCAAATGATGTAATCATCTGTTCTGTTCTCGCTGTCCATTGCATTTCAGCCTCAGCGAGAGCTTCTTCATGGTCAAGGGGGCAGCTCTGTTTCTCCAGCAGGGTGGCAACAGCAACACACAGCAGCCCAGGACCCCAACACACCACAAACATGCAGGTACGTCAAGCCAGACTGTGTCTGTGGGTGAACTCACTAAGTCCTGCAATACATGGTAAAGAATCTACTCACTGTTAGTTGGTGAAAATGTATTGCACTGTCGCTCTGCAGTATAACCTACTTCAATTCATAGCTGTTATTTCATTTGGGTGAAGCACACTTACAGAATGCAGTGTCAGTCACTGCATTTCAGTAATTTCCTGAATAAAAGCCCCACCTTGTAAACCACAGGTCAGTTTTTTATGCAAAGTGAAAAAAGAAAGCCATATATTGCACCCATGTATTAAAAACACTTACTTACATTTAATACTACACTTACAGTACTTATAATTACTCAGGATCAGATCATGATTTCACAAGAAAGCAGATTTAGGGAAAGAGTGCTATCCCATGTAAAGCCCTTTCCATGTATTAGTCTCATAGATGAAGAAATTGAGCAAAATCAATGTATTAACCTCGTTTAATAATCAGTAATGTGTGGTACACTCGACATGCATTCTCAGTATTAACCTATAGCTTTGTTATCCATACTGAAGAGTAGTGTTCTACTAGGTGAATTTAGATGTAGCTCAAAGTACAAGATTCCTCAGAGCATGCAGTGTTACAACAACAACAACAACAATAGTAAATAGTTTGAGTTCCCTGATTGGCAGATATTGATTTTGTTTCTGGCACCCTCAACTTGCAACTTTTCCTGGCATTCAAGTCATTGTTGGAGTTCACTACATTTATACTTTTAATCATTCAAATACTTGGTCTGAAGGGTGCTCTGTCTCTTTGGGGAATTGAAAACATTGAACAGTGAAAAGAATAAAAAGTACTGGACAACAGACTGAACCAGTCTGCAGAACACCAGCAAAAAAGACACAAAAGGCACTATGTGTGATCTTCGCATTACCATATTATGTAATGCACTGGACAGAATGTCCAGCCACTCCTCAGTCAAAAACAAGTGTAATAGGTGGAGTCTTTTTTAAACAGGGAAAATGCTTTTAGTAACAGAAAGTAAAGGCTTAGATGGGAAAGTTAGATTGGGCATTTCAAAACTAGTCACAGATGCCTTTAAATACAACACATTGGGCTGTAAGACAGTACACACACTGTTTTCGTTTGTTTTATGCTACTCATTAAACACACTAGGGTAATTTCTGAAATTGCATGCTGTTCTACTACTTACTGTGTATCATTTGTGGTGATCAGCAAAGAACTCTTTAGTAAACAAAATTGGTTGCTGGCAGATATCCCCAAACCATACGATATGTCACCAGGAGCTCATTGGCAATGAGCCTACTCATTACACACTGGCTGTCTAGTTAGAATAAGCAAATGGATAAACTGTGCACTTTAGAGGACGAAGATTTGTACATAGTATATACTGTACTTTTGAATGTGTAATGAGTAGAGCACTTTTTGGACCTTTTGGTAGCACTCTCATAGGTCAGTCAATTCTTAATAAATAATTTCATTAAAGGGGAAATCCAGTGTAAATCAATCAGTAAACCCTGTTGTTCGTGGTCACCGGTGTTGTCTGTAGGAAAAAGAACCAGAAAGTTTGAGACAACATAGACCAAATAGCGAACCGATAACTAATGTTAACTGAATTCAGTTGGTGTTAGCTGTCAGTTCATCTGGCTGTCATCCATCAGATTTTCTCGTTCTTCTCATTGTCGCAGCAATATCACTGACTGACAATCAGTCGACCCAGGTTCGATTCCCTAACCCCACAAGTTGTGAGTCCGTGTCGCTTTGGATAAAAGCATCTGCTAAATAGCAGTCAACTTTAACTTCTGTGCATGGACTAGTAGCACAGTCTTACCCAGATTACCCAAAATGACTTCAAATTCCAGAATGCATTCTGACAGCAAAGGGTGTTCTATAACTGTCTCAGTGAAGTGATGGCAATACCAAGGCATCATAGGTTAAAATCCCAGGTTATGCACGTCTTGATAGAGATGTATGTCACGATTGTAATTAATATTTAGGTTAAAACATCTGCTGATTTAATTGATATGAGTCTGTTCACATTTTATATTTTTTGTAGGTGACTTACCACAACACTTGCAGGTGATGATCAATACCCTTCGCTCTGAGGATCGCATTAAGCTGGTAAATATTCCTCTATGCTGTCAGTCACATCCTACCTTATTTGTTTTGAAAATATTTTTAACTGCATTTATGTAGCCTACTCTGTCCTCCTTTGCAGATAAAATCATTTTTATCAACAATAATAGTAATGTGATGTGAGGCTACCTCACCTCAGATTTATAGTGGTGGTTGTAGATTTGGCTTGAAATTGCTGTTTTTAATTTGATAATGAAATGCTGGAGTTTTATATGACTTACACCATTATTCTACTCTAGTGGGAACACTGTGGTGCTGAAGTGGAAGTACTTGTCTAATTACTTGTGAGAATTCTCTCGAGTAATCACTCTTTTTCTTTCCCTCTTGCTTTCTCTTGCTGGCCCTGTCTGCGTCTCTGCTGTGTTTGTCTTTGTCTAACCAGGCTGTCAGATTGGAGAGTGTCTGGTCTGATCGTGTGCGATATATGGTCGTTGTTTACACAAATGGGAGACAAGATACAGAAGAAAACATTCTCTTGGGCATGGATTTTACAAATAAAGACAGGTAGGGAAGAGGGCCCTTGAACTAGATGCTTCATGCTCGTTACATTGTTTGAGATACATTTTCAAAATTCCCTCTTGATCATGTGGCCAGAAAGACTGTTTTGATACATTTGAAGGACATGAGGGAAAACTGCAGTCATTTTAGGACCATAAAGTCTGTGATAGAAAAGACAACCTGAGGCTAATTTTTAAACAATACCGTATTATAAATGTTGGAGGTGTGAAGAAGCAGCATACTCCATATTTCAGAGTTATACTTTGAATTACTGTATCAAAGTCTGACTGATCAGAGGCCTACTCCTGCTACACGATTCACTTATAGTTGAGCCATCATCTTTACTGAATAGATATTTATGGTTCTTGTTTGTTTTTTTCCAGCAAAAGTTGTTCCATTGGGATGGTTTTGCCTTTGTGGAGTGACACCAGTATACACTTGGATGGTGATGGGTAAGTGGCATGTGTTACATTATTAAAATCAGTTGTATGGGGGGTTTTTTTATATAATTTTTCTGAACAGTATGTGAGCAAGATCATAGTACATACATTTTCAAGCCAAAATGCATCAAAAATTTTAAAATTATAGTGAATGTTGTCTTGAATGTTGCGTTATACACTGTCAAAGAGGTGCACTAGTAAAAATATAACTCTGCTTTTTATTAATCTGCTGATACTGCAAAATATTTAAGGGACATAATGTACAAAACAATGGATGTTTGGGTTATATTTTGTTTATGTTTTGTTCATCTCTGCACTGATGACAGACAGATAGACAGACACCATTTATCTGCTAATTCATGATTCAGCATGGATATCCTGCTGTTTGATTTTTCTCGTCCCACAGAGGTTTCAGTGTGAACACAGCTGGACGCTCACACGTCTTCAAGCCGGTGTCTGTCCAGGCCATGTGGTGAGCAGAGCACTTTTCCCAGGCTCTTGTTTTTCCTGTACACTTTGTTCTATTTTGAAATGACCCAGAAATAACCGAAATCTTTAAATATCAAACACCTCGGCCAATCAGGAGAGCCAAAAATGCCGAATGATTTCACTGCAGGACTTGATTGGTTTGCAGCAGCGCAGACAGTAGAAATTTGCTATAATGCCCCCTCTGCTGGTTGCTAGGCAGAGATGCTATGGAAGGAAGGAAGTCAGATCTGTCCATTGTCACTGGAAGGGGAGGGGAGGTGAGGAGAGGAGAGGGGAGGGGAGGGGAAAAGGGTGTCTGCTGTAAGATAAGCTGTCGGAGCGGGTGTGGCCATATTTGGTTCCTTTTTTGCAGCAGTATAGGACTGCTGATAGAATTGCAAAGCAGTTATTTCAGCATTTGAATTCCGGTGGTTGGAAAAAAATTATTTGGATTTTGACATTTTGACCATCACACAATGCAAGACCATCATGCATTGTCTGCACAGACACCACTGTGTGTTCACCATAATAACTGTCTTAAGAATGGCCAAATCCTCGCACTGCTCTGTCTCATCAGTGTGTTCATAGGAACACCTAGTCTAGCTCACCTGACCTTAACTGATACTCCTCAGGAGCATGGCTAGCTGAATCAGCTGGTTTCTATTGGGTCTGCCATTTTATTCCACAGAGGAGAGGAAGTCTGAGGTTGGAAACTTGTCTCAGCAGCACCTCAGTGATGTTAACAGACAGTAGGCCATACAGCTTTGGTTTATTTTAATGGTTCAATGGATAATGGTATGCACTCATTTCCCAAATATGAACTGCGCTGTGTGTACACCTCCGGCCAGTGTGTTATGCAAACTGATAAAACAAAACCATGTATTGACCACCGCTTTGTATCATAATCAGGTCGTGGTTTCATTATAATGCAGAATAAAAAAGAAATTATTCCCTGTGTGTTAACCTCATAGATTAAGGAACTTTACAAAATAAATGTATTAACCTTGGTTGATAATTGAGGATTCATGGTTATCAAAAATTCATTTCTGAGATTGAGGCTTCTCTATACTGTTGTTCTGTGTGTGTGTGTGTGTGTACACGCACGTCTCCATGTCCGTGTGTGTGTCTGTGTGTGTGTATGTGTGTAGGTCCGCCTTGCAGATCCTACACAAAGCCTGTGAGGTGTCACGCAGGTATAACTACTTCCCAGGTGGCATGGCGCTCACCTGGACGGGTTACTATGAGAGTTGCATTTCGTCAGAGCAGAGTTGCATCAACGAGTGGAATGCCATGACTGACCTGGAGACCACTCGGCCCGACTCTCCCACCATGTTCACTGACAGGTAGCCTTCCATCACCTATTACCTTATAGAGCGATTCAACTGTTTACCTGTATTTGTATCATTATTTTAACACAGTTTGTCTGTCAGTAATAGGCCTACAAAATCTATTTCATTATATATTATTATCTGTTTCAGAGGCGTTAGTCCTCTTTTCAGTTCAGTGCTATTAGTATTTAATGTTTCAACCTAATATTAATTAACTAATATTAATATTGGCTTGATTCTTAATATTTTGTTGTATCATCTACGCAGCATTGAATTCTTTTCTTTGGGTTTGTGCCGTATAGTGGATAGTAGATATGGTTATATAGTTATTATGGTGTTTTTAACCTGACTAAATGTCCGCTCAGTGGCCTACATGCACAATGATAAACCGACAAGCATAGTAAAAATAGCAATACACTCGAGATATGCTGGCCTTGTTATGACCACATGCATTTGTGTGTGTGTGTGTTCTGTGTGTGTGTCTGTGTATCTGTCTCGGCCAGGCCAACAGAGAGAGAGCGAACCGAGTGTCTTATCAAGTCCAAATTGCGCAGTATCATGATGTTCCAGGATCTGGAGAATGTCACCTCAAAGGAGGTAAGTGATTGTCTCAGATCATGCTATATAGCTGAAATGCTATAAAATCATGCCAGATTTAATCTTTGCAATACTTTAAAACTGATGAAATGTGTTTGTGTTCTATCCAAAATACCAAAATAACTACAATATAATGTATGTATATGTTAAGTATATTGTATTTTAAAATAAGACAAGATATCTGCAACATATGAAATGGGCATTTATGTGAAGAAAAATGTGTGTTCATGACAACCTCTGCTACTATGAAACTTTCATTAGGCTCCTGCCAGGAGCATGGTAAAGATAACATTGGTCTCATTGTCCCTTCAGATTCGCAATGAGCTAGAACAACATATGAGCTGCAACCTCAAGGAGTACAAGGAGTTCATCGACAATGAGATGTTGCTCATTCTCGGCCAGATGGACAAAGCCACACTTATATTTGACCACCTCTACTTGGTTAGGACTCTCACATGATTTTCAGAGATAGCTTGTAAAGATTGTAGTTGTAGTAAAACTATACAACTCAGTGGTTCCTCTTGGGCTTAGGGAACAGAGCTTCCGAGTTGAAGACAGAAAGTCATGTGTTCGATTCCCGGCTGTCACAAGAGCCATTGTTTCCCTAAGCAAGGTCTTTAAGCCCAAGTTATGCCAGAGAGATTGTCCCTGTAACTGGTTTCTGTTAGTTGCTTCGGATAAAAGTATGAAGTAGATGTAAAGAGTCAATAGCAAATAGCATATTTGGCATCATAAACAATACAGTTAACCATTTTAAGTAGTTTTTATTATGGAAGGCTGTGGTCCATTAGCTTGCATGTTCAGTTGTTATCAGTGCTAATCTGTGGTCTTAACTTTCCTCTAGGGCTCTGAGTGGAATGCCTCTAATCTTGAAGAGTTGCGAGACTTGGGGTAGGTTACACATCCAGCAGACAGATTCACTGTAATAGACTCTGATGCAGTGCCTACAGTTTTACAGAAAAATAGATTCTGACACCAAAATGATATAGGTATATAGCATGAAAACTATTTTTTCTGTTATGAAAAATAGTACATAAAAAACTTCTTACTTTGTGTTCACCTGTTTTTGTGTTGGATTTAGGGTGGGCTACATCCTTAATGTCACGAGGGAGATTGACAACTTCTTTCCTGGCACATTTGCATATCATAACGTACGAGTTTACGATGAGGAGGCCACCGATCTACTGGCTCATTGGAATGACACTTACAACTTCATCGTCAGAGCCAAGTAAGCTTATGAGTTGCGCCGTATAGGATAGTATATTGAAACACATAATGTTATTCTATGCATTACAAGTACATAGAGTAGAGTGCATTGATATTTCCAAAGGGTGAAGAATTCCACTGGTACAAATACTGCCAATGGTACTTTTTATGAACTCTTATAGTTGTTTAGCATGACATGCTTTAACTTCATATTTTCAGGGGAAAGGGGCCTATGTGTACAAATGCTGTTGTTTGTTATTTACAGGAAAAATCAGTCCAAGTGTCTGGTACACTGTAAGATGGGTGTGAGTCGATCAGCCTCAACAGTGATCGCTTATGCCATGAAGGAGTATGGTTGGTCCCTTGAAAAAGCTTTTAACTTTGTCAAACAGAAGAGAAGCATTGCCTGCCCCAACACTGGCTTCATGAAGCAGCTGGCTGAGTACGAGGGCATCCTGGACGCCAGGTGAGAGCACAGGGCCAGTACCTGTATCTTAGCATCAGAGTTCCAGTACCTTAGCATCAAAGTTCAAGTATCTTAAAGTAGCAGTTCCTCAGTGTCAGAGTTCCTGTTCTTTAGTGTCAGAGTTCCATTCCCTTAGCATCAGAGTTCCAGTACATCATAATTTGCTGCACAAAGAATTACTCTCAAAAGAATCTAATCTGCAAAGAAGGGCTTTGGGCTGTAGACCAGTGTTCTGCAGAATGGTTTATGAAAGTTTCATAGTAATTTATTTTGGCTTTCATGATTTAAAAAAAGAAAAACAGGCTCGGCTTTAATGATGTTATTGAACATCACATTGAAAGTTTGTTGCAGTTAGTCATTAGAAGTCTGCAAGCTGATTTTAGAAGTTATTTGGATGAAGACCTACCACTACCACTTTTCAAAGACCAAATTTTTTCCCATGCGGAACATGTATAAGTATTTAACAGAACTGACAGAGTAATGTAGCAAGTATCATCTAGTAATTTCAAAAACAGATTTTTTTCTCTACTGTTCTACCTTTTCTTTCTCTTAATTTTGTTCTTCAGTAAACAAAGGCACAATAAGCTGTGGCATCCAGAGGGAGGAGGTGACGAGATGCCAGAGGGGGGACAGGAGTGTTGCGGCCCGGAGGAGGAGCATGGAGAAGGTGAGGACTGGCTACGGGAGGGAGGTGCAGCGTCCGCATCTCCCCACTGCTGCGGCGGCGGTGGTGTGGAGATGGCGCCACTGGACCAGCTGAACTACAACTATTACTTTCGCCGGCTGTCGGACACGGCTCTGGACAGCGAGCCCTCGACACCGGTGCGCGGACCGCCGCTGCTGGGCCTTGAGCGCGTCTTCATCGAGATCGAGGATGTGGAGCGGGACGCGCTGCTGGATGACGACGGGTTCCCCACGCCGACGCTCGGACCACCACTCGGGGAAGGGACGGCAGCGCAGACCTGCGGTCGGCTCGAGCCCCTGGAGGACATGCGTCTACGGCTGGAGTTCAGCACGGTGGAGGAGGAGGATGAGGAGGAGGTGCAGAAGGAAGAGGCTGAGATGGCGGCTCTCGCCAGCGGGGCGGGAGCTGTGGGTGATGACGGCAGTGCTGTGTCACGGTCCGCGTCCGGCACTTCATTGTCTAACCTGAACCGCTTCAACAACGAGAATGCCAACAACAGTAACCGCCTCGCCAACAAGCGCAGCTGCCCGCCTGCCTTTGACGTGAGTGTCTTCCAGATTGATTTCAGACTGTTACTATTTAATGGTGTTTGTCTGCACTGCATTTCACCTTGAACAACATACAAAAAGTCAATGGGCTTTTGCTTATTGTCTACAAATATAAAAAAGCTGTAAGGCTCAGGAATTTAACTGTTACTGAAATGCTCACATGTAAAGGGTTTTGTGGAGGTTTATTAATTAAGTAATTAAGAGAAATTCTATGTGTAAAATTCAGGAAATGTTTGGTTGTCAACCTATGTTAGGTCATATATCTTTCACTATTCAATATCTCTGAAGATGCCTGAAAGTTATCAATATTCAAGTGTATACAAAGAATTACAACAAGAAATATTAATTGAAAAGCCACAACATAATGAAGTCTATAGACTTTTGGATAAAAGTCAGGATTCACGGTTGCAAAATATTGATTTCCTCATCTGAAAATGAATAGTAAACTCATACTGGTTTCCTCATTGCTGTGTGTGATTTGTACATGTGTCACTGGACATGTACATGTGTCACTGGAACAAACACAACCCTGACCATACATTTGCCTCGATGTTTGTTCCTCTGTTTAGGACAGTGCTAGCATCAGAAACCCTTACAAGGTGAAGCCCTCTTACCAGTCGTGCCGGGACTGCCTGCGCCTGCCATCAAGTCGGCGCTGCGAGCGCTTGGCCGGGGGCCGCACCCACCGCCTTAATCCCCCACGCCACTCCGCACTACCCACCATCTCCATCGAGCCCCCGCGAGGGGCCGCCAACCCCTTTGCCCTCACCGCTGCTCGCTCTGCTGCCTCCTCGTCCTCCTCTGCTCACACTCTACAGCTGCCAGGGACCAGCGTGCAGCCGCCTTCCACCCAAGCCCCCTGCAGTCACCTCTGCCGCTGTGGCCGTTGCCCCCGTTGTGCCAGCCGTGCCCTCCCTGGAACGGCCCCTCTCCCGATGGCAAGCCTGGAGGCGTACCGCCAGCAGCTGGTGTCCCCCATGAATTGCGAAGAGCTCCAGCGGGACCTCCAGGGCCCCCTGGAGACAGAGGACCTGGAGGAGCTGCAGGAGGAAGAGGAGGAGGTGGAGGAGGAAGAGAAGCGAAGAGGAAGGAAAGAGGCGGTTAGCACAGGGGCCATTAGCGAGCTTACACTGCTTCAGCTGAGTCTGGACGGTGGAGAGAGGCCAGTGGCAGAGCTGCATCAGGAGGCCCTGTCGATGAGGCCAGTCACGGATCCTCATGAGGAGGCTCTTACGTTGAGGCCAGTGGCAGAGCTGCATCAGAGGGACTCATCAGGACATGCAGCACTGACCACTGGCCTGGTGCGGCAGCGTCTGGAACAACTCTCCAGCCTGCCTCTCGAAGATACCCACCCCCGAGGAACACAGTCAGAGCTGATGGATTTTGGCAAGGCTGGGGAGCAGACAGTCCCCCCTGGACCTGTGGAAGAAATGGAAATAGACGGCGGCAGTGCCACTGGCCTCACCCAAGCTTTGGAAACGCCTGTTCTTTCACCTGCTGGGCCTCTCCTTCCCTCTTCTCCGCTCGGGTGCTCCCTGACCCGCAGCTCCAGCAGTGACAGCCTGGCCAGCCTGGCCAGTGTGCGGGGGGGCCAGCCAGGGATGGTGCGGCAGCGGGCGCAAGAGATCGAGACGCGCATGCGGCTAGCGGGGCTGACCATCCCCTCCCCCCTCAAACGCTCCAACTCCCTGGCCAAGCTGGGAGACCTTACCCTCTCCACCCAGGACCTTTCGCCCTCCTCTCAGCTTTCCGAATCCAGCGGTGGAGAGCAGACACCCCGCTATCCAGCCCTCTGCTCAATTCTGGCCAAATCCCAGTCTGGGGTACCCCGAAGTTGACTCTGTCTTTCCTCCTTCTCGTTTTGAAAACACAATCATGAACTAGATCAAGATAACGTTGTCTGGGCTCCAGTCCTCTTTAACCCAGCAGGCTGACTGATCCCTGGATGTCTGGATTCTGACACTACTGTTATACCAGTATATTAAGATGCCCTTGGGTCATATTGGTGCCCCATATTTATGACCCTTACACAACACCGCCTGGCCACCTGCTTTCTCTCCTCTGTCCTCACACACCCAAGACAATCCAGCTGTCAGCCTTCAATTACCTTCACTTCAATTACACTTCACCACCACTGCGATGAGTGTGAAAACTGACTTCCTCAGAGCTTTTGGTGACTCCTGACACTCAGATTGTCAGCAGCTGAGATGGAAGATTGATTGACACTTGATTGATCACTGTTCCTCCCCAATCCCTAACTGACCCCCCTTACCCCCCCTCACCCACCCCTCATGCAAACACACACACCCCTTTTTCCCCGAAAAGCACTTAGCTCCACGTGTGTGTTTTGTCTTTTCTAATTCTCCTCTTTTCTTAGGTCTGTGGTACTGTTTTGGTGTGCGTCTGTCACAGTCAAGCACCATTGGCCCAGGGCACTGCTTAACAGTGTGGTCAACGGGTCAGTGGAG
Source organism: Tenualosa ilisha (assembly GCA_015244755.2). NCBI lineage: Eukaryota > Metazoa > Chordata > Actinopteri > Clupeiformes > Clupeidae > Tenualosa > Tenualosa ilisha. The sequence goes on along the minus strand of PYXC01001715.1, from coordinate 2,275,193 downwards.
GAAGCTCGGAGCGATATGTAATTGCCCTCTGCTGTACTTCCTCCTTAGGTTCGAGCGTCAGACCGCACAACAAGCCGGGGCTTCCAACAGTGTCTCCTCACATCCCGCAGAAACCCTTAATGTAATTTACCTGAGGCCGTTTACGGCACAAAAATACTGCCTGTGTTGTATTGCGCAAAAGCCTCACATTTAAAAAGAACAAGAGGAACAAGGCATGTGAGTGACCCAGGCAAGGATACTTAGCGGCGACAAAGGACTGAAGCTAGAGAACAAATGAAACATTTCTGTTTTAAAATGAATGTCCATCTTGCCATATACTTGCGCTTTGACCATAGTCGTGAAAAATGCCGACAGTGCAACATTTGGTCTTGGCTAAAAAAAATAAAAAATAAAAAAAAAATGTTGAATTCTGAAAAGTTTCCAAAAGCACAGACTTAAGTTAATCGTAACCCTTTTTACTCCAGATTTTTTTGTTCTCTCCTGCTTTGTATTTATTGTTTTGTTTATTTATTAGATAAACAGATTGTATTATTTAATATATGTATCAGAACACCTGTATGCAACTTAACACTGTTTACGTATGGTACCTAGTTGTACGCTCATACTTTGTTACAAGAGGCTGGGGAGAGTGATGCCACTGGTACTGTGAATGCTGAGGTGCAATGGGAAAGCCATGGAAAACTAAAGACTGAAAAGGTGTTGAGATTGTGTGGGTGTGTGCATGTGTGCCATGCCTGGACCATATATGTGAGAAGGAAATCAAATCACTTATTGTCTTCAAACCAGATCTTTTTGAGTATGATCCGGTTATATTTTTTGGCATGTTGAGGTAGCATTGCTTTGGTTTATTATTTCTTTTTTTCTGTAATTTTTCATGTGCAGACAGATTACTTTTTGTTACAGGCCAAAATCAGAAAGCAGATGATTACTGCGTAGTTATCATTTTGTCAGCAGTTGTTGCCTAAAATAAAAGCTTTGATTGGTGGGTTTCCCCCGAGGCCATATACCAAGCCATTCTCTATACTTAGTGGTAGGAACAGAACATTTTTGCCAATGACGTTCAGTAAAATAAACAATAGAAGTGAGTACTCTGCTGTGCAGCATCTCTTAAATGGTAAATGACTGAAGAGTATAGAAATGAAAAATGAAAAAAAAAACAGTGTATTTAGTGAATACACTCTGTGATTATATTTTTAACTATCAACAATAGTCCACAATCTGTGCATTGTGATGTTTCACAAGCATGTAGGCTACTCACTTCAGTGTTTTTACTGAACAATAATGCATTTCATCTTTTAGCCATTACTTGTACTATTCTGGTGTGACCCTCAAACCCCTAACCCATGTGAACAATTATCAACTGTCATATGACGAAACTAAGATGTCATATACTTACATGATGCACAAGCCCATTTGATATGCCATGCCAGCTTCTGAGTATATCAGCTTCGGAATCTATAGCATCTGTAGCCTCTCTTGAGTCTGCTCCATGTTTGCCGTCAGTGTGCTGAAGGATTGTCGCTGTCTCCATTACGGCTTACGTCGCGTTTATACATAAGTGCCTTATGTCTGGCCTTCAAGCCATTACGTTGAGTTGGTAGGTTTGTGCACTCCAAAGCTGTCCCTGTTTTTTTTTGTTATGCACTTGCTTCTTGCCACACTTCTGCTTACAGTGTTCTCTCTCTCTTTAAGAATAAAAAAGGAACAACAACAAACAGTCACAAGATTTGTAAAGCCAACCAAACAAGCATTAAGCATGGCTGCCAACAATTTAAATCATTTACAACACCCTCCACCCCACGCCCATTTTCACCTCTTTCTCCACTTGATGTGTGTATGCACATACACACACACAAACACAGGACAGACTGTTGCTTATACTTTTTTTTAAATTATTATTTAGACCAAAGTCCTCTTTTGTTAAGAGGTATTTTGGAGTGCATGTGTATGTCATTGTTTGATTTTTTGATTGGAGCTTCAAATTCCAGACAGCTGGGTCAATGGCCCATCTTGTCTGACAATCCAACACTGAGTAACTGCACCTTAGCTGAAAGAAAGAGTGAGAGAGAAAAAGAAGAGAGAGAGGAAGGGTGAGATTGACAAATCATTCATGCCAAAAGTGCAGGGGGTATTTCACAAAGGTAGGTTTCTTCTTGAGCTAACCAGATGATTTTTCCATTGTGGAAACCTGTGGAGTGAAAAGTGCCATTTTGGGTTTTTCTTCTCTGCAGATAACTCATCAAGCCAGCTTTATGAAATACCCAGCAGGTTTGCGACACTTTGGTGTTGACATACGGCAATCTCAGCTTAAATGAAAATATTTTTTTTGTTTAGATTCTTAAATGGGATGCAAGTATGAAAGAAATCAAAAAAGCTAAATAAGCTTGCTTTAAGTGACTTCACTTTCTGTTAACATTTAACTTTTTTATTTAAGCTGTGACTTTTTTGTATTACCACACTGTACATTGACTTTGTTGAAGTTGGATTTCTTTTTTTACATTTTGTTGACATTCTGTACTGTACTGTGTATGACTGAAATAAACAGTATCCTTTATGCATCAGCTGTTCCACAGTGCCTCTGTAAGCTACTGTTTAGTGGACTATAACTCACTATAACCCACTTAATTGCCCTCTTCAATTTCTCTGCTGCATTAGCACCATAATACTGAGATTAGCTCTTGCCTGGGAAATGACATTTGGAAGGCATACGATCACACTCTCTTGTCCGTCCCTGTGTGCAGCTCTGCCATTGCTGAGCTTAATCCTGTGTGTGTTGGGCAAACTAAATGTGTGTACCGGGCAACAGTTATTGAATTAGGGAAATGTGGTCATTCACATCACGGGGATGGGAGGAAGAGTCTGGGAGCTTATCAGACTCAAGCTTAGCTCACACAGAAGTCTCTGTGGTCCAGAAGAGCGCTAGAGGCTAAGGCAGGAATATCCACCAAGTCCGGGTGAGTCAGTTTACTCTCTTAACACAGGACATTGCCACATGAGGACAACGACTGATTAGCAGGTCAGGGTCATCATATAGAGCAAGCAGCAGAGAGAGGTACCAAAAAGATGCTTTAACATTTTGATGTCTTTGATTGTGGGGTTACACTGTTCCTGGGAATATAGAGGAAGTCATAGTGTATACTAAGTAGGGAAGTCATTACAGCCAGTAAGGACTACATAGACAGTACATGGCTTGTACAGTATAGGCTGGTTGAAAGTGTTACTTCTTGTTACTTTCTGAATGCTGAAAAGATGGAATTATCAGTAGTTTTGTAACATGTTACAGTTCTATGTAAATGTTGTTGAAGTAGCCTGTAATGTCAGTTGTGCTTTGAAAGACAACTACTGAAAAACCTACTGGACATTTTGTTGGCTTTAGCTGTTGTCAAAAACCGAGAGCATGAAAGGGGGATCAAGACACTTAGTGTTAGTGATGTTTTTTGAGCACACACCAATTTGCCACACTAATTGCAGAAGATACATTAATACATTTCTCAGAAGCACAGAGCAGCTCATTCAAGCTGTCCAAAATGTTGTTCAGTGAGAATTTGTAAGTCGCTTTGGATAAAAGCGCCTGCTAAATGCCTAAATGTAAATGTAAATGTAAATGAGAATCATTAGCTTCAGAGCTCACTGGGCACCAACCCAGGGCTGACAGGGAGACTTAAAGCCTCTAGGGGTGACTGACGGGACATGTGCAGGATTGCTGCCTACTTGTATCGCCATCAGAAAACCACACACTGAAAACAAACCAGTTAAACAGACATCCAGGTCTCATAGATAGCCTTTTCGCCTGTCCATTTAACCAGAGACCCCCGCCCCTTCCTCCCCATGGCTATTTTAGAAGCAGCTGAGAAAAAAAGTGCCATTTGGGTATTTAGTTTTACAGCCTGTTTTATGTGTCTGTGCAAGAATAGTACAGCCATATCCATATCCTGTCACTGAACATGTAATACATGGGCACTGAACAGTCCCCATTTTTCAGTGAAAGGGCTGATGTGTACTAGTGTGAGAAGCGTCTCTTGGTTGTTTGCCTGGATTGTTTCTCTTCTGTCGTGACTTTGCGTAATAGATAGTTCTGTCCTCACATGATGTAGGCAAGGGAATGTGTGTGTGTCTGTGTGTGTGTGTGTGTGTGTGTCTGTATGGGGGCTGGGAAAAAGGAAAAAGGGAATGGGAGAAAGACAGACTGCTTGAGGAGTCAACAACTCGTTTAGGGACAAGCTTTGCCAAAATTCAATTCAGTTTAATTTATATAGCGCCAGTAACAACTACGTTTTTCACAAGGTGGCAATTCCCTATGAGACCTTTGAACAGTGTGAAAATGAACCAAAATGCTGACAATCTTCATGGTGTCAGAGCAACATAAATAAAAAAAAGAGTTTTACCTGGGCCTTTCATATATTTTCATATAATAATCTATGATCTATTGGTCTAACAATCTTTTGTCCAAAGACTGTACATACATAGTCAGTAAGTATGTTTCAGCTTTTAATACAAAACCTATTGGAGGATGTGGCCATGACAAACTGTGTGTACCAGCTGTGTACCAAAGGGGAAGATGGGGGTGGGGGTCACCTAACAACAGACTGTTGTTATGGATGTTTTTGTCAGCTGCTGTCATTATGGCAGACAGTAGACTCACCTTAAAATAACCACGTAGATTTATGATTTAACATTGTGTACTTAGAGCCTTACATCACATGGAGAAAAAAACTATTTAGTAGGCTGTCGCCTATTTATTTCCACCATTGACTCAAATTAAACCATTTTTTAGACTTTAAATGTGTTCATATGGTAAACATGGGAAGGATCACGGCAACTTTTCAACACCATTCAGGTCAAGAATAGAACAAGAGTCATTAAGCCTGATAGACCAACAGGGTCAAGGACCCCAGCGGCTCTCTCTGTCCTCAGTCTCTTGTCACCCATTGAAATGAATAAATGTATCACATGCCAGCACCTATGTCTTGGCAGCACTTCAGTAAATGGTTTTCAATACACAAATGCTGAAATCACCCGCTTGCCAAATGATTTGGTCTCTTACAGAGTTGTGTTGTTTTTTTTTTTTTTTGCTCAACTAACAACAGCCAAACAGATTTTCAACTTATTGGAATTTGTATTAAAATGTAATTTTAAAATGATGATTCAAATAATGGTTTAAAAAATGTAAGAGTGATTGCAGTTGTATCACTACAAATTCTGTGTAGCATTCTGACATACATTCATGAAGCATGTCTGTGTAGTTTTGCATTTCACTGACCTTACAGTGGACAATCTATGAAATCCTCTAAAAATAGTCAATGACTGGCCTTCCAAAATCCATATGCCTTCCATGCTTAATCAATTGCTAAACAGCCTTGTTTCTGAGAGATGGTCTTAGCAGCAGGTCATTTGAGCTTTGTAATAATCTTCAGGCTTGCCAGACCCATTACAAGTTTCAGTGACAGTCCTAATAATATCATTATCCATAAATAGAGTAATTTCCTTGACTGCACAGGGTTTGGGTTCATAGTAAGGTTAGCAATTTCTTTCTTAGGTGCCATAGTATATATTTGGTAGACATATCCTCTCTCTCTCCTTTCTAGTTGGATGTGACCTTCGCACCCAGTGACAGATCTTCTCTTCCAGTTGTCCTGCTTCCATTTTGGCTCTCTGAGTCACTACAGTGAGAGCCTTTTTTAATTATAGACACCACTACATTCCTGAAATGCAGAATGAGAGAGGGGGAGAGAGAGAGAGAAATATAGAGAGAGAGTGAGTGAGACGAGGGTTGTAGATAAACTCTAATGGCATGTCAGCCCCATGTCACTGTCAGGAAAGTCCTAAAGCTCAGCCATGGTTTGAACAGGAACATACACTGATGTCTGTTTTCCATAGGAGATATGGGGCAGAAGCAGGACAAGGCGTCCAGCACAGACGGAGGCTCCCCCAGCACTGGCACTGGGACCAGTGGCCTTGACGAACAGGACCAGACGCACCAGGGAGCGCAGGACGCCCACGCTGAAACCCAGTCGGAGTATAGCACTGAGTGGGACACCAGTGACAGTGAGGAGGTGTCCCCTACACCCGACATAGCAGGCAGTGATCACGTCTGTTGGGCTGACCCCATGACAGAGCCAGTCGGGGAGCTGGCAGTAAGACCTGACCTCAACGCTGGTGACAATCCCTCCCCCAAGAGTGGAGTTGGTGAAGGAGGAGGAGGAGGGGAAGGAGGAGGGCTGGACAGGGGTGGTGAAAGCAAAGCTGTTCCACTGAACACTCCGAAACCAGACACTTGTCCGAGGCTCGAGGGAACGGCACATAGCACACAGTCCAAAGTACGTGTCGAGTTTGCCACCGAGACGAGCCCCAGCCACGCGGAGGGAGCAAGAACGAGCGCTCGAGCGGACAGCTCGACGGCTTCTGGTCAGGGACAGTCAGAGGTGGCGATGAGTGGACTGATCGACTCAGAGGGCATGGCTCACAGGATTGCAACTCAGAGTGAAGATGCCATGGACTCTACTAACCAGACACATCTTGCCAATACTGCAGAGGAGCACATTGTTGTGCTTGAAACCAACAACTTCTCAACCCAGTCTGAGTCTGATCGTCTGAATAGGAACACTGGCAAGAACAAACAAGACAACACTACTGTTTCACCGAGAGGGAAAACCATTGGATCAAATCTCCCCGGAGAAAAAGAGGACAGAAAGATGGGAGCTGGAAGTGTGGCCGAAGTTCCCAAAACCGGAGTGGATGATACAGATCAACAGGGTGTCACAAGAAGAAAGAACACCGCTCCCCAGCAGCGTTCCCAATCCTTCATTACTGCTCGAGAACCAGCAGATAATCGGCAGCCAAGCACCTCTGCTGGGGCAAGTCACAGGGTAAGGGCTGATAATAGACCCCTGTCATCCCAACCTCCTGTAGACAACATCAACCAAACTGGTAATTTACTGCCAAAGGGCCCGCCACCATCGCAGGGCAAAACAACCGCCTGTCCGTATGCTCGCGAGCAAAAGCGATCCCCCTCTGCGCAACAGTGCCAAGATGGTTCTCTGGATATTTCAGGTTCCACTGATAGCAAAAATGCTGACAATCCCTCAGGGGTTATACAGGATAGCTTACCTAGAAACACTCAAGCTCTTTCCACTGTGTCGGCTCCAGACAGGGATTTAAAGCTAGGTCGTGACACGACACAGACTCTACGGGCTGAAAGAGGCTCAGGGGCTCAAGGCAGCCTTAGGACCAGCCAGAGCAATGAGACAAGCAAAACTCTGCCAGGAATGGAGCACAGAGATGTGCGCTCTAACTCCAGCCAGGGCGAAGGTGAAACGACGGCACTGCCTCATCAGGGCAACCAATCAAAGCACATGGATGCCACAGGGGTCCGCAGTCACTTGCCAAATGCAGGGTCTTCGTCAGAGGAGCCGCACCACACCACCGCAGATGGTGATCATGGATCTGATAATAGCCAGGACACGCTGTATCAGAAAAATGTTAATTGGCCCAACCTGAAGATTGAAGAGGGCTTGGAGTCAGAGTCCTCCAGCACATTCCAGTCAGACAGAGGACAAGCAGGGGACAGCGAGTCTGTCAGAATGATAGCAGCATGCACTCACAGGGAGCAGAGTAAGAAAGATCAATCCTTGCCTGTGAAACAACCAGTAGACGCAGCCCAGGAGCTACTTACTGATATGGTTACATCTGTGGGCAGAAACCCAATGCACGGGGTTGCCGCTGTCATTCCCAGACCAAAGGTCCAGCAGGCACCCGAGGGAGCTCCAAATAAGTTGGGTCACACTGCAGGTTCCAGTGTGTTGCGGGAAGGTGGCATGGCCCAAGGGCACAGCAATGGCATGAATACAGACTCTCCATCACCAGCCAACCACACATCCTCAAGAACACACAACAATGGCTCTTCTCCTGTGGGTGAGCTCGAAGCCAAAGGGCCGTTGCCACTTTGTTCTTCTCGTCCAAATGAAAGCAACTGGTCTGAGGATAATGACATTGTCCTATCCCAATGTGTCCCGTTTGAATCTGAAGACTTTGAGAGACTGCAGCTCACAGCGACTAGGCATAAAGAGCGAGAACCTCTCTATTTAACTGCTATGGTCACAGCACCTCCACAGATACTCTGTCTTCCCGAATCAAAGGCGATGATGGATGAGGCTCACTCATTTCCAGTAAACAACACATCTCCCCAACATGAACACCACATCTCCCCCCATGCTGAGGAGAAAATGTCTCTGGATCGAAGAGCTAAAGCCAAGGGCCCCCCTCCACCTGTCCCAAAAAAGCCCAAAAACCCCTTCAACAAGGCCACTGCTGCCCGCAAACCAGTCTCACCTCAGGCCTCTGAAGAGAAGTGCCGATACATTGACCACCTCCTCCTCGATATCAAGCAGGCACGCCGCGATTCCTTTGAGACTTTTCCAGAGGACTGCACCAGTCCAACCGATCCTAAGCATCCCGATCCCAATCTGCTCCTAAACAATCCTAGTGCACATTTTGTTCCCCCTTACATGTGCATGACAGAGGAGTATGACCCAAGAGACGATGAAATGATGGCCGCATCAAACGACAACGGTATGTACTACATCAGGCCAGATTTTGCAGTCATGGCAAAAATGGCAGGTCGGTGCAATCAAGAGGGGTCACGAAATTTAGACATGGAATGGAGTGACCCCAGGGATCATGTGTTAGAGCAAAGCACAAAACTTAAAGGCCCACCACCGCCTGTACCAAGGAAGCCAAAGAACCCATTTGCCCAGAGTTCATCACCGCGAGCCTCCAGTTTTGAGGTTGAAGATGCAGAGGTGGCCGAGTATCCTGTCAGAGATGATGAGTACCCACCTAATATGCATTTGTCCACTGAAATGTATGAGCTAAAACATGAATCCAGAGGACACAGAGAAAGAGAGAGGGAGCCTGAGAAGCGACACAGAACCAGAGAGAGGGCCAAGTCAGATTTTGACACAGACAGTGATCTGAGAGAGAGGTGGCACAGGGTGCAAGAAAGAGAAAAAACAGACTGTGACATGATCCAGGATGAACTGTATAAAATGATACCTAGGACAAGTGAGTCCAGTGACAGGAAACAAAAAGTGCACGAGAGAGACAATCTTGACTTTGACAAACAGAGTGAATTGAGTGAAATGAGACGCAGTGCCCCTGAAAGAATCCACTCTGACTTCGGCATACAGGCAGAACCGAGAGAGGTGGCACCAGAGCCCAGGATACACCGACCCGTTGAGAGAGCAAGGAGTCACACACTCCCCACCAACACCAGAGCTGTCGAAGACTTCAATGATGTGGCCCGGTACAAGCCTGTCCATGAGCTGATCAAGGAGACCAACCTCAAGCAGGACAATGTCAGACACCATCGCTCCTTGTCTCAGCGTGAAGAAGCCAAGCCTGAGGTCAACCTGGAGAGGGGGTCCAGCCTCAAGGTATCGCAGATGAAGAAGGCATTTGATGTCACCAAGAAGTCCACAGAGCCTCGCGTGGAGAGTTCATCACCCAAAAAAGGTAAAGCCAATTTTCTACAGCCATGCTAATCCTAATTTTTTAAGTTTAAATGTATATTAGTGAGCTAGATGTCATGTTTTTTATGCATCTGTTAAAGTCAGTCTATGTGGATTTTGATGAGATTAAATCAAATTGAATTTGACTTGACCTGAACTGCCTGGATTAAGTCAGTGTGTCCTCCAGAAACTACTGTGCTATGAAGTTGTCACTGGTAGTATTGACAATTGCCCAGTAGAGGGCTCTCTTTCTTTAAAAACACTGCAGCAGTGATTTTTGTTGCACAAGTATGCACAAATCATTCAGCACTAATTCTGCCTGTTTCTGCAAAAACTCATTGTGAGTTGCAAAGAGAGTGTTTGCTTACTGTAGAGAAAACACACTGGTCTGGGGAAAAGTATCTTTTTTCCAAGAACAGAGACAGATGTTGAAGGGAGTCTGCTTTTTCAACTGTAGGCCATTACAGTGGTAGGTTGGTGAAGTAACTAAACTCGCGAAGTGAGAAGTCAGAGTAGGTTTGTCCAGTGTGGTTATATAATAAAATATATGTTTGTGTTATATATGTGGTTATATAATAAAATAAACAATAAACCTTCAATAAACATTATTATAATTAAGCAAAGAGCCTGTCTACAATTATGCTGTATATGGAAAAGAAGATTAAAATGTTTGCATGTGAAAACTGAAATCTTATATCTTATATCTTATATTCAGTAATATCAGAAGAACACTCTATTAAGACTGACAATCTAAGGCTTAAAAATACAATAGGTTGCATGGCCTGTCAGGCAGGTAATGGGGAATAGGAATAGAAATTGGAAACAAATTGGAAACATTGTATTTTGTAGCCTATTGTATATATTGTATGGCTGAGTCAGTGTTTTGTGCAATTAATTGCTTCATAGCTAAGAGAGATTATTTGAATATTCGAAAAGTTTCAGAGGAATAAATCTGAATGTGATGGGTTTCAAGTCCTTTTGTGCAAATATCTGGTATCAAGACAAAAAATGTTTTTTTAAATGTACAAGAGATGTCCTTTCCCTCCCAAAGATGTCTGAAGCATGTAATAGTCCTAGGCCTAGATATCATTTTGAGTGAGGGAGGGGCAGTACAGATGCTGTGAGAATGGGAGGAGAAAGGGCGTCTCTCCCCATTTCATTGACTTGGAGAAAGGAATAGTGTAGCAAGCCAGAGCTTGGGCGGGTACCAACAGGACAATTCAAACACCATACGGACATATTTTCTTACTGCCAACATTTTCATGTTTCGAAATTATTCATTTTGTTGACTTAGGACATTTGCTATTATCAACGGAGGTAAGGAATATGCCCCAAACGAAAAAACTGCTACATTTATCCTGAATGTTCAATGCGGTTGTGGTTTTAATGGGAGCTGAGTGATCTGCGGGCTAGCTAGCATCAGTGGAACAGCCACACATCCGCCAGGCGCTGGCTAATTCTGTTGTGCGGGTTGTGTCCAGATTTTCGATTTTCATAGCAGTAAGCCTAGATGTTCTCTTCATTACATTGTTACGAAATTGTATTCGTGTTACATCTTCTCTTGCTTGAATATGCTTAATTTATGTCGACTGTTGAATGGGTTGAGATTCCTGATTCTCAGCTCTTCTTAAAAGCGCCATAGGTTAGCATTTTTCCCACTTCCTGGTATCCGGTGGAATAATGTTGCCTAATGCAGGCTAACCAGCTAGCTAGCCAGTAAAACTCCATATTTCCCACGTCAGAAAAAACGCCCGGTTAGTTCGTATCGGTAATGTCAGTAGTCATCATCTTTTTACTCTAAAACGGGGTATTAAACTGCGAGGCGCATATTCATTTAAACTATGTCTTCATAGGTATTGGGCAGAATCTGGTTTCATATTCTGGGCGCCAGCAGTTTTGTTTCACCCTTATATGGATGTGCATTTCTCCATATCCAGTGGTTTTCAGCCATTGTAGCATTAGCCAGCTAGCGTTAAGTCGGTTAGGCTAGGATAGCTGAATTGGGATGAATGTTGCCTTCCAAATCATGAAGTTGCACTGAAGCACATTTTGATTTTCACCAGTTACAATCAAGTCCTGCTGGGTTTTGCTTGTGCGCGCATAATTTGCCACTCAACTTTGATTGAATATGTTTCATGTAAATTAATGCGTTTATTGAAGGTTTCTTGAGTTAGCACTTGTCTCGGAACACAATGAACTCGGCTAGCCCTTGATAATGCAGTACCGGTGACCTAAGGGTGGGAATATTGGTCGTTTCTCAATAATGAATGACCACTCACACAGAACTGGGATATTTTACCGCTATCATGGATGACTATATCCAGACGGGCAGAATCCGAGTTGTGCGTTTTTGTGTATTTACACAAATCCACGTCTTCTCTGACCATTTCATATCGGACCCGGGTACACCTCGTACATGTATTACTTAACAGCTATAGCTAACATTATCCTAGCTATTGATAAATTGGCTAATGTTAGCTGCTTGGCCATAACAGTTAATTCACATGCGTTGATGCCTAAATTCTAACATTAACTGTTATTCTTGCGCTTGTTTATTCTCCACGAAGGAAGTGTCCTGTGCACTAGTGCTTGTAGGTATTGTTTTATTGTGTGCTGATAAATGAAATTTTTAATGAAAATAAAGTCTGGATGATTAACATTAGGGGCGTACAGAGGATGCAACAATATCGAGCAGTCTTCTCCCCAAACTGTGTTGAAATGTGGGTTTACCGCACGTACTCTGATAATCTGGCTGATGTCAGCAGCCACACACAGACACACCTTTAACCATCCCTGCTTCTGATTACATGACTGTTTATGTGTACACCCTTACTAAGTTGCCCTGTGCACCTGTATGTCTGAAAAGGTTTTATGGTAAGGTTAGGGGAAGTTGTCGATCTGTGGATCATCCGATCAAAACAAACGCCCAGTTAACAGCGTAATGACCGGAGCTGTCTCGGACTGATTGAGATGACGCCAATTAGTGGTCCCGTGGTCGTCAATGGTTAGATCACACAGGACTCCGGTTTTGGTTCTGGTTTAGCCTTCACTCTTCATCTGTCTTCGCCGCTGACATGTCGGCGGCCTAATTGGAACCACTCCGTGTCAGATTGGCTATGGGAAGTATCCCTCAGTAAATTACAACACACTGCGCCTCTTCTCTCCACTGTGTTGCCTACTCGATATCGACTTGTCAGTGCCCAAAAGCTTTTTTCAAACACTATTACATTTGTCCAGAAATCCCTTTTTGGGACAGATTAAGACTAAAGGATTTGTTTCACAGCATGGTAAGCTCATGGGTATATGTGGGCAAATCAAACTTTGAATAAGGGAATTCCTTGTTGTGAAGGGAGAAGATCCAGATTCCTGAGTTGCAACAGTCACCTCCTGTTAACACTAGCATTGACCTTTTAGCTGTCATAAAGGCAGATGTATGAAAACAATGATAAATGTCACAAAGCTTATGAATACATCACCATGCAAAACACTTATGAGAGATGACTATGCACATTTGATTTGATTTTTAAATTATTGTTTATTCCAAGGTGGTTGATTTGATGAACATGGCATGACCATCATCTGTGTGTGCTGCTGTTGTTGTCTTTCTATTCAGTGTCTCATGACGGCGAAAGAATATGCCTTTTGAGTGTGCTTTCTCCCCTTACATAGGCTAGTCTGTGTTGTCTGCCCTTAATGTGCATGAGCTTGTGCTAATAAACCTCCTTCTAAATGAATAAATGTAAATGTTATGCTGCACAGCAGGGACATCACATAACCATTGCGAGTCTATCTTCCCTCCGCTTTTGGAGGAACTAGGTCAGGAGGATGCTGCCTGCTTGAACTGAAATTAAGCACAATAAGCACTAAGCAGGGCTCCAAGGCTGGAACAAGAGTCATAGCCCGGCTGTTACTCTAAAGGGAGGGCCAGATAGGGAACCCAGCAGGGAACTGTTGCCTGATTTGACTATTTAAATCACAGGGTGTGGAAGGAACCAAAACTGAAATGGAGAAGCAAAGTTAGGTTGTCATTGTATATTCACCTTCATTGCAGAAGTCTAGATTAGATCAACATTTGATTCAATATACCAGATTTGAGAAGTCTGGTAGTGAGCATGGTGGTGCAGCAGTAACTGCTGACTGACAAGCAAATGTTATTAGATTCACCAAACCCACCTGCAAGTCTGTGTCGCCTTGAGTGAAAGTCTCTGTTATCAGCCATCTTGAGCTGTAACTTTAACCTGACATTTGACGGAAATTATGCCTGGTGATGAGATGGTGACTGGTGTTTGTCGCATAAGAGATTGGACGTGAACGAAAGTGAGGAATATGGACCTTTTGGTGCTAGTCATTTCTCATTCGGTTGCAGACTTCACACCTCCGTGGGTTTAGATGGAAAGAAGTCATCTGTGCTCTGCATGTGTAGCAGCAGGCTGTGGATGGTGTGAGGGAGGGCTGTGTAATGATGATTCTTCTCTTGAGTCGTCCAGCCTGCTTCTGTTCTGTGCACATCAGGCTGTAGTAAAAGCATCCATGGGGAATGATTAGGCCTCAGACTGTGGGATCTCTGCCATTACACACACTCTCACACAGACACACACACTCTAGAGACAGACAGGCCCTGCTCAGTTGACAGAAGAAGCAGAGAGGATTCTAATCTGTGATGGGAATCTTCTGTCTAGCATAAAGGAATATCCACAGAGCCTAAGCATGGTTTTCACGCTTTCAGTAGACAGTTTAAGTGTTCTCCAATGTGAGAAACAATGTCTGAATCCTAATGCACTAAACTCTGAACCCTCATAGACTTACCTGGCATGAATTGATCACATGGCTGGATGATTCATGCCAGTTAAGTCCTAGAGGGTTCAGGGTTCATCTTAGAGTTGAGGTTAGGACATTGGAATTTAGGCAATGTAGTGTATGATCAGGAACTCCTCATCTTGCAGTATATCCCCAAACCTTTGGCTAAATTCCTGTTCAGGCTGAGCCTACACTGTTTTCATTATTCAACTCTCCATTTTGTTCCCCTATCTGAAAGTTTTCTGTGTTTGTATTGGGGGGGGGGGTATTGCCTTGAGGCTATATCACATGAAGACACAACTGAATCGTTTTACTGATAAGGCAGGAAATGTTTTAGGTGTGACCGACCACAGGGGTAGCTGTGACACCATTGTCCACGTGGCTCAGTGCTCCAACTGTAAAGCCAGTTGATGGTTCACACAGTGTTGGTTACATAACCGTTTGCTAACTCCCAGGTCATGAAACGACATGTGAATCCCTTAGGCTGTCCTCCACACTCAAAAAACACGGAAGTAGCCTAGCTTTAGCACATGCATAAATTCTGATTTTCACATGCGTAAATTTCTCATCTCAATTCTCATTCTCACTATTCTGTGGCCCTGTGGTGTATAGGGACAAAACTTAGCAGCTGCACATTGCTCAGGTGTGCATCTGTCTTGATGTTGCCTCGTCACAGAGTCGTTTTCAGGGAGGCAATAGGGACTTCTGTATTGTGTCATGACTCTACTTGTCCTGAGACGTTGACTAAGCCACTGGCTGTAGCTGCCAGAGTTGCCCACTGGAGAATAAAAGAGCTCAGGAATGCTTGATTTGTGTTGGTTTTGCCGTGTGCATTTAGGGCTGGACCGGTACGGGCCCCGACACACACACCGCACACACTCATTCTTGCCAGAGACAGAATGGAGAACTTTGAAAAGTTCGGCCACTTTTTTCTTTTTTTATTACCACAAGCCTCTCACTGGTGGCTCCCACCCAGAGCCTTGTCCTTCCTAATTTCGTCCCTTAGCAGAGGTCTTCTCTTCTCTGATTTGTGTGTCACTGAAAACAACCCCCCCTTTGAGTCCCTTCCCTCTTCCTTCTTCCCAGCCCCCCAGTAAAAGTCTCTTCCTTTTTTCTGGCATGCTGAAAACCCAGCTTTACCAATGAGTGGAGTCTTTCAACGGTTGTTATGGAAACAGCGAAATGGTGAAAATGAAAGCCTCGTGGTGGCAGAGCAGCCACCTCTTGCAACTGGGTTTTACCGGCTCCTGTGTTAACGACGCCAGATTTTTTCCTCATCTGGTCCATTGTCATAGTCCTTCCAGCTGTACAATGGCAGATAATGCCAGATCACGGGCTTGTGTTTGGGATTGCCTCATACCCAGAGCTTTTTTAGCATCTTGTTTGTGTCATTAGCGGAATTGAATCTGTGGATTGCATCCAGCTCTCGAATCATGATGAAATGTGATCCACAGCGATGTCCCGCGGAGGAACTGCAGGGCTTCTATTGACCAGTGGTTTAATGTTGCACATTCCGTGCTCAGATTTCCAAAAACCACACCATTGTGACCAGGCCAGATTGCTGACACGGAAGGCTGTGTTTGTTTGTTTGTTTGTTTATTTATTTATTTATTTATTCTCAGTCAGTATATGGTTTTGTTCCTCCTCTGCCCTATCTCGTATCTCATTGCCTTGTGTTTCTCTTCTCCTCTCTGCAACTGACTGACTGACTAATGGTAGACATGATGAGGCGAGTGGTGCGGCAAAGCAAGTTCCGTCACGTCTTCGGCCAGGCGGTGAAGAATGACCAGTGCTACGATGACATCAGGGTCTCGCGCGTCACCTGGGACAGCTCCTTCTGCGCCGTCAACCCCAAGTTCGTCGCCATCATTGTAGAGGCCAGCGGAGGTGGAGCCTTCCTGGTCCTCCCCCTGCATAAGGTGAGTCAGACTAGGCCTACTTCTGTTGACTGAATCCCCCCTAAGCCCTGAACTGTCAAAAGATTTAACTGATATGAATCAATTTCATGATTTGCTGATTCATGCCAGTTAAGGGAAAAGTTCATTATGAATCAATCCATAACCATGGTCATTAGCGCTATTGGTTGGAAAAAGAACAAGAAAATTGGATACAACATAGATGGAATAGCAAACTGGCAGCAAACACAAACTTACTGAATGGGGCACAGAAACTCCCTTTCAGTTTCATTTTCTTACGCCCCATTCAGTTAATGTTAACTGCCAGTTTGCTATTCAGTCTGTGTTGTGTAAACTTTTGTAGTTCTTTTTCTTACAGGCAGCACTCTGATCATGAACGACAGGGCTATTGATCACATCGGATTTCTCCTTAGAGGGTTTAGGACTTAGGTATTCAGCCATTATAGATAGGAACAGTTAAACTAAATTCCACCATTCTAGAGGTTGTTTCCCCAAAAGCATAGTCACTCAGAAAGACAGTGTTTGAAATGATAGCCTATTGCCTGTAGTTGTTTTGTCAACCACACTTTCAGTGAATGAAGCATTAGAGATGTAAGCCAAACAGCTCTAAATGTGAAGGTTGGTACCCTCTACTGTGAGGCATTTTGAGTGCACTGAGGACTAGAAAGGGAATCCTTTTACCATTTTCCATGGGAGATGTTCAACTAAGGACTCTGGGATTTGTTTCCCTAAAATTTTTAAAGGACAGGTTTGTTCCCCCCACCCCCACGCACACACACCCCTACAGAATGGCTGCATAGGTGCACTGCTGCAATCTTCCCTATGTATTAAAGTTTCGTTTTTGAAACTCACCGAGTGGTCAGTAATGTTCAGTGATACGCTGACATGAAGATTGCAGCAGTGTACCTATGCAGCCATTCTGTATGTGTGTGGGGAGGGGGTGCTACCACAACAACGGAAAATTCCCAGAGCAGAGGCATTTGTCAATTTATCTAAGTCTTAACTATTGTATTTTATCATAAACGATCAGAAAACAAGGCGTTAAGTGTAAAAACCTGAACCTACCCTTTAACAATGAAAGAGACAGTAGTTGACATGTTCTCTGTCAGTTGGAGTTGGAAACTCTGCTTTCAGAAAATGCAGGCCAAAGCAAGTTGCATGTAGGTTTGAATCTGATTTTAGAAAGCTACACAGTATTACTTTCATTTGTGTTTTTAGTTTTGTTTGTTCAATGTGTTTACTGCAGTTTTGCTTTTGTTATTTTTTGCTGAACTTAAGTTCACTTCATTTTTTCCCACTAACTTGTCCTGCTCTATATGGAACTGGACATCACAGAGGTGAAGTCACTGTGAGGCCACTATCAAACACAAATAGATCATCATCATCCATCACTGCAGTTGTTCAAACTTTGCAGTTGTTGAAAGCCGCGATTACACTGACTTCAAGGCAGAGAAATGCAAGCAACAGAGAGAGTCTGACATCATTTCTATTTAAAAAAGGGCCTAGGGGTGGAATATTTTGTAGATTGGATTGACGCCTTCCTCTCTCTCTCTCTCTCTCTCTCTCTCTTTTTTTCCCTTTGTTTTTATTTTTTCCCTGACATTGTTTTCCGTGTTTCCAAGGTTTCGTAGGTAAGCACACGCCTAAAGAAGCCGCAACAAACCAAACCCACATGAGATTTGTTTGAAGGGCTGTAAGGTCAGGTGAGAGTGTGTGTGTGAGAGAGGGAGAGAGAGAGAGCGCGAGAAAGAGAGAGAGAGAGAGCGCGCGCGCGAGTAGGCAGGCTTCAGAGTCCCGTGAACATCCCCTTGTGTTCAGCCCTCCTTAGGCATGCCACTGCTGTCAGTACATTTGACCATATTTGGTGCTCTAGTGCTTTTGCATATCAGCCTCGCCAGGGCGCCTCCTTGCTGCCGCACGATTGGCCAGGAGGTGGACTGTTTGCCCAATGGATTGTGGGAAAGGGGTGTGAGCTACCAAGGGGGAAGGGTTTGAAAAAGCTGCTGAGAGGTATTCCAGATTGCATCGGAAGAAGAGAGAATGGGGGGGGGGGGGGGGGGGGCGCTATGGGGGGTGTGTGTGTGAGGGGGGGGGGGGTTGGGGGGGCTTTTATCACTCAGAGTTGTCTCTGACACACTTCCTGCATTATTTCCTGGTGTGCTTTGACTCCTAGGAAAATAATGTGTTTCTTGTGTAAAAGGCTGAGGGATATATTATATTTTTGCGTAAAAAAAGTCAAATGGAAAATAAGCTTGAGTAAACTTTGTCTTGGCTGAAGCTGTGAAGTCTTGTTTTATCTTTTTTTTTGGCCCAGTGTGGCGGTACACACCCTCAGATGACGGTTATCTAAGCCACGCACCAGTCCGAGGCAGAGATTACATTGATTGATCTCTAAATTGATTTAGTTGTTGCTTTCAAATAAAGTGTTGTCTTAAGTGTTTGTGACCTAATTTTGTATATAGTTTCCTGTTATTGTTTCCTTTATGTTGGATTTATTAATTTATATTTGTGTTTGTGTGGACAACATCAGAGATGTATAGTTATGAATGATGCCATAACCAATCAATGAGCTAGTTACATGAGTCAGTGACATCTGCTCAGTGAGCAGGGAAAAACACAGCAAGGATGACCTAGTTACACAAGCCTGCAATGCTCATCTCTGGCTACCTGAGCCACTATTAAAAGTTAATCATTGTTTCATACATCGACATTGTAGTGAAAATGTCAGCATTTTTAAAGGAACAAATTAGTACCCAAATGTTTTTCTGGGATTGGTAA
This sequence comes from Tenualosa ilisha, assembly GCA_015244755.2. Classification (NCBI taxonomy): domain Eukaryota; kingdom Metazoa; phylum Chordata; class Actinopteri; order Clupeiformes; family Clupeidae; genus Tenualosa; species Tenualosa ilisha. Next base: position 2,256,196 of record PYXC01001715.1, on the reverse strand, counting down.
CAACAGAGTTTGTAGATCTACTAAAAGCATTTTTGCTCCCCCTTTTGCATGGTCTCTAAGAAGTAGTGCCTTTAAAAAAAAAAAAAAACCTGGTTAAAAGATCAATGTGTTGACCGTGCACTGTGTACAAAGTCTGTTCAAAGCATTGTGATTGTGACCCCACAAGTTGAAAGGCCTCTTCCCTTTTCCGTGGCCCCATGGAGGCACACAGAGGCCTTTCTGCAGCGGGCAGCGCATCAGGGGATTCTTATTTCTCCAGCCTCGGGCCCCTGTGCCTCCACCACCACCACCATCTCCCCCTGCCCCTTCCCCCCGATGGCCCCGATCAGCGCGCCCAATAATAATAAAAACAACAGCCCTGCCGCTATGACAACAGTTTGTTTAGATAATCTGGGCTATCAGGTATGAAGATCTCTGTGGCGACAGTAGGCCGCAGCAATCGGGCCGTGTTTCATTAGTGACAGGATGTGACCTTTGTTTGGGGGAAGCGGGGAGCGGTGCTGTTGATTCAGTGACCTCAGCTGGTCCCCGCAAAATTCCTTGGCAAGCGGTCGCACAGCTGTTGGGGTCACTTATGTCTGTAAGCTTTTTTGTTTTTGTGTGTGTGTGTGTGTGTGTGTCTGGTTGGCAGACGAGCTGTCAGACCCGGCTGGAGACAGTTATACAGTAATCAGCAGGCATGCGTGAGGTTAGGTGACAGCTTGTTTTTTGTGTTGGCAACAAACCAGACAGTGTTAGTATTACCCTTCCTCCTCCTCTGGGGTTTCTGAGGGCATTAAGGCAGCACTAAGGAGTTTTCTTATCAAATTTACGGACTAGCTACCTAAAAGACACACAAAGCCTTCCAAACACTTCCTGTAGCCTCATTTGAACTACAAGAAGATAGTAATTGGAGTTTGATGGCATTATGTCAGTCTGTAATGGTTTTCTTTTATTTTGTTGTGGTTTCCAACCCGCCACCCAAAACTGCACAGTGCATTTCCTCGATGGCTGGCGGGAATCACACGTGTGCCAACCAAGTTAATTTGAAGATGATAACCAAAACAAATTGTGTGATTAACAAGGGTGAATTGTGACATGGTGTACAATAGAGGAGGAGTAGGGCTGCACTAAGTTCAGACAAGCTCTCCATTCCAGAAAAGCAGGTTTTTGATGGAAGAAGACCCATGAGGACGTAGTCGGTGAACATCCCATGATGCATTTCATAAAGAATGCACACATTCCTGCTGACTATGTATGCTTGTGACCATGGTAGTAGTGAGTGAGTCCCATTCCCACTGTCAGATCCCCCAGATTACTTGCTGCCTGTGATCCAGTGGCACCATTTGGCTGGTCAAAACTAATCCCTGACAGCATTAATCAAACTGAGGCGGTCTCTCCACACCCTATGCTCTTTCAAAGGTCATTAATATACATAAGGGTCTGTGCCATAAGCGCTTATGTGCCCTCCTAATGCCTGGTTGAGCGTGAAATCTCTCGTTACCCTGAGTGTTCTCTTCTGCCGGCTGCTCCTCTCCTGGTTGATGAGGTGTGTGTGTGTGTGTGTGTGTGTGTGTGTGTGTGTGTGTGTGTGTGTGTGAGATAGAGAGAGAGAGTGCGTGTGTGTGTGTCCCTCTAGCCAGGGTGGGAATTTCAGAGTGGCTCGCTATGTACTCAGCAGTGAACGGTTGAGAGAGAAGTGTGTGTGTGTGCACGCGTGCACATGCCTGCCTGCCTGTGTGTGTGTGCACGTCACACAGTGATAGAGCCTGTGTGTCAAAGAGAAAGGGAGTGTGAGTGTACTGTATGTGTGTGGCCTTTCTGCATGCCTAGGTTTTGTGTGAATATCAGAGCCTCTGTGGCCCGCATCATGTGCTTCCCTGTCTGTGTGTGTGTGGTCAGCACTCCCACACCGATCAGAGTCACTGCTCTACTGCCACAGTCACTTCTCATGTGTTTTGCCTCTGTTCCCACACCATTGACCTCATGGCCTTTTAGCTCCACACATTCGGTTCCATTCACCCCTACCAGTTTTGTCATATTGCTCCAACTACCTGCACCATTTTTGAATTTAGTTCTAAGACCTGAGAGCAGACACATGCGATTTGGTTAGATTTTGCATTCACACGATTGATTTTTTTTTTTTTTTTTTTTTTTTTTGCATTACCTAAAGTCATCTACCCAGGGAGTGCAGATGGAAATTAACTAGTAAATAAATGTGGTTGTTTTGGTTGGTTGTTGACAAAAGCCTTTTGGGCTTTTTTGTGATTAATGTACTTTGTATCTGACAATCCCTGATAGATTTCATTTAATAATTTCATTTTGAAAAGTAAGTAGAAGTGAAGGGAAGGTATGGGGTCCAATTTCTTGGCCAGATGTTAGTAAGCCTTTGAAGGATGACAGCCTGCTGTGCCAAGTGTCTTGCTCTACCATTAGATCCATTCAAGCTGTAGTCTTTACTGTTTTTTCTCAAGATGCTGATGTTAGCGAGGCCAGGTTGCTGGATCTTTTCCAGTTTATGTCTGTAGTCATGAATTTGACAGTGCCCTCCAGAGGCACCATCCCCGTGTTCAATCCCCCCCCCCCACCCCCCCACCCCCTCCAAACACACACACACACACACACACTCACACACGCTGGAGCCCAAGCTGCTGCTGCTACTGCTGTCCAAGCTGACCAAGTTCCATCCTGTTTCCTCTTATCCAGCAGAACAGAATTCCTTATCCAGAATACCTCATCTTTTCCCCCACAACCCCCCACCACCCCGGCCGCCAACGCTTCAACCGGATTCAGGAAGTGTGTGTGTGTGTGTGTGGTGTGTGTGTGTGTGTGTGTGTGTGTGTGTGTGTGTGTGTGTGTGTGTGTGTGTATGTCTGCGTCTGCCTGCGTGTGTGCGTGTGCTCGCTCGCTCTTACCCTCTATCCCATCCCCATGTCTGTGTCCTGTCCACAACCTCCACTTCCTCTCTTTGCTGCAACTCACATACTCACTCACTCACTCTCCCTCTCCTGACGAGTCCAGGAGAGAAGAAGATTTTTGTTTCTTTTAGGCAAAAACGGATGTACAGTGTGATTCAAATCGTCTGGAAACAAGAGACCTGTTTGTGTGTGTGTGTGTGTGTGTGTGTGTGTGTGTGTATATATATATATATATGTATGTATACAGTGTGTACTGCATCACCCTAGTTGGATCTTTCAGATCTTTCAGATCCAACTAGAAAAGAGATTGATGATTACCTGATAAGCCGCTTGTGCTGTGTGCTTTTGGCCTTTCACATATGGAGCAGTATGAAAGACAGCTTTTCTTTGGCTTTTGAGCAGCTTCCTCCTTTGTCTTTCCTGTTTTCCACGTGAGCTAGAGAGGATCTCGGTCTGCATTAGCACACCTGGTTGCCCCCTTCACGTATGGTTACCTTGACAACAGCCAGAGTGACAGCCTCAGGGTAGCACTGTCTGGGTGAGGTCATGTTCATTTGCATAAAGAATGCGGCTTGGAATGGTTTTGCGATCCGACATCACTGAATGCTCCAGATTCCGAGCACCGAAGATCACTGTTGTCAGGGTAATTGAAAACACTTGCCGCCCGTTGTGTGCTTTGTTTTCTTCCTCGAGTCAGGTGGCGATCTCGAGTGTCATGAATAGATTACGCGTCGAAGAGGGAACAGTGTGGAGCGACTGCTCATCCATTTCCTGTGCTGGAGCTGGTCTGAAAATACCCAGCTCTCAGCTCTCACCTCTCTAGACCACTCATGTCATCACAAAGCACTGTCATTGGATAAGAAATTCTAAGCTCTCTGTGCTGTGATTGGCTTAAAAATCCTGTTAGAGTTTGAGGTCACACTGTTTAGTTTCTGAGCCCCTCAGGTGAAACATGGTGTTCATTCACTTATAGTATTGCCATTCGTTTATTGGCTTTGTAAGCAAGGGAAATTTTGCAGGGAAATTGTAGACTTCCTTGAAATCGTAGAATCAGTCATGGGGAACTAAGTGCATTAAGTGATCTTCAAGTGTATGAAGATTAGTAGAACTGTTGTGTCAGATGTCACAAAAACATGTCATTACAAAATTACTGACTTTGATATGTGTGTGTTTTCGAGTCCCCAGAGATATGTTGTTGCAAATAAAATTAAATTCTCATTCTCTTGTCTGTTTCCTCTGCTTTTGTCTGTTCTCCTCTCTCTTCTCTTCTCTTCAGTCTGGGCGTATTGATAAGGCCTACCCTAACGTATGCGGGCACACGGGTCCCGTGCTGGACATCGACTGGTGCCCACACAATGACCACGTCATCGCCAGTGGCTCAGAGGATTGTACAGTCATGGTAAGTGACCTTAGAACAGACCTGTCGGGAATTCCCCTCCTTTTGTTAGCTAGCGCTAACTAACTTCTCTGGTTTCTATCCAAGTGACTGTAAAGGGATAGTAATGTGTTTGAACCACACACCTCTCTGAAATGCACTGACAGGAAGCAGGTATTCCTGCCCCTTGACTATTCTGATGACTATGCTGTCATGGTATGCAGCTCTACTACACACACACACACACGCACGAACACACCTCAACAGAAATTCACTCACGTTTAAGTTCTCTAGCAACTATTCAGATGTCTGCAATTATGTGAATTTGTACTCAGAGGATTGTACAGTCATGGTAGGTAAACAACTTAAATAAACCTATCTGATATTAGCTGTTTACTCATCATCAGGCAGTAACATGTTTACTGTGGTTTGTTTGCCTGTCTGTTTGTGTGTTGGATGATGTAAAACCCAGCAGCCTGATTTTCATGAAACTTGGTCCACAAATTTAAATCCGCACCGAGGAAGATATTACATTTTGGAATGGTTCAGGCACACAGGGATTTAGTTTCACTTTTGCTGACTTTGCTACTGTTGACATGCTGCTTTTGGATTTTGTGGAGGTCTGTGCGCTCCAAATGACCTTCTAGTTCCTCATCATCTCTTCTCTGTTTTTAAAAGCAACTCATTTAGACACCTGTCAGAAATGAAATGCTTATTGTTATGCTTTCATGACCATATCATGGATTTGCACCCTTGATCCAAAACTATGAATCCAAAACTGTATCTTCTCAGGTATCAGACTCATGGATGCACATCTATAGCTAAAACTAACCTCTCATGTATTTTAAACTATAATTTGTAATCGACAAATTGAAATTAGCTTATTTTTGTCATGAAGTGGTAATTTGATGACCCAGGAAGCACACTACCCTCTGCTCTTTTTTTCATTTTCTGGTCATTGTTGTTACTTATTGGGGCGTTAACTTTTTTGCTTTCTATTCATGCATGAGGCAAGGTGTGCAGGATGGTTGGAAGTCGGTCAGTCATTCAAAACACTTAAATTCAAAAGCATCACATCACATGTTTTTAAACAGAATTTTATGCAGGCAGTGGCGCGTTTTAAACACACCGACATAGTGATGAGTGTGAGTGTTTAGTAGTTAATTTGGCTAATGGCCATTGTGTGATTTGTAAATAAATGCTCCCTACCTTGACATGTCATTTACATAACCAGTACACTAATAGCCCTACATGGCATTGACACCCTCAGTCACTGTTGAATGGACATTCCAATGGCAGAGTATTTACACATTATACTGTATTGTCAAGCAGTAACTTGTTAAAGATAACTTTAGTTTGCATCATTACTCAGTCAAGTTAACGTCCACTTTAATTTGACCTACATGGAGTAATCAAGGAAACAAATCACAGAGCAATTTGAAGTCCAAATCATAGTGGTATTTATGGCTAGTAGCAGGATGCACAAGTATTTACATACATTTGAAAAGTCTTTACTACCGTTTTAGCTATACAGCCCTCGGTTTAAGCACAGTTGTACTTATTAGGCATTGTGTTAATGCAACGCAAAGTACAACTGAGGACTTTGACTTCACAGTCATGGGTGCGTCAACTCTGGAATGTTCAGGCTCTGAACACCTTGTTTGCCATCAGCTTAAATCTAACTCACAACTATTTTAATTCATGCCCCTATAAAAAAATTAAATAATAAATTACAACGCACTGCTGCAGGCAGTGGTGTCAGTTGGGTTGTGTAGGATGTTTGCACCCTCCTCTTTTGCCGGCCTCCAGAGAAGGGGTGGAAAAAAAAAAAACTCTTCAACGTGTCCTTTACTGATAAGGTCTCGTTCAGAAATAATTTTAGTTCAATGCAAATATCTGTCACAGAGACTACAGTAGTCTTATCAGTCCATCATGTAGACGTTGGACAGACGTGTAGCTGCCTGGGCTTAGGCAGACTGGACAAGGCCCATGTGAGAGTGATTCATGGCCTCGGGAGCACGGACTTCACCGACCCCTTGCCTCTCCTTATTTGGCCAGGAGGCTTGCTTTGACAATCAGACATTTGAGATGTCAAGTGAGGCGTATGGAAAGAATGTCGTAAAAAGAAATGGTTTCATTTTCTGCGTTTTGCATCAGCTGGCAGCGGTTGCGGACAATTATGGGATGGAGAACGGCACTCACATGTTAAGTCATTTGAACCTCAAACGAGTAAACACACTGACGACGTTCACTCATGCCATATAGGTTGACATACAGCATCCCCAAACCCTACACAGGGTTGGCAGCATGTCTAAATATGGTCAGTAAAGAGGAAAATGCATATAAATGAAAGGTTTTAAATGCACAAGTCACTCAGTATTGTAAGACTACCACTTGTTAAGCCACACAAGCTGTGGACTACATGCCACTAATTTTTTTTTCTGTGAATGTATCTTGTGTAATGTGTTTTCAGTCTTAAATGTTATGTGCTAGGCAGGCATAAGACCATCCAGTCACTAATATGCAAACAGAATCTAGTCTAAGACCCACATCAACAAGAGATGGCAATGTAGAAACATGGCCAAATTTCCAAGCATTGAAATCCACCCACACATTGCATGGTGCTGCCAAGTGTACATCAGGCCATTGATTCCTTTCAGTCAGTACCTACATGATGAACGACCAAGCAGATAAACCAGCAAAATGCCCCTTGATGTTTATTTGGACTTCTGTAAAATGGGTTGATAAACATGGCCCTGCTCACACCCAAATGATGTGGTTACCTCAGTAAACAGAGTAGCAGCTACGAGTTTTTGCTGCCACCAGCAGGCTCAATATCGCAACTACATCTTCTCATGACTGCTTAGATACTATACATAATGCTTGGGATGTTTCAACCTGAAGGATATTTTGGATTGATTTGAAGTCTTTTCAGCCTACTTCATTGTTAATGAACAGACTGCAGCCTGTATCAAGGAACTTGATGCCTGTAAATGACATAGCAGGCAGTATAGCTGTTGGCAGTGTAGATAATGAAAGTGTTTCGTTACCAGGAATTGTGTTGGTGAAATGTGCACTTTCACAATGTTGTTTGTCAGTTTGCATTTCAAGTTTAAAAAAAATGTTTTTACAATGTTTCAGCATTTTTAAAAATGTTACTCATGTTTTTTAAATTCAGACAATGTAAAGCATGTCCAGCCATCCCCTAGTCCAAGTGTAACGTGAGTGTCTTGTGTTACAGGTGTGGCAGATTCCTGAGAATGGGCTCACTTCTGCCATGTCGGAGCCTGTGGTTGTCCTGGAGGGACACTCCAAGAGGGTGGGCATCGTCTCGTGGCATCCAACCGCCCGAAATGTCCTACTGAGTGCTGGTATGTGAGCAGCAATGCACATTTCCAATCCCATGTCTTGTTTTATACCACAAAGAGACACTTGTAGTAGCAGGTTAATTTTTTTAATGATTGAGATATATAATGCTTTATATATATAGATATAGATACAAAGCATTATGGTCCTACTGTGTGCTTGGGTAATCATACCCAATCTATTGCAAAGCAGATGCTTTCAGCAGCTTAAATACATACACATACGTCATACATTTTTGTGCTCACAGAATATGAAAACAATGCTTTTTTTGTTTCTGGCTCTATCAGATTGACTACTGGAAAGAAAGAAGTTTTGTCTTGACGGAGAGCTGTGTTTTTAAAAGGCACTTATTTTTAAAGATTTTATTTTTTGCACACAGTCTATTTCTGACCTCACGGTAGCATTAAGTCAGACTTTCTTTGGCAGTGATTTATTAAAGGTTGGCACACACATTTGGTATTAATGCTCGCTCCCTCAAAATATCCAACACCACCCTCTAACTACATTGGCAATCTCTATATCTTTGAAATGAGCAAAAATTATGTTTTGGCAATAATGTTGGAGATGCCATGTAATATATATTTATATATGGGCAACACATTAACCGTACTGCAGGTTTTTTTTTTTTGTTAAGCAACTTCTCCTGAACAGTACCTGTCCAGAAGCACAGGCAGAGAACTTTGAGTACAACTGATTGTCTGTTTGCATGCTTATTTGTTTGTTTTGTTGACATGCTCAGGCTGCGACAATGTGATCATGGTCTGGAATGTGGGGACGGGCGAGGCGCTGATCACGTTGGACGACATGCATCCTGATGTCATCTTCAGTGTGAGCTGGAGCCGCAACGGCAGCCTCATCTGCACCGCTTGCAAGGACAAGAAGGTGCGGGTCATTGACCCCCGCAAGGAGCAGCTCATTGCCGTAAGTACTCTGTACATATGTGTACACACACACACACACACACACACACACACACACACACATATATATATATATATATATATATATATATATATATATATATATATACACTCCGTATGCGCACACATAATTAATGACCTGAAAAAACTGGATATAAATACACACACACACACACACACACACACACACACACATTGATGTGTACACCTTAAAACTGGCACAGCACTGACTGACTGATCTGGCATTTGATTGGTAGGAGAAAGACAAGGCCCATGAAGGAGCTCGGCCTATGAGAGCCATCTTCCTGGCGGACGGGAACATCTTCACCACAGGATTCAGCCGCATGAGTGAGAGGCAGCTGGCGCTGTGGAACCCGGTAGGCCCACCCCTCAGCCCCCCTAGAACAGCTGGCTGCCTAAGACCCATCCATGCAATGCAACTTTATTAAAGCAAAAGTGACTGGTATTTAGTATGCTTTATTTAAAGCCACTTGCTTCACATTGTAATGAAGTAACACCATTCCCACAGTGCATGACTTATGCTTTGTGTTTGCTTGTTTGTTTGTATCATACCTGCGTTTTCTTTTCTTAGAAAAACATGGACGAGCCCATCTCAGTGCACGAAATGGACACTAGCAATGGCGTTCTGCTCCCTTTCTACGACCCCGATACTAACGTGGTGTACCTGTGCGGAAAGGTAGACTTGATCTACTCAAAGTAATGACTTCATAACAACAAACTCTACAAATTCTACTTGTTCTGTGAAATGCAAGACACTCATCCAATACATTTTGTATGTATATGCTTCTTTGTGTGTGTGTGTGTGTGTGTGCGTGTGCGTGTGCGTGTGCGTGTGCGTGTGCGTGTGCGTGTGCGTGTGCGTGCGCGTGCGCGCGCACTCGCCGTTTGTGGCTTGTCTTCCAGGGGGACAGTAGCATCCGCTACTTTGAGGTCACAGATGAGGCCCCCTTCGTGCACTTCCTCAACACGTTCTCCAGCAAAGAGCCCCAGCGAGGGATGGGCTTCATGCCCAAGCGAGGCCTGGACGTCAACAAATGCGAGATCGCCCGGTGGGTCGCCGTTCTCTACACTACTGCCAATTGTAATAGGCACCAGATGGGTGCATAGGACCTGCTGGTAATAACTCCTCTATAGGCTTGCCTGTGAAATCTGTCAGGTGATGGCCAGCTGGTACAACCTGGTATTCTTATCAGCAGCCTCATAAATGTAGGTCTGGGAATTGTGGGCTGGGTTGTGGCCTTTCCAGTATGGCTTGTTCACTGTCAGCAAGAGTGCAGCGAGACTTTAACTGAGGACGGACAGACCCCTTTCTGTACTGAAAAATAAGAGGTACAGGTTATAGAAACTTTTTTTTTTAAATGTTTCCTTCCTAGTAGTTCTGCATTTTTCTTTCCCCGCTGTGGACACCTAAAAATTTATCTATCTATTATTTATTTATTTATTCATTCCTACCGTTTGATCGATTGAATGAGCTTTGACTGTCATGACTTCAAAGAAATCCTGGTGGGTGACCTCCCAGGGACCTCAGAGAGAAACAGATGTTTTATTTGTATTTTTTTTTAAACTTCTTCCACATGCCAACAGCACTATCATCTGCTCTGTAAAGTAGATCAGCAGGGCCAGAATTGTTTTGTTTGGTTTTATGTCTTTGTCTTTTCATAATGAGCGGATTAGGACTGATTGTAAAAGCGAGCCATTCTGGGGTCATTGCAGGACACTTCCTTTCACATTAATAGCCTGTGTGGGTTTCAAAGACAAATACGGCCAGTCCAGATAGAGAGCATACGAGGAAACAAAATCAGATGAGTGTATTAGGTCCTCTGTAATCTAGTTGTAGTCATATTGTCCTGCACTTGTGGCCATTCATCAATATGAGCTATGTGAACCACCACTAGAGGGAGCTAGATCACAGTAAGAATGGCTGTGCTAAAGGAAGTGTTCAGGGTTTCTTAACTGGTTTTAAACTTGGCCAAGACATCTGTGGGAGAATTTAGCGTTATTTGAGACAGAAACATATGTTACTATCAATTCTCATGCAGATAGTCGTCTTCAATATATAAATAAGCCCAACCCATAGTTTTATTTCAGAAATGGTCTTTTAAATTACAAATACCAGGAAATCATATGATTGTGTGCTTTATGGGCCTCCTAAGTGCAGTTAACATGATATTCTGCAGTGTGTGTTAAATTATATTTTGTTTGGTTTGTTGTCCTCACAGGTTTTACAAACTGCATGAAAGAAAATGTGAGCCCATCATCATGACAGTCCCCCGAAAGGTAACAGTTTTTCAACAGTTTTTCAACACTTTTCCCCTTTTTTTTGTTTTTATTGGTTTAAAATAGATCCATATTGAATGTATGTGACAACTTGGAAAAGTAGATAATTGATAATATGTGGCACAAAAATTTCCTTATCTTAACTGAGTCATCCCATATCCCTGTTCTTTAAGGCTGCCGAGTGCTGTCGGTAGGTATAGGAATGACAGCATTTGGTAACATAACGTACGTGGTAACATACGTGGTAACGTACGTAACGTGGTAACATAAACCCACATTTGCAAAATGGCAGCTAATGCTACCTGATGTACCAGATTCTGTCATTCTTTTACCTACCGACAACGATCAACGTCGTGAAACAAAGAGGCTTTAAGGCCTTTAAGCCCGCGGTCAAGTACAGAGAATAGCCTATTTACCTGCTTTGTGTACCTTTCCCTCCCTCTTCAGTCGGACCTGTTCCAGGATGACCTCTACCCAGATACGGCGGGGCCGGACCCTGCCCTGGAGGCGGAGGAGTGGTTCGAGGGCAAGAATGGTGACCCCATCCTCATCTCCCTCAAGGATGGGTACATCCCTGGCAAGAACCGCGACCTGAAGGTGGTCAAGAAGAACATCCTGGAGGCCAAGCCGAGCAAGAAAGTGGAGGGCGGCACCGCCACAGATACCAAGCCCACTGTAGTGAGTTCTTTGTTTGTTTGTTTTGTTTTTGGTGTTTTTTTTACTTGTCAGTAGTCATCAGCCATCTTAAGCTCATCCCATATAGCAGTCCATCACCAGCTGCAGCTGACATCACAGCAGTTTCATTTGAGCTCCATCATGGTGCACAAACACTTTACTGATATTAGTGACCTCGTCATGTCTCACCATGGAAACAAGCCTTTAATGTGGATAATTGAACTAACCAGATGATCATGTGTGGTAGGTTTTCATGTAGGAAACCTAATTTAAATCTGGGTCGTCCAAAATGGCAGATTTCAGTACTCTTAAAAATCCCCAAATACAACAACCTGGCATGCAGACATGGCATAGCCAAGCCACTTGGTTCGTTTTGGTCAACTGACCTGGCTGTTTAGTGTGGTGCCCATGTTTTCCAGGTAGCTTAAGTTTCACTCTGCGTGTTTCGTATTCTCATGATTTTCCAGCATGACAAATTCAGGAATGATGAGGAGGAAAAGGAGGTGGAATAGTTCTGCTTCCTCTTCAACGGTCATAAACAACAACGGTTGTTTACAACTGTTGCTGTGTTATTGGTTTTTAGTAAACAGGCGGCTTAATCACATAGCTGTTTCCATGGTAAATCTTGTGTTGTCCAGGGAATTCTCTGCCCAAGAGATGACGCATTTGGGTAAATAAGAGGAAGGTTTTTCTGTTGTTCATCATAGGGTGCTTGTCATTATTAATGAGCTTCATGTGAATGAAATGCTATCTTGGAGGGGTCAGGCCAAAATAAAAGCTTTGTTTGATAAATACAACAGCACAGCTCCATTTAAAAACAAAAAAAAGGAAATGGTTGCTGATAACAGGGGAATACTTTGGAGCATTGCTCTATCTCCCACTTTCTCTCATTCTCTCTCTCTCTCTCTCTCTCTTTCACTTCTCTTAGCAAAATGAGGCGAAGCTGGAAGAGCTCCTGCGGGAGGTGAAGTCTCTCAGGGACTTGGTGACTCTTCAGGAGCGTCGGATCACCAAGCTGGAGGAGAAGGTCGCCAAGTTCGATCTCTAATGGACAACCCAACCAACGAGCAAGCGAGAGAGAGAGAGCGAGAGAGAGAGTTTGGAGAGACTACCATCAGAACCGCTTAGAACCACCATCCACTCTGGAGAGAGATATTCCAACAGGTCCGTGGGCCTGTCACTGCCAAAAAAAATGTGCCCCAGTACTCCCGTTTCAAACCAGTTTTACACACACACACGCACACACACACAGACATGCACACACGCACACACAAACCACAAAAACACACACACTTGCACAAATACACACACACTCACAAATGTTTTTGCATATACACACAAAACACGTGCAAAAAAAACACCTGTTCTCCATAGTCCTCTAGAGACAGTCCCCGACAACATTCCAAAACGAACTTTTATTTTTCATGCCAATCCCCACCCCTCAATGTTTTTAAGAATTCATGGAGCAAGATTAAAATCTTGCCTCCACAACATGAATATGAATTAAAGAATAAACATTTTTCTGTTGTTATTATTGTTGTTGAATTATTGGAAGTTGTCTTACTTTTTCCATTACTGTAAAATTTGTGAACATTCTGATGTCAACTGCGAAGTTACTAAGACGTATCCAAGATCTTGCTTAGTTGCATCTAGATGGCTTTTGTTAACGCGAGCATCAGTATTGCCATAGTTCCTCAAACCTGTTTTTGGAGTTGCCAAATTTGAAAGGTGAATCATTAAATCCACCTTGTGGTTATTTTATATGCTTTCCACTTGTATATTTTTTTTCTCTGACTTTCTATGTATTTCAGACGTAACAAGGGGTGATGCAATAGAATGGTTTTACTCTAAATTGAAATTTTCTCAGATTGTGTGTTTGTTTTTGATTTTGTTTTTGTTTTGTTTTTTTACAGTCTTCAAAAACTTAAGAGAATCCGTTAGTTGACCCAGAGTATAGTCAGGTTAAAAGGGGGAGGCATTCACTGTAATTTGTCTTTTAGAGTGAGATGATATGCCATTGCCATTATAATTGCACTTGTGCAGTGACAAACTGGAAGTGACTAAATGTAATGTTTGAGAGTTTCACCCCAACAATTCTTCCAGATGTATTTTAAACCCTAGCCTTTACTGTGCCCTCCTGTTTCCCTACACCATTTCTGTTTGAGGAAAAAACAAACAAAAATGAAAATAAACGAGAAGTGCTACGATGCATTTTGTTCCACCGCAGCAGAGTGTTCAAGTACAATACCCAGCACTGATTTATACAAAGTCGAGATAGCAGTCTCGGTCAAAACCAGGTGTTGTGTTTCTTTTCCTCTTTTTCTTTTTATCATCCATTTTTTCTCCCTGCCCTCTTTTGAATGTACCCCCCCCCCCCAATCACACACACACATTCTCCTCGAACCTCTCCTGCCCAACTCTACTCCACCTTATCTTGGTAGGCTGTAGGCTCTGTGGATGTACTAGATTTGACCTGTGGGATGTCGTGTGAGGCGAGGAGAGAAAAGAGGCATGTCAGAGGCAATGTGGTGGCAACCCCTGTGGCCTCTACAGGCGTGTACATGTTCTGTAAATGTAGTGGTGACTCTCGTGAGTGTGTGTGTGTGTGTGCGTGCGTGCGTGTGTTTGTGTGCCTGTGTGTATGTGTGATCGATCAGTGCAAAGACCACCCCCACCCCAACCCCTGTTCCCCTCCTTAAAAAAACACACCACCTTCACCATCCCATAGTGCTTCTGCACCTGAGGAGGGGGACTGCTATCCTCTTGGCACTTACCCCTTCACCTAAAACCACCCCCTCCCTACCCCAACTGCCCCCCATAAACCCCTTCTACCCTGAGAGCATTTAAAGTAGAAAAACTGTTCTGTGCATGCATTCTACGGTCTATCAATCCTGCAGAAAAGGTGGAAGTAAATGAAAATCACAATAAACCCCCACCCCATTCTTACTGACTTTCTGTGTGCGTGTCTTTGTGTTGTCCTTTCAGGATCATCCCCTATAGGGGCATAGGAGTCGAGTAGAACCGAGAATCAAATGCTTCCGTTCATTGGAATTGTACCTCTCTTACATTATCAATTCCTCATATCAGTGCTGGCATGCTTTTCAGACCATGATAAATAGGTCTTTCTGAATACAAAAGAGATTCTACATGGTTGCTCACATTCTTAACTGCTATGGTCACCTTGGTAGTATACGCTACATTAAGGTCCTGTGTGCAGATACTGAAAACCTGCATAGAATACATTCTAAACAGTAAGAAACTGAGAAGAGAACTGATAAAGAATTGGACCAACAAGCAGACTCGACAATGGCACTGATACTGATAAAATCCTGTCAGTTCCCACACCTAGTCGACCATGTTTTCAGACTGCAGTAAGGCCCCTAGGAGAAGAAAGACTGACCGTTTGCCATCCCAAGATTTGTAATGTTTCATTCTGTACAGCACATTCATAATGTCATGCACTCTAGAGCAATATCTTGATTGAAAATGAGGACAAACTTGATTTGGTCACAGTATTAAGCAACACATACTTGATTGATTTCAGTTTGCATAAGAGGCAATCATGTGCCATGGCACTTAACCATGTTTTTGGCAAAAGAATTTGCATTTATCACTGAGCTTCTGTTGTACTGATTGTGTTTTTCACAATCTAGCTATCAATGTGTTTGGGCTCTTAATGTCATGCAGAATTTAAGCAAGGACCATGGCACTGGGTAAACTAATGCACTGTGCTTAAATCCAGTTGTCCAGCCAAACCATTAGGATTTTAAAACTAGCTAATTATAAAGAAATGCTTTACAATTTTCTAATAACTCCAGGCACAGATTTGTTTTTTCTTGCTTTAAGCCCTGGCGATGTACAGCATGTTAAGCTTTCACAGAGGTGTTCTGGTTCTCTTTTTTCTCCTTCCCTGTCTGAGGGGTTTTTGTCCAATGTGTTCTGCTCAGTGTAGGACCTGTGAGTGGCCTGCTTGAGTGAAGTGTTGTCTTTCACAATACTGTTTGTGTTTCGCTATTATGGTGCTGAATAGGCATGAAGAGACGTGCGCTCTGCAAACTGTAGAGTAGCTTGCTCACCAGTGACTCAGTATGACAGGAAGTGGTGGTTTCCATGGAGATGGGCCTCGGCGCTTGCCACATCACCGCCACTTTTCCATTCGCTCATAACACAGAAATTAAACCCACTGGGGGATGTAGTTACACTATACAAGGTCGGTAAAGAGTACTTGTGGAGCAAAGGGTTTTAAATGACGTATGACTGGCTAAAGAAAGTATGCATTCTATGCTATGTTCAAGGTGCTATTCAAGACACAACCATGCCTCCAGACCTTAATCACCCACAGACCTCATAGTCTTCCCCAAGTCAAGACACAATCTACAAATGATAACTATGAAATAGTTTTGTGCATGTAAAAGTTGTCTGTGCTTACGTATTTAGGCCTAATACTGATAGGCTGACATCCACATTACCATCAGATAAAAGGAAGTTGGTTTTGAGGTTGTGTGCACTGACATGCTATTACTATATTCTGACACACACTTCCACATAACAATTCAAAACACACCCTTGTACACAGACACACACACAACAAAAGCGGAAATGTTTTGAGCTTACTTTAAGCATCAAGCAGGCTCTTGCTAAACACTGTAATAGTTGCGTCAACGTTCACAATCAGACTGACTGCACCCGCCTGACACAGAGATACTTCCTGCTTCCTCACATCAGGTGGGGCCCCTGTGTGCCCAACAACTCACCATCACAATTGTGCTCACCACCTCCAGACATGTGCTTCGGTTCCAACCCTCCCAGTGTGATGTTCTGCTGCTCCCGCTAAAAGCATCGCTCTCTTCTTCACCTGCACTGAGGTAAGGCTCTCTAAGAGTAAGATGTGTTTGCGTATATGTGGTCCTGCTTGGTTTTCATAGGCATTTCTTGGTCTCTCATCTAGAACTCCAGAGATGTTTCCTGTGGTTCTAAGAATGTGGCTTCTTGTATTCTGCATATTGAACCTGATTCTTATAGTTATGTCGATCTTACAGCAAGACAAATACACTTTTAATCAGCAGTCAATCTTGATGAATGCTGTCTTACCATTGCTTTGAATGTTTTAAACCATACTGTATCTCCATGCCTTATTAATTATATAATAAGTCTTGTTTGAAACTATTTATTAACTAAACCATTTATTTGTTTTATACTAACAATTCTTGTCACATTTCAAATTTGATAAAAAAGATTTCAAAAGTGATACTTTTGTGACGACTTTTCTACATTTCCTGTCATAATGACAACATGGAGAATGTGATATTTTTCCACTTTGCAAAGAAATGCAGTCAGGTATTTGGTGGCTTTATAGAAACAGTGAAACATCTAACTGAAACTGTTGTGGTAGGCTATTCATCGCCATACAGTTCATCTCCCTTAATATCCGCTTTTGACTATTCAGTAGTGAGAGGTGTCTCCACCCTAACTGCTGTTAGGCTGTAGCTGAGTTTTGCTGGATTGACAGTAAACAGTATGGAGTTGCTAAGATAACATAACATTGTCCTTTAATACCACCACCTTCGTAATTCTTTGTAAATAGCAAGGGGTGTAAGATTGTGTAAGATTACCCAGTCTTAGTGGGTAACACCCACTAGTGAAGTGGGCCCTGAGACCTACCATGCAGTGCACATTTTGTGAGGTTTAGGTTAAACTACTTGAAAAATGGATTGCAGACGGTGAAATGAAATGTACTTATAACTGCTGCTCTTTAGTAGGGTGTGAGTTGAAAACTTGATTCATCATTCAACATTCAACATCTGAAAAATCTGATCTTTATTTTCTTTAGTTCCTCACTGTGTGCATGATTTTAATTAAAAATGTTTCATTGGAATTACAGTTAGGCTCACAAACAGGTTAGAACACTGAGCTACAGTGAAGGAACCCATTTTTCTTACATTTCATTCTAAACAGATTGTCTCCTCTGATCTCTGCTTTACAATGACGCTTGTGTCAATGTTTTCTTTCCAGAATGATCACCATGACATGGTTTTCTCAGCCATTTTCGGTCGTGCTGACAGTCACACTCCTTTGGGCCTTTATGACAGCGGACTTCACCGGTGCCCACTCACCCGAGTACAACAAAAAGGAAGTTTTTAGAATCCGCCGCTCTGTCTCATCATCTATGGAGAATGTTCCAACCACTGGTTCCACCACCGGGTCCTCTGGTTCTTCAGATAAGGCCCCTGCTGCCATACAGGTTCCTGAGACCACAACAAAAACCTCAAGTCACACCCAAAGTCACCCAGCCACCACAAAACCATATTTTGGCACAGCCATCATTACAAACAGCACTCAGCCAAAAACGTATCAGGCTACTGTAGGTCCACGGTCATCTGAGAGTGAGAAGAACACTCCCACTTCAGCGATCAAGCCACCTTCCATCTCTACCAGCAAAGTCTCATCTGTAGTGACATCTCAGTCAAATACTACTCATACTTCCTCTGACTCAACTACAACTTCAGATACATCTCAGACATCCCACATGGAACCGCATGCCCCAGCCACTCAGCCAACACCCTCAGTCACCAGCTCATCATCGCAAGTCTTTCCATCAATTACCTCTGCCCATCCCAACACACTTCAAACCTCTTCAGCTCCTGGGCATACCACTGTCTCAATACTTACCACTGTCACTGGAGTGTCTGGTGACTCTAAGAAGAGGATGACAACTGACCACATGCCAACCACCACCAACGCAACCAGCACCTCAGCCATTGGCCTCCACCCGAGACCACATCCCAAAGTCACAAGTGCTGCAGTAACAACGACAACATCCAAATCATCACCTCCTCCAACCCCAAAGAAAAGCGACTGTCCACTGCAAACAGCAATCCCAGGACAGAAGCAGCAAGGTTTGGTGAGCAACTGCCTGATTGCCATAGCCTCCCTGGCAGGCCTGGCCACCTTCTTCATGGTGTGCTCCATCGTACTCTGCACCAAGCTCTCATCCGCCAAGCACAGGTACCGGCTGAGGTCGTACGGTGGCGAGGGCACTGAGATGGTGTGCATTTCCTCGTTGCTGCCAGATGGCGACGGTGTGGTGGCGAGGCCCAAGATTCCGAAAAGCAATGGAGCCCTTATCCCCATCACGGATGTGGACGGGGACAGCGATTGCGGGGACAACCTCACTCTCAACAGCTTCCTCCCAGATGGGGACCGTGTGTGAGGAGGGCTCGATTGGGCACGGGACAACCTCACTTGCAACCATTTCCTGCTAGATAGCAAGCAGCATATAAGATACATGGGTTGGGCGGCTTCAGATAAGTTTCCTGCCCGATAATAAACAACTATGACAGACTTAAAAGCTTCAAAATCATTTTCATGTTAAACTGACTTATAATAGGGAGAATGATGTCTACTATTGCCACTCAGTGCACTCAGAATTCCTTATGTTGTACTGTGTTATCTTGCTGCAAAAATGCCATGATATGGCTAGTAAGTATTTTAAAAGTTATTCACATTATGTTATTGGCCTTATCTAACAGAAGCAAATCAACATGAGAAATCAGCCTCTACTGTGCACATGCATGTAGATAAACATGCATGTTGGCTATCTGAGGATCTGTGATTTGTTGCAACCCTTGCAACATGCAACCCTTTACCTGAAAATACCAAAAAGGAAGCAGTTGGACTTTTGAACACATACTTCCCCTTTCCAAGCACACAACCGGTTTTAGCATGTTTATTCAAGACACGCAATACATGCCTGTTTTGGATGTCATGGATTGTCATGGATTGTTGCATTGCATTTGTTGTTGGGTACAAATTCATTTCAATTCATTCTAAGCTATCATCGATAACATACAGCTCTTCACCAATGACTTTTATTTTATTTTTCTATTTACACATACAAGCATTTTTCTCAAATGCAATGTGTCCGTATATAATGCAGCATCAAAACAGATAGCAATCTTATTTATTAATTTGTACATAATTGTCAGATTTTTAAAAGGGTTGATTTTTTGCCTCAGATGTTGAGAGTTTCTTGATTCATTTATTCAGGTACTGAAAAAAACCCTGCAAAAATGGTCAACTCAACAGGACTATTTGAGTGCCATGTTTCCACAGCCAACTCAGCTGTGCAGACCGACAGCACTTGCAGGCTCTCAGGGATTCACCCCTGATTTATATGCCTGGAATGAAAGCAACAGACTTTAAGTGCAAGGCTACTGCAACATGCCCTTGGACTCTGTCCACCCAATCCCCTGAAGTCACTGTAACAGAGGAGGAAAATGGAAAATGCAGACCTTGGTTGCTTTATCTAATCCCCGTCAGGACAAGACATGTTTCATGAAACTCTTGTTGTGTGCCTAGCTCTGAAGTGTTCATAGCATTGGTTGATGAATGTTGCATATTTTGTCTTTTTTGAAATTTTAATGTTAAGTAATATGCTGTTTCTTCTATTGAATTATTTTAGCTGTGGCTGTTTTATACACAGAAAGGGCACTTGGCTGGGAGTTCAGCATTTCTAAAATGGAATAAAAATTAATTTGCTGTTTTATCTAAATTTTATAACGCTTTCCTTGAGGTTAAACAGCTGTTTGTGATGTTCTTGCCCTTGGAACATCTCCAAAGAGTGATATCTAAGACACAGATCGTATGTTCATATCCTGACCTTTTGCAACGGACAAAACATGAATACTTCTGCCTTTTTCCTCCTCTGGCAGAAACTCTACCTGTTAACTTTAAAGCTGAACAACAGACTAACAATACTCCCAGCGTCAGCATAGAGATGGTTGAACTATGTGGCAGGGAGAAAAAAAAGACCTGATTTATTTTTACACAATTCCCCATCCCAGTACAGACACATACACACACACATGCACGCACGCACACACACACACACACACACACACACACATCTCTATTTCTCTGGCTTCAGCATTAAGGTTTTTTTCTTTTGCCAGAGAGGACACTGACAGTGCAGTCCACCCCAAGCCAGGGTTTGTGTGAAAGGGGAGCATTTGCATCTGTGGGAGAGAAAGAGAGGCCTCTTGAAAAGACCAGGGTCAAAATAACTTACACAACAATTTGTCACCAGCAGTGGAAACATGTCTAGGGAATATTGCCTAGTGTATTCACCAAACATGCTCATGAACACTGTAGTAGCACAAACAGAACATGCTTATCTGTTTGTTGGTCAAAACATAAAAAATCAGTATGACGTTAATCACTTAATCAGCCCTCAAAGTACATTTTGCTGTTTGTGTATTCGTCTGTGCTTGCATGTGCAGCATACCATGGTCTTGATGAAACACAGGTCACGTAAAATGTGTTTGCAATGGCAGTGGGAGAGAATGAAACCAGGGCGGAAAGTGGCTGTGATTATTTTTAACCCACATTAGCTTGTCAGCAGCTGTTATAATTCCCCCAGTTGAGCGCCGTCCTGTGTTCTTAACTGAGCGACGTGTCCAGCTTTCCGCAGAACACCCTTTGCATTGTTTCGGGGGTGAGGGGGTTGTTTAGGGGGAAGGTAGTGGTCGGCACGTGTGCATTATGTCCACACAGGAAACATTAACCCCTTCCTGTACATCCAGAATGGACCCAGAAGGTTCTGCAAGAAATGGAGATGACAGAGTAGGCAGTGTTGGATAAGGATTGTAATCCTGCTGGACATTCCTCTCACACCACTCATACTTCTAAAAGAAATTGCTTGTGCACTGACAGCCTACACTTGCATTTATGAATCTTTTAGGCACTTTTGTCTAGTAGGATACCGTAGGGATAGGGACTAACAATAGAAGTTCCATATATTTGCACCTTGACAATCAAACTCCTGATTTCAGTATTTATCGGACAACATCCTATTGGTCAAGCAAGTACAGCAACTTTGTTGGTTCATTTTTATAGCAGGACATAAGATAAGGTGGTAAGGGTAACTGAAAGCTGTAGGAAGGGAAGAAATATTCCTGAGCGGAGCGAGATGATTCAGTCCGTGTGCTTGTTTGGTCCTCCGTTCTTCTGGATTATGAGCTTCCCATGGCAGGACACAGGAGCAGCACAGCCCCCCACATCAGAGTTAACTAAAGCTTAACAAGAACAAGCTGTGGGGAAAAGCCCAAGTCCCCTCTCTCTCTCTCTCTCTCTGCACTCTCTCTCTTTCTTCCTCTCCTTCCTCAACCTCCCTCTCTCTCCTTCTCTCTCCCTCTTCCCACCTCCTCTGTGAAGTAGAAAAGAATATAAGTTGAAGGAGGAGGAGGAAAAGGTGTGTGTGTGTGTGTGTGAAGGGGGTGTGTGTGTGTACGTGCAGGGGGAGGCATGTTGCCTAAAACCTCTCTCTTCATTTTTTCTCCTTTACCGGTCAGCAGCTCCCGCCTTCCATCCCTCTCTTGGCCAGCTGTGAGAGCAGGACAGGACTGGGCTGCACAAAGGAACGCAGAGAGCAGAGGAGGGCTTGAAAAGCATTCAGAGGTCTAAAGGGGTTTTATTGCTGCATTTCTGACTTCGTCTGACTCAACTTTTCCCTCCATCTACAGCACAAAGCCAAGGAAATACCCTTCTAAGGTGAGGGAAAGTCAGCGGGGAAGTTGTCTGTCTCGTCTTTCTCATGTCTGATTAACCTCAGAACTTTTCTTCTTATTGAACATTTAATACGTATAATATTTAAAGAAATGACTATTTGGGATATGATATTGTGCTATTTTATGGACTCTTCTCTTTTGTTAATTCAGAGGACAGCTCAGCATAGTTCCATAGTGCAGCCTAGAAACATTCCATACCCCAGACTTGTACGGTTTATGTTGGCAAACCAGAAAGCATGGCTACGGGAGCCAAACTATGCTTGCAGACTTATTGCAGAAGTTCTAATGTTGAAAACTGTTGAAAACTGTTTTATTACTGTTCAGGACATTTTTGTTCTGTTATGTTGAGGATATAGATTCTCTTATTCTACAAACAATTTAGTAAAATAGGGTAGGTAATTGTTGCTTGGGTTGGTAATTGTTATCCTTTAGCTTAATGATGTTAATTGTAATTTCTGTTTAGCAGATGACTATTAAGGTATTCAAGATTAAAAAGACACAAAGAGAGGTACACAAGGTACAGAGAAAAAGAGAAATGTATCCAGCATTGCACAAAGAGGTTTAAGACAGAAGGAAAAAATCTGTCCATGTGGCTTTGTGTGTGCTTTTGTGGAGAAAGGAATAGAGAGAGAAAGGGAGAGAGAGAGAATAAGAGAGCGTATGTGAGTTTAAGGGAAAGAGATGAAGTGTGCATGTGTCTGTGTCTCTCTCTCTCTCTGTGTGTGTGTGTGTGTGTGTGTGTGTGTGTGTGTGTGTGTGTGTGTGTGTGTGTGTGTGTGTGTGTGTGTGTGTGTGTGTGTGTGTGTGTGTGTGTGTGTGTGTGTGTGTAAAGGGATGACAGCTTGAACACAGATGAGCAGCACTGTATAAGTAAGCCTGTTAGCCAAGCACACACAGCTGGGACTGAGCAGGAAGGTGAATCCATCAATCCATCTCAGTATAGAAAGTCCACTAATCTCTGTCCAGGAGTCATGTTGAAGATTCATTTAACATCCCACACTCTGCATGCAGCAGACCACAGAGAGCACTCATCCATTTGTAGCTCACTATAGGAGACAGTGGCATTTAAGGAGTTTGACCTAATTGAGATCAGTTCCTTACTGCGTGTTCTAACCCTGTGGATCGTGTGTCTAACTGCTGTCTTATCAAGAGTGTTTGTAGTGCCGGCGAGAGAAATGCCACTTCCCTTTTCCTCTTAATAATAAGTAGTAGTACTAAGCTATCTTTTGATCCCACGAGGGAAATTTGGTCTCTGCATTTAACCCAAGCGTGAATTAATGAAACACACACAGCAAAGTGAAGTAGACATTAACCTGGAGCAGTTGGCTGCCTGCTATAGCAGTGCCCAGGGATTAGGTGCTTTGCTCAAGGGCACTTCAGTCATGGTCCACTGGTCAAGGATTGAACCAGCAACTCTTCAGCTACAAGCCCAAAGCCCTAACCAGTAGGCCATGGCTGCCCTCTAACAGAAATAGAATACAATCAATCTTAGCTCAACTGTTGGATTTCTTGCAGCCAAATACCTCTGGTCCCTCTTTCAAGTTACTGATTTACCAACGCTTATAACAGTTCTAATATTAATGGTCTTGTTACTTTACTTCATATACTAACATGACACATCTGTGGTTTCAACAGGAGAATTAATTCTATGAAATGAAAAAGAGAAGCAAAGATAAGTCACTATCATGACAATGACCATAAATTGCTTTCTCATCCAACAGTCTCTCCATCTGAAGGACACCATGCGCCTCTCCACAGCCCTGTGCTGGGTCATATTGACCATTGCATTACAGTGTTACTGCCAGACCGAAGCCACTCCTCTGGCATTCAACATTTCCATGGAGGGTAGCGGGGAAGTGGATGAGATAGAGGTGATCCCAACATCGGCCCATGGCTCCCACGCCCCCCCTCTAATGCCTCCTACAGTCGGAATAGAGCTAGACAAAACCCAGGTGGAGCCCTTCCACATAGGCCAGGTGGTGGACTTTCTTCGGGAGAACCTCTTCCCCATCCTGGTCATCTCCTCATTGCTGGTGTTGGTGATCATCATCATCACCTGCGCATCCATCCTCAGCCACAAGCGCAAGGTGAGCGCCTACTACCCCTGCTCCTTTCCCAGCAAGATGTACGTGGACCAGAGGGACAAGTCCGGCGGCGCCAAGGTCTTCAGCGAGGTCCCAGAGAAGGAGTCCACCAGTGGCCAGCAGGGGGATCCGGCGAGGGACTCAGCCAGGCGCCTGCAGGAGGACATCCTGATGATCGCCAAGAACCTCCGCAGTCCCTCCAAAGGCGTCCGAGTGGACAAGGAGGCCAAGGGGTCCATGCCAAAGCAGCATGAAGCCGAGAAAAGCCCCAAAAATGAGGAAGCAACCCAGGGGGCTGCCTCATGTCCACTGGGACAAGAGGCTGACGCAAACTCCCCAGCGACTGACGACCCTAAAGGGGAGGAAACTAATGTCAATCAGCCTCTTACTCCCTCATCTGAAACAGACACAGGAAAACCTGAGGCCCCAGAGGAGGAAGAAGGGTTGCTTAAAGAGGGTGACTCTTCACCTGGACCGCAAAGCTCCCAGGGCCCACAGGAAACAGCAGAGACACAGGAAACAGACTCTCCAGCCGCGGGCCTCCTTGCTGGAGAGAAAACAGCATTTTAAACCAACAAAAACAGACAGTGTTTGTTATCTGCAGGGAGGTGAAGAGAAGTGAGCAAAGCAGGCCTCCATGTGCAGCAAGAAAACATGGACTTTCCATTGAGAGAATAATCCTCCAGCTTTCAAGGGAAAAAATGTAAATCCATTTCTACAAGTTTGCAGAGAGTGTGGGCCAGAAAGGGTAAAACAGCCAGAGAGTGTGACATAGAACAAGAAGGAATTTAGCCAAGCTGATGGAAGCATTATTACCCCACAAACAAGACTGGCATGTATATTAAAGACTGTATATTAAAGAATAAATAACTGACATCTCACAACAAATGTGAGGAAGAACCTTTTTTTTTTTTTACGTTTTACAATGAAGTTACATGATTATATGGTTAACATGGGAAAAGACAGTGTCCCTTTTTTGTTTATCTTTTAGGCTTCTAGTGAAAAACTTGCATACCAAAGGGCAGGGGTGATAGGGCAGTGTGTACGTGTGTGTGTGTGTGTGTGTGTGGAGGGGAAAAGTTTGTCTCTGGTCTAACCGCTGAGAGCCTGTGGCCGTTGCAAGGATCTCGTCACAGCATAAATCAGGTGCACGGCAGTGAGCATGGCACACAACCAAAGAGTGCCTAATTAGGTCATGCCTGATTCCCCATCCAAAACAGAAATGAAAGCAGATGTGACACGGGGAAACCGTTGTTTCCTTACACAGGACAGGCTGAACAATTCCAGCTCACCCCATGTCAAAGATGGCACACAGGCTAGTGCCTTTACATTGCTTACAAAGCATCAGGAAAGGATTCTGAAGATGGAGCATTATGTGTGCGTCACATTTAGTCACTGCTGAGAAAATCTTAAAGTGTTGTTTTTGTAACTTTAGAAGCGAAACATGGTCTTCTATGCAACATCCTTTATCAAAGGCTACAAAGTAGAACCTTTTAGTTGTAGCCAACTTTAAAATGGGAAACAGCTGAATGACCTGAATAGATTATTTGAGAACCTTTGGAGCAAACCTTAGTCTTGTTTTCATAAGATTCTACCAAAAGATGACCTTTTTTCAGAGCCTGCTTTTTTTCCCCATTGTAGTCCATTTGCCTTATAGTCTATTTGCCTTGTCTTGTCTCATCTTATTTATGACCAAAGGTACTGCTAATATTGTTTCAGACAAATAAACTTTTCAAAAAGATGTTCAAAAAGATACCCTCTCCTCATCATTGTTGAAAATACAGCATATGGATTTGCAAATCAATGGCAAATCTACTGTCTTTACTACAAATATGCCGATTATAGCCTTTGAAGTGGAACAGTGAGGTCATTGTTTGTGAACGGACTTTCATTCCACACACCTCTACGGTGAGTCTTGGCCTAATAAAATGTGTAATTTATTCTTTGGACGGCGAAATGTTTATGCCATCTCTAAACATCTCCATTAAAGGATGAGAATGTGGGCTGCTTGGAGACCAAGTTCCTGTCGCAGGATGGGGCTTCAGGCCCAAACGCAGCAGCGGGTCCAGAGTCATGACACTGTGCTGTTCATCTTCAAAGCCTCCCATCTGGAACTATGAAGTTCCCTTTCAGAAAAAAAAAACACTTTCTCAACAATAACAGACTTGTTGGGAGGCTATTTTCTTATACTGAGGATGGGGAGGTAGATAGGGATCTTCTCAGATTTTTGGGCAAGCTTTTGATTTTATTAGCATTTAGTTAACATTACAAGCAGCAGGAATTTCTTTTAGCCTGCATCTCAGTTTCTTTTTGAGATGATGGATGAACACAAGGATACCACAACAACAAACTTATTTATCTAGATGAAACGTGTGCTTCATCTTATTAATACAAGTTTGTTGCATCAGTATTTTTACAGTTACCAGTAACTGTGCCCCATTTGAAGCATGGATGGTTACCTCAGAGCCCTACAGTTCTGGGTTGTTATTCATCCTGCTGCCATCTAGTGGACAATTTAACCAAAACCATAGTAGTAAATAGAGAGCTGTTGATCGATTTAATTTTAAAATGAAGAATTTTAAAATTAAACACCCAATATTGTATTAACAATATTGACGTTATATCACCACCAGGCCCTTACTCTAACTGAAAAAAAACAAACTCATACGCAATTGAACAAAATGGATATGTCTTGTCTTTGAAATTGAGTAGCCAAGCAACACAACACCAGTGGGAGTGGGGTTGTTAGTGGATATACCTGGAGCTGTAGTTCAGCCATTGGCACAATGCTGAAAAGGCAGTGTGATTACTACCTGTAAAGATTCACCCGTGGTACACTGTGAGAAATACCCACTCATAGTGTCAGAAATTCATAGTCTGACCAGACCTAATTATTGTAAACAGCTGCATTTAAAGTCTTACATAAGAGAGATGTGTTTACTGCACTTGATGAAGGGTTTTGTGTGTGATGAAGAGAAAGAAGGTTTTCCCAGAACATTTCCCAGTAAATAGCATATCTTCATTTATGACAACTGATTTCACAACACAATTAAGTGATATACACATCTTACTTTATTATTCATATAGGGTTGTCACAATCAGGGAGCAAATATACTAAGTCTACTAAATATAACCTCAATATCCTCAAGCACTTAATACTGAGAGCTAAATTCCAATTCCAGCTCCTTTAGACCCCTTTGAATCATTGCCATCTCCTTGAATCCTTACCACACAGCGCCACCCAATGGCTGAGGACGCATGCCACACACACATACACACACACCCACCCACCCACCCCACCATAATCAAGAAACACAAACCCGAGACGAAACAGCCCGGCACTGAACTGTCCTCCCTTTACAACCTCCTCAGCAGAAATATAAGGCTCAACTTTTGTACACATAGCAACCTGACCGTGATTTGCTTTCATTTGTGCGTTTAATAGACAGGCTATGGTGACGAGGGCTGAAGAGTACTGGTAGGCGTGTTATGTGGTCTTTGCCTAGTAAGGAAGACTGCACTACAGATCTCGTAGTAGGTTGGTGCTGCAGAGAGAGACAGAGAGATAGAGACAGAGAGAGAGAGGGAGAGGGAGAGGGCTGAGAGACCATCACCCAACAGCCGCTGCTCTCAGTTGCTGGCACTGACAGCCTTCTTCTCATCACTTTGCTTGAGCCGGTAGTCGGCCAGAGCAGCTTTGATGGCATCCTCAGCCAGCACTGAAAAACAAGAGGAAAATGAATTAGCCTTGGGGAGAATAACCAGGAACATCATACATGATACACAAAAGACAATACAATTGTTAATTGCTTAGTAATGGAAGATGTGAGTCGCTTTTTGAGCAGTTTTATGAATAAACTCTAATGTTCACCCTAATGTCTATTAGTTTATAAATATATGCAGTTATATAAATAAGTAAATATGAATAATCCTGGACCTCATATGAACACTTGAACACTGAAGACACTGGGAGTTCCCTAGGGAACAGCTTGATAGCACATCTTCATTTGTTTAATAAAATCAAGTTTACTTTTAAATCAGTAATAAGTGACAGAGCAATTGAGGCATTGAATGAATACAGGCACCTACTTGAGCAGTGAAGTTTGACCGGGGGAAGACTAAGCTCTTTGGCAATGTCAGTGTTCTTGATCTTAAGAGCTTCATCAACCTGCAAGTCAATCAAACAAACAAAGACAGACACACAGACACACAAAATTGCTTCAGTTTTAACGAGGGCAAGAGCAAACAGCAAACTGAAACACTGCCGAAAACTCACAACAGCAGGAAATGACAGAAGTAGAAAATAATTTCATACTAAAAACAAGACCTCGAAAAGAATGCCTAAACAGGAAACAGCACAAGCGTCACAAGACTCACAGATTTGCCCTTCACCCACTCCGTTGCTAGGGAACTGGAGGCAATAGCTGATCCACACCCAAAGGTCTTGAAGCGTGCATCAATAATCTTCCCCTGCTCGTCAACTTGTATCTGTATATTAAACACAGACATTTTAAAAATCACTCTGAATAGTCACTCACAAGGTAATTCTAAGGAAATAACAAAGCTCTGTTTACCAGGTAAACAAATATAAAATGCTCAACTGATGCCTCATTTTAATATTCACCTATTAGGCCTATACTGTGATATTTGGCAGTCAGTAATTGTAAAAGTAACTAATTACTTCAAAATAATACAAGGTAATTTGTCATGTGCATTAGACATTGAATGACCTCAATTTCATTATTACATTTGCTCTCAGCTGACATCTTTACCCAAATCGGCTTACAGCAGAGTACACATACAGTGTTTGCATTCTCTGTGTAAAACAACCACTAACATGTTTGTGTTGAGGCCTAGCTATAACAAGCCTAACCAAATCATTAAGGCTCACTGTGGTCCCTGTTGGGACAGTTATCATATGTTACTAGTCTCAGATCAGAGAGAACAAAGGCAGACACAAAACTACACATCACACACCTGAAGCTTCATCACATCACCGCAAGCTGGTGCACCCACCAGTCCTGTACCCACATTCTTGGCGTTCTTGTCCAGTGACCCCACATTACGGGGGTTCTCATAGTGGTCCACCACCTGCGGGCAAAAATGAACATGATTCAACAGTTTTGAGGGAAGGGGAGGGGGGTCACAAGACACCCTTTCCGATCTGCGAACCCAAAACAGCCATTGCAGCAGGGTTACGTAAGACAAATCAAAATAAACTGCTTAAGACAGGCCAGCGCAGTCCGCCATTTATTTGGGCGGGTACAATCCCACCCTTTTCTTCCCGACTGGACTAGATTTAGGGATAATCTTGTTGCTGACTCATTCTCACAGTCCTAATTAGAGATTATGTTAACCTCCAAAATCTGCACTACCTGTATTCCATAAACACATAGCAGTGCCACACACAAGCACCTACATAATGCAAGCAACAATAAACATACCCATAATAAAGATGAAGATTTTAGCAGCAATACTGTACCAAAACACAACTGTCACAAACAATAACAAATCAAGGCACATTGTTATCGATTGTGCTAACACTAGAGTAGCCAAACCGTTCATTAATTATATAAATTATGACAACGTATAGATTTGTAGGACTGTTTTTTTTTTCTTAAAACGCGGAAAACAAGGGTCACCTGTGGTTCAGTGGCTGGCAGGTGTTATCAAGGGCAAGGTAATCCCTGTAACTAGTGAGTTTTACAAGCAGCTAACATTAGTTTCAGTCCCATGTGTAATTTAACGATTACAGGCAAACCCTACTGCATTCACTTAGTTTGTAGATTTGATGATAATCCCTAATACCATCAATGCAACTTAGACCTACTTTTATTTTATTGTAGTTTTTGAGAATAGCCTAGCTAACTAGGCTAGCTAGCTGGCTAACGTTATGTAGCACAAATAACGTTAGCTAACACCAGTGAAGTTACCAAACATCCATGGGCTGTCTGCCTGCCTAGGTTATATAAAATGTAAAAGATATACATGCATTGACAAGGTTCACATTTTCATAGGTTTGATCAATATCTTACCTTCTTATGATAAGCACACTGTACTCGTAGATCTGGGGTAGAAAGCCTCCTGTTGAGGAGAACTAAAGGAGACACACACTTCTTGACTACGTTCGCCATGTTGTTCGGTAAATGACGCACTCCCAAACAGAAGAGGATGAAGCTGGCTAGTGACAGCCCCCGCCTCGCTGTATCAGAGACAGGAGGCGGAGCAATTATAATGTTAGTTTAATACAAGGTTGCTGTCTACTCGTTTTGAATGCAACAACTATTTAAATTGTTTCCTGTAAGAAGGAAATTAAATGTCGGGCGGAATTTTACAAAATAGGTTTCAACCGCTAAACATGTGGAGCCCCTACAAACGTCCGATCTATTTCCTAGAAAATTCAATTTCGTGTCTTAGGCATCTTGGTGCCTTTGTGCACAACTGGACTACTGTTTGTAGGCTACTATTGCGACCTTTTTGACCTCAAGGCTCCAGAGAAACCAATTATATACGCGTATTTGTGATAAGGCCTAGTAGGCTACAATTATGTCATGAAGTTAGAATCTCCAAGACCAGCGGGCCACAGAGCAGTTTAAAACAACACCAAGAAGAAAATACAACTCATTGCGTGCCTCAGTAGAAGTCAAGGCAGGTTAGCACTTTACAATACAAGCCAAAATCCCAAAGAGTCAATAAAAACTTGACAGCAAGGTGTAGAATATTTGTTAAGGCAGGAAGATTATGTTGCCTATGTAGGCTTACATGAGGAACAAAACTAAACTCATCTAATACAGCATCTACCACACATCTGTTTGCCTAAGGTGGTACTCATCTGGCACTCCAGACAAATTTTTTGCTCTGAGAGCCAGATCCACTTTCTTGATATGGTAATCAATGCTTGTTCGCATGTCTGCAGTGAATGGGTCATAACCCAGTCTGTACAAGCCAGAGCGCCGGAACTTTCCCTCTCTCTGGCTCTCCACACAAAGCAAACGGTCCACAGACAGCTGCAGGCCTAAGAAAAGCACAATGTCTCTCAGGTGAATGAACATATTCCTCTTCAGGTCTTCGTAATACACTACATGCAGCTGGTTGCTGTGACTCAGCCACGCTAGTGTGTGTGACACCCACAACTCTGAATACACTGCCACAAACTTGGCCCATGCTGCATTGAGTGAAGGGGGAAAATAAGGGTACATTATTAGAAACAGCCATGCAGTCTGCATTACTGTGATGTATTTCACAAATTGACACCAGAGGTTAATTTATTATGTTACAACTGAAACATGTCTCTCACTTTCTCCTTTCCACAAAAGCATGGGTGCAAATCCAACATGGCCACCATATATTCGGTTGAACTCTGCCATGAGGGTTCTGTATGGGTTTCGGATTAGTAGGATGCTTGAGTCAAATGCCTCAATTTCTTCTTTGCTACTCTCATGGGTCTTAATGCAGATAGTTCTCCCACTCCTCCAGTTATCCTTTTCCCCTTTGAATCCTGAGAGGAAAATACAGTAATTTGTTGATAATTTACTGAATGACAATTGTCACATTATATCCCACACATTCCCATGAGCTTGTATTTGTCCAGCAAAGTCTGCAGTCTTGTTGGCTGACGGTTGAATACATCCTTAGAATAATATGCACAACCATAACCTCTGACCTTTGTCATAGAGGGATCTGTCAAAATAGTAGCTTCCAGTGTAGAGCCCTGTTGCAAGCTCGATGAGGTGACGCGTCCAGGTGTTTCCGGACCCAGGGAAACTTGCTAAGGCCATAAGCTGCTTTGGCTGAGCAAGAAGGAAACTTCTGTCCGTACAGCGATTGTCTAAAGATGCAGAAGATGGGAAAGGATTAACTGTAAATGTAAATGTTAAGTCTACCTGTATTTGTCCTTGCTGCTACGCACAAGCTGTTGAACCTGTATTTAAGTAGCATGTTGTTAGTCTAGATGAACTGTGAAACAGCTGTGCTGTGCCATCTGAAGTGATCTGGAGCTCAATGAGCTAAAACAAAAACAGAATACTGTCCAACTCACTGTGTTTCTCACTTGTACAATACTGTGCATCAGCTGTGCAAAACACTGAAATATTTTCAACTATGAGACAGTTCACAAATAGTATACCTGTCTGATGGCTATACAATTTAATTCTTACCTTGCACCTTAGTCTGATAAACCACATTGTATATTTCTGTTCCACAGTTTTCACGTGACTGTCCAGGACAGTGATAAAGGCACTTCTTCATTTTCTCCTGGGCATGCAGGGGAAAGTGAATGGTAGAGAATCCACACAGACATTGCAGGCCTGCCAAAACTGCCAGGGAAAGTTTCTAAGAGAAAAATTACATTTTTGTATTCCTACATGTTTTATACAGTTAAGGACAGTGACAGGGAGGATTTATCCAATGATGACCGATCTAAGGCATTTAAAAAATATTCCAGCATTCTGACATGTTGCTCTGGTTGAAAAGCTGTGGCATATCTGATTAATGTGAGAGGGATGTAAGTTTGCTGGGTAATATTGCTAACTACTTTTTTAAAGTCTTACCTTTTCAGTGCAAAAGTCTACACATTTGCCTACAGTCATAGCAGGCATTAAGGCTTTGCTTGAAAATGCCTTGGTTGCATTGTCTGGTGTCTTAAAGCAGCCTTTAAATATTGTGTTTCTATCTGCAGGAGTAAAGATGAATTCACAAATTAAATTCACTTTTTATTGTTCAGCATACCTATTTCATACTGTTGTTACTACTGTTGTTACTGCAGTTTTTTATAATCAGCTCACAGTTGTAATCTGAAACTTGACTCAGTTCAAGATAGTAGATGATCAGTCGACTGGTCTCTGAACATGTAAGTGCTGGCTCTCCCCAACAGTCTTGGCAGTTCCTCTGTATACTGTTTGGTGTCAGGATGGCATAGGTACAATAGCATCCCCTACCAAAGTAATGGCCTGCATACTGATAGCCCCTAAATGAATGATAAAGGTTTGTATGACTGAAAGTGTTAATATATGTTATGCACAAATTAACTTGAATTCCTCATAAATTGCACAGCACATATAAACAAGTACACTTTGAAATGCATAAATAAAATACAATATCCTTTTGTTAATGATGAATATGCACTCTGTTCCAGTTATGTTTTTTTTAATGTTTTTTACCTTTCAGCACAGCTGGCTTGGCATTGTAAGGCAGTTACACTGCCATCATCCAAAAAGTAACTATCTTGAAGCACTTCCTCCAGTGATTTCCCTGTATAGCAACCTATGTACACAGCTGATGGGAGAACAGTTTTGTGTTGGACTTCCACACATTTTCACATTATATATTTTCCACATTGAAAGAGCATGGCATGTTCATAGTGCATTTATGACAATTGTACTCCACTGTTTTCTGCAGGTATCAACAATGTATTTACAAAAAGGAGGATATTTGCATCACAGCTCACAGGCAACCAAACTTTTATGAGAAATGTTGTGAGATGCTCTGACTTGGTGTGTTTGCTGATCTGACCTCTTGCAGACAATTAATGAAAAGTGGGAAGAACCAGTTTTCCAGTCTTTGCTCTGTTACAACAACTGAAGAAGTCACAATTTACACAATGCCATTATATTATGGTGATAATATCAAGTTATCCAAACTGGATGAATCAATGTAAAAGTGCTGTCCTACCATCATAGAAAAGAACATGTTTCCATCCCAAATTGGACAGTGACTTGATAAAGTATCCAACTGAAAGTAAGGTTACAAATCCAAGAAACCCAAGAAGAAAAACAAACAGGTGTCTTTTCAGTGATGAGAACATGTTGTATCTATCCTTCAAATGCAGGTCTATAAGCTTGATGGAGCAAGCTGGATGCCAGTGTCAACTGACTGTAAGCACAATGTGGATGCCCATTGATGGGCGAAAACAAAGGTGTCATCGACATAACACGAATGCAGGACACAGGCTATTTAAATCAAGGTAAGCTTTCATACTGGGCTCGCCTTAAGAGATCCAGCCACATGTCACGCATACACCTTGACCACCTGGCGGGAGTATTTGAAGTAGGTGGTTAGTGGCAAACCCAGGGTTGAACCGGAGGTTGTGGTAAACCTGATAACAGAAGAGCCTGGAGTCTTCATTCACTTAATTAAACAAAGCAGCTTAACTTACCCAGGCTTATCACATAACCGCCTACTTGGAAGGGAAACATGAGAAACAAAATCCTTGAAGGGAAAGCATGAGAAACAATATCACATTTTTTAGGACAGATTTTGATTAAGACTCGGCCATACTGACAATTCTGTCCCAAGGGATAGGCAATGTGAAAGACTAATATAAGGCTAACTGCAGTTTTTCTAGACACTCGAAGATGAGTCAGATATTTTCAAAACCACTGACTAAATTGTATCACTAACCTATGCCTACAAGATAAAAAAGGCAGTTCAGTTGAATGAAATGAACAGTGCTCACTTACTACTGCCATCAAGTGGCTAACTGTGATAATGAATCACTGAAGAACAATCCATGTTACACAAGCGGCTAGACTGCTCTGAGGGTCAGTGCACTTAGTATAGTTCATGTGCAGTTGATATTTTGTTAAGAGAAAAACAGTTTTTGGTTCGTGTACGGTGTACTGACCGACTTACTACCCATAGGCCTATTTTTGTGCTGTGATCTAGAGACGTTCCGTTCATTTAAATACGTAACGGCTCAACCAATCGCTGTACTATGTCTGCTTACGTTGGTTTTGCTCGCTTCCGGGTGGTTTGTTGATGCAATCTGCTGAAAGTGCAACGACGACTATGTGTCTTCATTATCGGTAACTGAGTAAGATACACATTTAAATCGGCACACCAAGTCGTCAATGAATCTAGAAAGGTAAGATTATCATGTGTTTTACATAGATTTTTTGTTATTCTGACCATAAATGTTTTGCTTAAACCATTTAAGTCGTCATTTAAGTAGTTAGCCCTTAAGCTAGCAGGGTAATGAGTAATCTAACGTTAACAGCAGCCAGGTTTCGGGTTAACGCTACAGCCTTGAGCTAAACAAGTCGAGGTAAAGATCAGTTGGGAAGTGAGATTTGTTGTGGGTGAGGGCATACCCAAGGCGAAAAGTAGTTAAATTATTGATGACAGTCTTCAACATAAGTTCAACAGCTTTCCGGTCGCAGAGCTGGTCTGCAAAGCCAGGAATTCTTGAAAAGTTGTTGAGTGGTTCAGTGAAGGCCTCACATTCATCTCTTAGCCGATGAAGTTGCATCAGGGCCACACTGCTTTTCACGTATATTTACCACGCAACGATCATTGAGGTTGTTTGAGACGTAGAGTCGACAGATCTGTGCTGTTTGCTGAGCTTCTCTTAAAGTGTGGTGAGGATTATATTCATTTTGTCACTGATTGCCCTCTTGACTGGATTAAAATTCTTCTGCAGCAGTCCATACGTTTGATAGTTCCTGAGACTGGACTCCCAGAGGTAACAAGTATGGCCAGCGCCGGGCCCCAAGCATCTGGTTCTACTGGAGCAGACACCACCTCCAATTCCAGCTCTGGCAACACAACAGGAGAAAGTAGTAACCAAGACAGCACCTTTGAGTGCAACATCTGCCTAGACACATCAAAGGATGCTGTGATAAGTCTCTGCGGGCACCTTTTCTGGTAAGGATCAAATCTTTGCAAATGCAGCTAGCATTTTATCTCAAATTGGTGTGATATTTTTTTTTCTCATTTGTTTTATCCTCTACCATGCCCCACCATGAAGCTGGCCGTGCCTACATCAGGTATATGAACATTCATTCTTCTTCACTTAACATTTAAATTGTCATTCCCATATCAGGCTTGTGTTTGTAAGTGACTGTCAGTAATAGAAACATTAATGTTTTTCTGTTATAGTGGTTGGAAACTAGACCAAACAGACAGGTATGTCCAGTTTGCAAGGCCGGCATCAGCCGTGAAAAAGTCATCCCCTTGTATGGAAGAGGCAGCACTGGCCAGCAGGACCCCAGGTAAAGAACAATTTATAAAATGTCATGTATAAAATGACAAATATTAGATAAAGTATATAAGTAGACAGCCTTGAAGGATAATACGAGAGAGTCTACTGTCCTGTGATCTAATAGTCCAGTAAGAGAAGAAGTTTAGCCACTCAGTGATAGAAAATGCTTCCTTGTTTTTCCTAGAGAAAGAACTCCTCCTCGACCTCAAGGCCAGCGTCCAGAACCTGAGAATCGAGGGGTAAGCACAGAACTGCCATTATTTCTTACTGTTTGCATGTGTTTGCTGCCTTAATGATGGCTCTAATTAGCTACCAAGAGAAGACCAATGCAACACTGCCCACTATATTGCACTAGACACCTGTTCTCACACCCTACCTGATGAAACCATTACGTGGGATTGAGTTGGTTGCTGTATACCCGCAAACCTGCATGTAATTCATTAACATAAGTAGGACTCCCATTGAGACCTATTACATGTCCTTGGAGTGGAGGAAGGGGACCTGTTGTGTTGTGTTCCCTGGGGAATGGCACCATCTAACCCCAGGAATTGCATCACATCCTGTTCATTAATGCTGTCTTTGCTCTAAGGCCAATACCCATTTGTCTTAAACATTAATTATAGTAATTATAGATGGGGCTTTTTTTGTATTTTAAATGTTATTACCAAGATAACTTGGACTGATGATAGGTTTGACGTCCCAGCAACATGCTGTTTCTGTATTTCCTTGTGGTGTGAAATTCATTATCAGTTCAGTTTTGCATATCTAACTGAGTTTTGCTTTGCAAATTTGATCAACACAGACATTAAGTTTTCAACAAGCATAAAACTTTCTTTTTTCTGGCTTTGTGATCATAGACTATTTTATCTCTCTACAGGGTTTTCAAGGCTTTGGCTTTGGTGATGGGGGTTTCCAGATGTCCTTTGGGATAGGAGCCTTTCCTTTTGGCATTTTTGCCACTGCATTCAACATAAATGATGGTCGTCCTCCTCCAGGTATTTTACCTCTCATTGGTGGATGCTGAATAGTTTGACACCACAGGGCTTATTTGTGGAGGTAACATAGGCTGCTTCTCATTTGGTAATTTATTCATACTCCCTTCCTTCCATCCTTTCCTCTGTCCTAACTCCTCCTCCCATTAAGGAAATGAGGAAGCAACAATAGAAGGGTGGAAGGTACCAAGGACAGACATATATGAGAAATAAGATATCCTGCTCACTAATGCATCAATTTTAAGAGATGGCAATTACTCATGACACAGCTGCATCACCTCTTACAATAAACAAGACAAATGTGATGCAGCCCAGAGAATTAATGACAAAGATAAATCATCAAAACATTATAATAGAATGCTGACGGTAATAGAAAGTTGATGGTAGTGAAAGAGTAAGTGGGGATTAATGGGCAGTGATTGCACGCTCTGACTGAAAGTGCTTCCATGTAGGATGCACCTCAGCTTCCTCGTATATCTGACCTTTTTCCCTCCCTCTTCTCTTCTCATTTCTGTCTTATGTCAGAGCAATTAGACAAAAGAGACACTCTTTCA
This sequence comes from Tenualosa ilisha, assembly GCA_015244755.2. Lineage (NCBI taxonomy): Eukaryota > Metazoa > Chordata > Actinopteri > Clupeiformes > Clupeidae > Tenualosa > Tenualosa ilisha. Next base: position 2,218,493 of record PYXC01001715.1, on the reverse strand, counting down.
ATGATTTTTGAGGCATGAGCCCAAGGACCGAGGCCGAGACCAGATGAAGCATGCATAAGATCATAGAAAGCAACGATAATAGGAGGGTGTTGTACATAATTTGATCACTAGTGGGTGGTGTGCTGTTCCATGCTTTTTTTTAAGCAGCACTGTTTAACAATTCACCTCTATCTTTGTTTTTATCCATTAATTTGTTTTGGAATTATCGTCAAATGAATTTGGATGGCATATTTTAACGGTTGATAAACACAAATGGTTTCCCCACTTGCCACCCAGGATATGCACTGTGCAGTTCCGGCTGCAGGGTTGGAAACCACCATCAAATAAAAGAAAACCTTTACAGCATGACATTGCTGACTGTATTACAATCAAACACCAATTAGCATGTTCTATCAGTGCCAGGAAGATAAAAGTAAAACTCCTTTGTGTTGCTCTAAACACATTCATAGTTTCTTTGTTCTGGCCTTGCAGCCTGCTGCAAAAACTTCTGTGGTTACGTTGGAAGAAGATGTTGTCATAACTGTAATGCATATACAGAAGGGATATTTTTTAATACAAAATGGAATTATTGAGTAGAAACTGAAATAAATATAACAGTTGATATTTATTATCATTGATAATAACGATGATTTTTTATTTTCTGTGTCCTCTAGCTGCGCCTGGCACCCCTCAGCACATGGATGAGCAGTTCCTGTCCCGCCTCTTCCTGTTTGTGGCGCTGGTCATCATGTTTTGGCTACTCATCGCATAGAACGGATTAGACTGAAGAGGATTCAATTCTGACTAGAGTGTGATCCCTTTCACAGAAGATACATGACAAAGCAGATGGTTAAGTGATGAACACAGATTGTTGTGTGTCTGCATGCGGTGTGGACATTTCCTGTTCACTCAACAATGATCTTTGTTCAGTTTTTAGGGGATGATTGTGCTTTTTGACACATTTCTCATCTCCTTACTTTGTGATTTTTATGTGCAATATGAGTCCCATAATTGCACGTAACTCATGTTTAAAGAAACCTGTTGTTATTTAATTGTATGAAATAATACTGTGATCTTTTCTGACCGTCTTTTATTTTTACTAATCCTGTAGTATTAATAAAATAATTTCTGGTCATTTTAAAATTCCTCACAACTGCATTGGCGATCATGTTTTAAACCCCAGCCTGTCTTGTGAAGGGTTTTATAGATCACTTCCTTTTAGCCTGTGTGTAAATTAATGTAAAAGTGCTTACAGCGCAGCTTTGCTGGGGTCCTCATTTGTACCAAGCTTTGACAGCACTTTGAGCAAGGCACGGGCATTTTATATGTATAGCGCATTTCATATACAGTGCCCAGCATAAATGAGTACGCCCCCTTTGAAAAAGTAACAGTTGAAACAATATGTCCATGAAAACAAAAAAATATTTCCAAAATTTTTGCAGACTAAGTTTAATATCACATCTGCGTAACATTCAACACAAAAGTTTGCGTAATAATATAACTTAGATTACATATTTTTCAGTTTTTCTCAAATTAGGGGGGAGCAAAAATGTGTACACCCAGAGCAAAAGCAAGATTTTAGACTACAAATGTCTTATTTACCAAGAATTCAATCACAGGTGAGTTATTATTCAATTAGTCCAGCAGATAGTTGACTATAAAAGGGTGTTAGTCTAAGAAAACCCATTCCCTGCTGTCAGCAATGGCACCACATGGAAGAGAAATGACACAAGAGCTGAGAAAGAAAATTATTTCCTTACACCAGAAAGGTAAAGGCTACAAGAAGATCAGCCAAGCTTTACTTATTAGTCAGAATACTGTAGCAAAAGTGGTACAAAGATTTAAGAAAAATGGAACTGCGACCATGTCCTGGTCGTCCACGGAAGTTAACACCTCGACAGGAACGTCTTCTGATGAGAAGGGTTGAAGAAAATCGGCACACAAGTTCACTACAGTTAGCTAAAGAAGTAGAAAGCCAAACGGGGGTGACTGTTTCCGGTGACACAATACGCCGTACACTGCAGAGGAATGGCATGCATGGATGCCATCCATGAAAAAAGCCTCTCCTAAAGCCCAGGCACAAAAAAGCCTGCCTAGAGTTTGCCAGGGCCCATGCTGACAAAGATGAAGGCTATTGGGACTCTGTATTGCGGAGTGATGAGACCAAAATTTATGTTTTTGGAACTGATTGCCTCAAAACTGTATGGCGTTGCAAAGGTGAGGAATACAAAGAAAAATGCATGGTGCCTACAGTGAAGCATGGTGGTGGCAGTGTCCTTACGTGGGGCTGCATGAGTGCTGCTGGTGTTGGGGAGCTGCATTTTATTGATGGCATCATGACTTCAGAGATGTATTGCTCTATATTGAAAAATAAAATGCTACCATCACTCCGTGCACATGGTCGTGGTGCACTTTTCCAACATGACAGTGATCCTAAACACACATCTAAGGCCACTGTCAGCTTTCAGAAGAGGAACAGGGTGAGAGTGATTCAGTGGCCAAGCATGTCACCTGATCTGAACCCAATCAAACACCTATGGGGAATTCTGAAGAGACAAGTGGAGCATCACTCTCCATCCAACATCCAGTCTCTAAAACAGGTCATTATTGAAGAATGGAAAAAGATTGATGTTACAAAATGTTGCCAACTTGTTCATTCCATGCCCAAAAGACTTGGTGCCGTCATTAAAAATCATGAAGGCCATACAAAATACTAGATGCAGTAGTTTTGTTGGGGGTGTACTCATTTTTGCTCCCCGCTAATTTGAGTAAAACTGAAACATATGTAATCTAAGTTATATTATTAAGCAAACATTTGTCTTGTATGTTACGCAGGTGTGATATTAAACTTAGTCTGCGAAATTTTTGGGAATATTTTTTGTTTTCATGGACATATTCATGGGCACTGTAGCTAATAATAATAATAACAATACTTCAGAAATTAAATAAATTAAAAAAACATTAGTAAAAGTTAAAGAATAGGAGGGATGATCAAGTCCAGCATCTTCTATAAAATGCTCCTGCTATAAATCCATACCCGCGACCTTTGCATATTGGACCACTGTCCTGGAAACTTTGGTTAATGGTCTGCTCCTCACCCCACACAGATTACAGACTTCTGGAGACAGTCCCCCAGTTCATTTCTCCTCTCTAGGATGCATTTCTCACTACCGAATGGCCAGATGCGCTGTACAACATGAAGGGGGGCTGGTTTTATAACCAGGTGAACAATGTCCCAAAGGGTTTAAAAACATTTAAAAACCCACCTATTCATTCAGGCACATGTTCTTCAAAACTGTCTCTGCCTTTAAGTAAAGTGACCTTGAGTACCTGCTATGAGAAGTTGGAAAGTAGCCATATAGCAAGTGCTGTGGTACCTGTTTGCACCCTGTCTGCACCCGGCACCCTGTCTGTTGGCATTTGCTTTCTTATTCTGAATTGCAAGCAATACAGTATCCCGTAATTATTTGAGAGAAGAGCTGGTTTCATTATAAAAAACAATGAGATTTTTTTTGTTAGAGTCAATAGATTGTCAAGTAATAATAATAATAAATAATTACAGGTCAGTGTGGGACACTCAAGTCTTGTTGATAGTCTTGTTTATGATTATAATTCCTATCTATCGAACTCCATAATGAATTGCACTAGCTGCTGTCCCAAAAGACAGAACTGCATGTAATGACAGAATTTTATCTACACACCACCAGCCAACCAGCTTGCTGAGTATTCTGACCAACATCTACAGTGTATTAGTGGTAACTGTGCTGTATCAATGTAAAGTGCTCTCAAAGTTTCAGACTACACGTTAGTATTACATATAGTACATATAGTAGTGACACCATTAATTAACTAATTCAAAATTTGATCAGACAGCAGAAATGTTGAGTCTTACTAGATGCTATTTAGTGACTGAACTCTCTTGTCCTTTATATAATGACTGGATTGTGTTTGTGTCTGTATGTGTTTTGTTTTCCCAGTTCTGAGGCGAGGGTCTATTCAGGGCCTGGCAGTAAAAAGAACATGTTGTCCTCATTATGGTCACATCTACGCTTTGCAGTGCTGAACTTGACCCAGTCATATTCCAGTTATTGCTCTCCCACAATCATCTGTGACACTAACATCCCAAATGCAGCACAAAAATATTGCATTGGTACCGCTACATAGACATGGCAACACAGTCAGTGATGCAGTCTTTATGTACCTTTCAAACATTCAAAAGGCAGATTTGCCTAAATGATTGTTGTGTTTTGCAAATTGTGTTTCCCTATGGTACCTGTGTAGACCAGAATGGAATTACCTCAAGAACAATGTGAGTTATGCTCTTTTGTTTGCTGTAAGTCTGTTCTCTAAATCAAGTAGTCAGGTAGCTTTTTGTGCCAACCTAACAGGTCTGACATGTATTTACATGCGCTACATTCGAGTTAAAACAGCCATTAGTCTAATAAAAATCTGATCAAAATGTGCACATTAGCGCAAGGAAAAGCACAAATACCAGGAAATGAGATCTATTGTGAAGAGAACACAACAGCAATCAAAAAAATGTCTGAGACAATACATTCAAAGAACGTTTTATATACGCAATGCATTTCATGCTTCTTTTACATATGCAGAACAACTCTGCTATGGCAGATGCAGGTAATGGCATAATACTTTGAAACACAAATAGCTATTGCTGTTTAAGGTGCTGAAACAAAGTGTCCTCTCTCTACTGCTTGATTGGAGTGCGTTCATGTTTTGAAGGCCTTCCTTCATTTAACCAGCAGATAAAGAAAGGCTTGATTTGGGCAGTGAGAGCTAGAGCACGAGCAAATGTGAACGAGTCCAAAAAAATTGATGTATTTGTTATGAAAACAAATCACAACTCCCAGGTGTTAAACTAAGAAAATCAACGAGTGCCCATGGCCCCTTGCATCTGAAAGAAAAGCTGCATAGCAAAACAAAGTTGTTTTGTCGGAATCCCCTCTCCAAAAAAAAGCAGAACAATAAAAAGCAAATTAATGTGTATCTTAAAATCCAGTGCTCTGATACTTGTGAATCTGTAATCTTTGGTAGAGCTAGTCACCTCTCTTAAATGTTTCTGGGTAGATCTTTGCTGATTTCCATCTATCTTTTGGTCCCAACTCCTCAAACCTTCTTACCTTTCTTCAGTGTTATCACGTAACAACAGTCCTGAAATAGGACACATCTGTCCAAATCTGGTCAGTGTTTATACAGACAGCAAAAACAGCGGCACAAACAGGTAGGTTGCTCCTCACTCCCATCTTCTCCAGTGAAGAGCTACAAAGGGAAGCGCTGCTTCTGAGCACACCACTTTCCATTGCGGAGAAAAAGGCCATATGGTAACCTCTTGGACCCGTGCATCAGGCGCCAGAGGCGTCGGCCTCATCAAGACCATTAGAGACTCCATCTCCTTTCCTGGTCTGCACCACTACCTCCTCCAGCTTATTCCTCTCTTCTCCTCCTTCCAGCTCCTCATCTTCCTCCATCCTCTCTTGCTCCTTCTCCTTTTCTAGAAGCTTCTCTTGATGGTTGACGGGCGAGATTGTGTCCTCGTCAAGCTGGCAGGCCATATTGGAGAAGGCGGAGAGCGGGAGGTTGATGCGGTGCATCTCCTGCTCGTAGGCCCTCTGCTCCTGCTGCTGTTTCAGTTTCTGTCCCCTGTGGGAAACACACACACACAAATTAGGTAAAAGTAAGATGAGAGGGACGAGTGTGTATGTGTGTGTGTATGAGAGAGAGAGCGAGCGGGAGATGCAGAGAAATAATGTGTGTGTGTGTGGGTGTGTGTGCCACAGAGAGTGAATAAGAAACAGAGATGCAAAGTAATAGAAGAAAGAAGACAGTGAGAGTAGACTGAACAAAAAAAGAGGAGTCAGAGAGAGAGAGAGGAAGGGAGGGAACATGAGTGAGTGAATGAATCACAGTAAAAGCCCTGTCTTTCATCTCGCTTATTTCTGGTCATTTGTGTTGAGTGCTCAGTGCAGTCTGACAGAGGAGTCTGACGTCATGCTACAGCCACAAGCCATCAAATCTTGTTTCTATAAAACATGTCTCTGAGTTCATTTTAATTTAAACCAATTAGTTAATTTATAGCACAAGCAAATCAATGACGTAAAATCTTGTGAAAGGTGCTGATCAGTTTTCCTCTACTTGTGAGGCAGTGAGAGAGCTATTTTTGACCAAGCTAAGTAGGATATCCATAAACCACATGGACATATGGGGATATACAGTCTATGCAACCAAGTCATCAGTTATGCAGATGTCACTCCTCCCATATATTATGGCAACAGTACACTACATCAATGAATAAATGAATGCATGCATGCCTGCATGTATGGATGAATGAATCAATCAATACTGAATGAATCAATGTTAAATTTCTGTCTTGGGCTTTTTAAACTTTATTTTTCTATTTAAGGCTACACTATATTGTATACAGTATGTATAAATATTAATACAGTAATTCTGCACTTGCTAAAGAGCATATGCACACACACACACACATACACACATAAACATGGACATAAAAATATGACATCATAACTAACCAGATTGTAGAGCTATATATAGATTTCCTATAATAGCCTTATGAGGAGTAATCTAATAGCCCTATGACACTGAGCAGAACTGTCTGTCTCATCTGCCCTGTCTTTTCTCCTGCTCCTGAGTCAGTAACGCAAGACCACAGTGACACGATTACATAACAGAGACACAAATTGCACAAGTGTTTTGTAATCGATCAATTGGTTCTTCAGTCATATTCAGTTTTTTTTTCTAAGTAAAATGTTCAATGTGTCCTCTGTTACTCTTTTAATATGCCACCTGAGGTGCTTGGAGAATATGCAAGTTTTTACATGTCATGCTTTTTTTCCCCATTTGGGGGGCATGAGGGTGGGGTGGAGTCGGGGTGATGTGGGTGGTGGTTTGTAGTTAAATGGCTTGTCTAACACCCTTGATTTCATTTTGATGATACATGGTCATGTGAGGACAGATGAACACATCTGTCATTCTTACTACTGATGTACGCATATCAATGTTATCTGGGTCTATAATTCTGTGACAATGTTTTCTGAAATACATTTTGATGGCACATCATCAAAATTCACAATTGGGCAAGTTTAAAATTATAGCAAATACTGTATGTTATAGCTGTTTTTTGTATATTTGCTAGACAGCTGTGTTTGGAATTGGCTTCTTTGAGACAAAAATTAGTGGATAAGAGTCTGCATTTTGTGTGTGTGTGTGTGCATGTGCGTGTACGTCTGTGTATGAAAGAAACAGAATGAAAGAGAGACACACAAAGCACTTATGAAACTTACTTCTTGTAGAAATATCCCAGAATTATTCCTGTTCCCAGCATGATAATGATGAGCATCATGATGCCACCAAGAACATATCCTTTGGAGGACAAAAAAAGTCAAAACATCAGTACACATCTCAGTCTGCTGATCTGCATCTCAGCACTCAAATGCTGGCTGGCTTCCTAGTAACTGATCCTGACAAGAAACACTGCTTCAGGCCAAAGTTTGCACATGATATTTAGCAGTGCTTCCATCGTCAAATATACAGCACAGGTTTTATATGCATGAGACTATATGTGCACTGTAATGTGTAAAGAAACAGACATGTACATGTACATGTATGGGTATATGTAGAATGTATGCAATGTTTGAGTGCCATGATCATTTTTTGTACTCTCAGCTGCATTGTGTTCAGCAGTCTACAAAAATCTGTAGCTGTGTTCACAAACCATTCTAGATGGGCAATGAAATTAAATTTGCAGCATCAGCCACTGAGCTGCAGTTTAAAATGAACTGAGGGGAGGAGAAACCCACTCAAGTGTGACCAGCCACTCTGCCCTTCCTCGCTATGCACAGATTTCCCCCCACTTGTGCGTGAAAGACGAATTATGGCCAAGGTTACCTAGAGGACCCAGGTCCTTTTTCTTCTTGGGCCCGACGCGGACCCTCCGGCTGATGCCCGGGTCAGGTTTCGCTCCAACACTCTCCCGCTCGGCGGGGCGGGCATCCGGCTCAGCAGCCTGGCCCCTGCCAGAGGATGAAGTTGGGGCTGCATTTGTCCCTACTGTGGCAGAGTCAGCCTGGTCTGCAAAATAAAACATAATACTGATCATGTAGCGATGCAGAGAATATTGTGTCATTAATGTCAATAACAAATAATGAAGACCACATAGTAACAGATTTACATTCCAATATTTTTTAGCCTGTACACAGCAGTTGATAAATCAACGTAAATATTTAATAAGATGATTTTATTTTAACATTTGAGTACCTGTAGGTGCAAACACACTGACATGTCGTTCTTACATATTGGTTTATTCACTCCTGATTGCTATTAAGGCGTGATCTTCCCAAAATTCTTTTGCCATTTTGACTTGATTATGTTATCACTATAATTTTTTGAATTTTCTGCATTTTCCCTGTGCTGAAAGTACTGTAGCAATACCTTGGCATAAGTCAATGTCACAGTCTTGTTTTTGAATGGTATCGCCTGCAGCCAACACATAGCACCAAGGTCTTGCTGAGGCATCTGGATTCCGGCAGAACCTATGGTCCCACAGCTCTGCAGGTCAGTCAAAACAAGTTCAGGACTACCATGGGGCCATGCTTCACATCACAACTCAAACCACCCCTCCTATAAGCACCACTCATAAAAACAATCAGGGCACAATTTGTGTGTGCCTGTGTGTGTGTGTGTGCGTGTGTGTTTGTGTTTTAGTGTGCTCTTGCACGTGTTTTCCCGTGCACGTTGTTTATAGGTTGCGGCCAACCCCTCCAAGGCACAAAGTGATATGACCTCCTGACATGAACTACCTTGTTTGCAGATGTCCCTTTGAGTACTGCATGGCAACAGCTCACAGGAAAGTAAGCCTGATATGTGTGTGGTGTTGACATTAGGCAGTGTACAGTGAAGCAAACAAGCTCTTCACATCTCTGACACATTCTCCAGGGTGCAGTTCAACTGCAAAATCTGAACTTGAACCACTATGCAATGGCTACTATAGAAAGGGCTTTAGAATACACTTGAATTTCTGAAAAACAATCTAAACATAACTAAGACTCAAAGAACACCATAAATAACAAAAGACTAACCCGTCTATATCATAACATCTAGACTTGTTTTTACCAATGTTCATTCTGTTTGGAATGCTGCCACTCAAGCTCTAGCAGCAGCTCTAATGACTGTCAAAACATCACTGGCGTCAATAAGTGCATGAAGATTTAAATTAAAATTATCACAAAAAACATGACGTTCTGAACGGTATCAATTTCATTTGCTGTGCATTTCTAATTAGAAAATAAACTACATGTTGACTCCACTGCATTCCAGTCCATTTTCGTGAGGCAGTAGAGATGATTAAGGGGCCGTTTGATAAATAAGTAATGAGGTAATAATGTGGACAAAGAGTGCTGACCTCAGTCCGAGACCCTTTCGTGTTAAAAAAAACAACGGGCGTGGGCTGTCTGCGAGGTTTGTTTTTTGAACAATACCAAATACAGGTTAGAAATAATTTTAGTGCCCAACCCACTAAGTCGTTGTTTGTTGCACATACACATGCACACGCCATTCGATCGCAATCACAGTGCGTAAAGGAGCCTTTGGCTGCGTAAAACAGTGCGTCTATAAGTTCGCCTTAACGGATAACCAGCAACCGAAGTGGAAAATGTGTGTGTGCAGCAAGCTACAATCTACATCATACCTGCATTGTTGGTCGTGTAATCAGCGGCATTAGAAACATTGAGCCAGTTAAGGCACTTTTCCCCATTGGAGCTGACAGTCCGATGCCCGTCATACTGGCCATGCACTCGTATGCAATCTGTTAATAAACGCACGACATCAACAACAAATTAAACTGTTTACCAAGCCAGCGTCAAAAGTAAAATGCAATGTGGAATCTAGGCTTAGCCACGTAGAGCCAAGATAACAAACAATAGTAGGCTATCGATGAAGCCAACGTACACAACACTTTCAAGAATAAAAACCTGCTTGATCAAAGATGTGATATGACAGCTAATGTATAGAGAGTCTCAACTCTAAATTAGGGCTCCTGCAAAGCGAGTAAACAGATCGACATGACAGTCAGTTAGCCATGCCTTCTCCGTTCACTCCGTCGTCAAAATATTATTTCAGAGTCACGAGAAATGGCTTACCGGGAATTACCGATGCCGTGGTCACAAATACGACAGCCAACAACACATATCCATGAAAAAGCATGTTAACTTATACGAAAATATAAATACTCTATGGCGTCACTAAATAGCACTTATAATGTGTTGTTGCAGAGCATGTGGCTCCTACGCGGGACTTCCAGCTGTAACTGGAGAAGGATCTTCCCACCAATCGGGCTAGAACCCAAGGTCCTAAAGAAACCTTTTTCTCAGTCCTTTAACTAGGCTTCCATTGTTCTGAATGTGCCAATAGCAGATTAGTTTTGTTCGTTTCATTCCTTAAAACGAAACAAGTAAATAATTGGTATATCAAAACAGCATGATGTTACTTTGTTACATAGCAATACTGTTAAATTTCAACCATCTTAGCTTGGTCAAAAAATGAAGTCGAATTAAAATCCTTAACCACATAGGCCTACAAAACTATGCAAAAAAACAACAAAAAAACAGTCCAAACATGCATACCTTACTTGTATATGTTACAAACATTTATTTGACACGAGGGTGGGGCACAAATGCACTTTTTTTCTTAAAGCCTCATTATAGTCTACACACTTGCACCTGTAGACCCAGATACTTTACAGATGATGAAAGCTCTATAGACAAGACATTTGCTTTTTAAGTCAGGAACCACAAAAGGTTTCATTTATAAAAAAAACTAAGATGATAATACTAAGCTTTTGTATTGTTGCTACTTTCAAGCCATATGAACACGATAAGATGTTTCCCTTTGAAAAATCACAAAGACTGTAGATACCCATCTTCACCACTAAAAACTATACTTCAGCAATATCCTGGCCATTAAGCATCAGTGAAAGAAAGAAGGTGGTGTTTATTGTTATCTGTTTTCAAGACTCCTTATCTCTGAGGCTTAAGACAGATTTTGAAAATCCATTAATTCCTTGGCGAGAGGAAAGTGCAATCCGCTGTATGAAATCAAAGGATTTGTCAGAAAATAAATACAACATGTAATAGCTTTACCTTGGAGTCAGAGAAGTGGGTTTGAATAACTGAATCTCTGTGATAAGGCATAGGGATCTGTGTCAAGGAATATAGCACATTTGAAAGACTGTGGGGCCTTCACCTCTGTATTGTGAAACTCAGTAAAACTATCTTACACAAGTGGCAGACCTGGAAATAGACTGTGCATAAGTAGACCACCAATAACCCATTAAGCAGTCACACATAAAGACAGCTGTATATTACTCATTAAAGGCAGAAAGTATATCATAGTGGGTTAGTTGCTTCATCAGCTTCATGCCAATACTCCTTTTTTTAAAAAGACGAGGACAAACATCCAAGAAATCTTGTGCAATAAACAATGGGAGCTTCTGGGGACATATTTCTGCAGATAATATCAGTCAAACAACAATAAGCAGACAGGCCTCTCTGGTTTCTTCTGGTGGTTTATTCATTGGAAGAAACATTATGTTTACACACATGACAAATATTTATAAAACATTTTTAATAAATATTTAGCTTATTCAGAGGCCGTAATAACATCATCTTGCACAGAGATAACCAGCACCATCTTATGTTTCTGTTGTAACTGCAGAAATGTCTAGAGTTTCTAACAAATGACAACTTATATAGACAAGGCAGAGCAATTCTTCAGCCACCATTGGTTAAATCACAAACTAAACCCCAAACACTAATCCAAACCTTGTGGGTCCTCACCTCCAAAGCATCTCTAAATCCATCTGTAAGCTAATACCAGTCAATCTAACATTTTTTTTCTCTCCCAAAGACCACAACAATAAGGATTTCAGAAGCCTGGAGCCCGTCATTTAATACAGAGAAATCTGATCTCTTTTTGGGGTAGGCGAGATTAGCTGAATCTCTCATTCACCAGGCGCCTTACAAACTGGCCAGATTAAGCAGGATTTTAGCCTCCACTTCTTTATTTCTCCCCCTCCCTGTTGTAGCTTATAGGAGGAATTACAGTTTGACTTTTTCTTATTCAGAGAGTAAAAGTAGTGGCTTGGACCAGACATCAGGGAGAGCGGGTGAAGGACTGACAAACATACGGAACACCTGAATCTCCAAATCTTGACAGTAAATAGTTCCACTACAACCACTCTAAGGAAGAGAAGCAGCTGCTGAATCATGGACACGGCTGTCCACTCGAGCAGGAAGAAGCTGATGTTTACTATCGACAGCATTCTGAGCGGAGGAGGGCCAGAGAGAGGGGAGAGGACAAACATATCCAGCACAACAGCCCCTCATCTTTCAGAGGCAAACAAAAGGGATGTAGGACCAGGGGCCACCCCAGCAGTGAACCATGTGGACACTCTTCAACCCACGTGCATCTGCTGCTTGTGCTGTTGCCAGTGTGGGGAGATGCTGCACAAAGACTGTGTCCCAGCAACATGTGAGACCCAAACTCTTTTTCTCAGCAAAAACAGGGCAGCATATGACTACTTAGCATATGTTTATTCTTCTCCTTGTGAATCCTGAGCAAAAAACATACAAAAAACATGCATTGCACTTTATATGTGTGTTAGGATTTTATTTGGTTTATCTGCTGTGCCAATAAGACTGTACATAACAGTATATTCATATGATTCTTTAGTAATTACATCTGAATTCAGTTGGTATTTGATCTATTTGATGAAATAAGTCTTTATATATATCAACAACTGATCTATTATTTTGCAAATCTCACAGCTTCAGACCCTTCAGTTTACTCTTATTATTTAGGTAGTCTACCCCAAAAGCATTCCAGTATTACTGACCTCTGCTCTGGTTCATGCTATGTTTCAGCTTGCCCGTTCTCCTGGGTCAAACAGTGGTATGCTGAGGCACATGTGGTGGAAGACGGCTCTGCGGAGGTACTGCCGTTGGGGCAGGTTCAAAGGCGCATGCGAAGACACCGTACCATCTTCACAGAGGAGCAGCTTGATGCCCTCGAGGAACTGTTTCTGGAGAACCAGTACCCTGACATCAACACCCGCGAACAACTGGCTCAACGTACTCATCTGCGTGAGGAAAGGGTGGAGGTAGGCTACCAGATGTTTTCAGCTGATGAACCTCCACAGTAAAGAAGCCAAAACAGTGTATAGGTGTTTAAGAACATGTACTGTAAGTGTAACAACTTAGGCATGCAATTGTATTACTTTGTTACTTCACAGGTATGGTTTAAGAACCGAAGAGCAAAGTGGAGAAGGCAAAGAAGGCACTCATTTGGCCTTCAAGACCCATCACATTGGAGATGTGACATCTAGACTGCATCATTGCATGTTGCATTTTCAGACTATTTGTCCAGTCTTTGCTATGATACAAGGAAGTGTGTGTGTGTGTGTGTGTGTGTGTGTGTGTGTGTGTGTATGTGTGCGTGTGTTGAGTGTGTGTGTGTGGGGCGGGGAGGGGTGATGTCATGTCCAGCAGCCTGTGACATTAGGTACTATCTAGCATTCAGGATCTTTTGAGTGAAACTAGATAGACTATCCATTCACAACGCTTGTCGGCCGTAATAAAACCAGTCTATAAAATTGTGTGGTTCTCTCACAGTTCAATTAAATAAATTAAATTAAAGTTTGTCTAACAGACTATTATATTCCACATTCGTCTTCTGAAGTTTACTTTTATGATGTAAAAGTAAGGAACTTATTTCAGTTTCATTTCACACAAACAGAATGCGCTCAAGAAGAACAGAATGTGAGCATAGTTCAGTCACTCTGCCTCACTGACCGACCGCCGGTGTTTTTGTACGTTTGCTGTGACTCCAACCGGTCTGTTAAGTGAGCGTGAGGGGGCAAAGCTCAGAATTTATTTTAATAGTTCATTGTTGGACTAACGTTAAAACCAGCGGAAGATACAAGTGAATGGTGAGTTAAATACTTAAATGAATAGTTTGCCTCACAATATGATGTCTTGTTGGCTAATATCGCTTGTGCTGCTACGAGTTAGCAAGCCCTTCATTGTTGGAGGTGACTAGCAAGCTATCAGCTAACTTAGCCAACAGTTAGCTGTTCAGTTTCATTTCATTGAGCTTTTCAGTTCATCAGCTGTAAGTTAACGTTATCTCCCTGGTAAGGTATCACACGTCAACGTTGGTCTGTATTAATTTAGGTAGTTGTGAAGTTGTTATTGTTAGCAAGACATTCCTATCAGTTTTGTTACTATGTAACATTACCAACTACATTGTTTGACAGTTTACTGTCAATATGTCATTAGTGTATCATTGCAATGTTATATAGTAATGTTGGTTAGCTAGCTTTTCGAACGGTAAGTTATCTGACCTGGCTTTCCTAGACAGCTTTGTTGTCAGTAGGTAAATGTAATGCTGAGCTGACTCTCTGTGTAAAACATCCAGCCTTGACAGCATCAGTCAGTCTATAAGAGGAAAGGTAATCAATGTTACTGAAGCTGAACTGAAGTCAGTTCTCGCTAGTGCCAAGTAAGGTAATGTTAGCTAATGAAAGCAAGAGTTGAAGAAAGGTAACGCAGCGTAGACTAGCTAACTTTTACTAGATAGTTAGCAGTTGTTTCAGTGCTGCTATCGCTAACGTTAGTCACTAAACATTAACATTTACGGATAGGTGTGTTATCTGTGATAACGTCGGTCTACGTGGTAGGTAATGGTCTCTTTAGTAATGCTAACCTTATGATTCACAGACATGTCACGACCAAGTTCTGCCCCTTCAAAACCAGCCATGTCCCAAAACAGACAGTCGGGCGCTGCCAGGGCCAAAGGACTCAAAGATATTCGCATCGATGAAGAAGTTAAAATAGCTGTACACATTTCTCTGGAGCGATTTCAGTATAGTGACCAAAAAGGTATCCTTTTATGTTGTGTTTAACATTTATCCGTTGCTCATTCGTTATTTTTGTCCACTTGTGGTTTGATATAAGACACATACACACACACTAAAACGTTTATGTGGTGTAGGTCAATTCTGCCTTTGAATACTTTTTGTGTTTGTTTTTCAATACATTTCCCACAAAAGCAGGATATACTGATGCATTGTTAAGGCCATGATTGTACCTGTAACACCTTCCCATTGACTTAAGTGGAGCAACTGTAGTTGCTTTGCAGTAATATGTCCTTTAAAAGAAAAAAAAAAACTTTCATCCACAGAAATGGAATTTCCTTCCTCATTGACCAGCACTGAGAGGGCATTCATACATCGCTTTGCCCAGTCACTAGGATATATTTCAAAAAGCCGCGGGTATGTGACCAAAAATATCATTTGCAATAAAAAAAAAGGTTCAGCAAAGATTCCAGACCTGTGTCACTATCACATGTATTCAGTTTCTTCAGTCTTTTGACTCACAAAAGAACACTGTAATTGTAACTCTACTGTACAACTGGACTATTGAATACCAGCATACCTAATGTCTTTTATTATGTTTTGTAGGAAGGGGTCAAACCGGTTCCTTACGATAAGGAAAAAGGATGGCTCTGAAACTGCTCAGTCCATTATGACCTTCAGTCTCAGCCCCTGCTCCAAACAAGTGATTCGGAACCTTCTTCAGAGGTTTCCTATGACAAACAAAGAGATCACAGACCTCTTGCCACGTACTGAAAGAGGGATGTCTGTTGCTATGGAAGCTGGTGGTGAGTGCTTGTTTTGTCAGTTACTCTCAATGCATGACGACAACATTATCACTTAAATCCTGGATAGAACATTAAAAATGTGGGATCAGATGTTGCAGTGTCTGGGGCTTCTGATGTTTTTGTAGACAGACTCACCAGAATATCTCTGTCTGAACTAAATAATGTGGAGCTTGCTTAAGCTAATGGAAAAAAATATATATTAAAATTAATATAAAAAAAATATATATTGGGTATTTTGTCGCACAATTAAGAAGCATTGTTGATGTATTTGTAAATACTAAGACATAACAACTCTTTCCTTGAATAATCTTGAGGAAGAACTCCTGTTGATGTCCGCTGTGCTGCATTTGGAGCAAAATGATCTTGTGTTTAATTTGAAAATAAATGAAAATCTATAGTTATAGCTCACTGATCTGCATACTTGTAATTGCTACACTCATTTTCCTGATTTTCTTACACTTAGATAATGGTCGTGACAAGAACAGAACAAGTGGGCGGTTAAACAACGGCATCCCACAGGTGCCCCCTAGGAGAGGGCAGTCAGAGCTCGACCACTTTCGTCGTTCTCTACCTGTATATGAACGGCAAGAGGAGATTGTGCGAATCATCAAAGACAACCGCGTTGTTCTGGTTTTGGGTGAGACAGGGTCTGGCAAGACCACTCAGGTGAGTGAACAGGGTTCCACTGCCTAAAAACGTTTTGATTTAGCTGAAAATAATTTGAGTTTTGCTGTCACTAAAGGTTGTTTAGTGTATCACTAACAATGTTGAAAGATTCTGATTTGTCTGTGTTTAAATTGATGGAAAAAACAGAACACCATCTGTAATTAGTGGCATCTAGCCTACTTCACCGTTAATAAGCAATAAAATAATATTTCATACTGTTGGAGACACATCCACATTTTGTCTGATCAGAGGAGAGCAGAATACAATCATGCTGCAGCTTTAAACATTTGCTACTTAATTCTATCAGTATTTACTGTAGCTAATGAATCCCTCTTGAGACATGTGAGAAGTTAACCTGGTTTGTTCTATTTGTATTGCCACCAGATGGTGTGAGGAAGTAAATTTTCATGAGGGAGCAACAGGCACCCCTGACTTTTGGCAGTCTTGTCAAGGTCGAGGGTAACTTGGTATCCCCAAAAGAAAATGCAGGACACATACTTCTCCCTGAAAAAAACAGAAATGTTTTTTTTCCCCACTCTCTCAGATTCCCCAGTTCTTGCTGGATGACTGCAACCGTAATGGGATCCCATGCCGCATCTTCTGCACTCAGCCCCGGCGCCTGGCAGCCATTGCTGTGGCAGAGAGGGTAGCTGCAGAGCGAGGAGAGAGCATAGGGCAGACCATCGGCTACCAGATCCGCCTGGAAAGCAGGTGTGTGTGTGTGTGTGTCTGTGTCTGTGTCTGTGTAGTCCTAGTATACTGAAAGCCCAAGACACTGATTAACTTTATACATTTGAATATGAATTTAAAAAGATTTTTTGTTTTTATTTCTGATATTTTCTAGTTGTACCACTAATTATAGCACATGTGTTTGGCATTGATTTTTCACAGAATAAATTCTTTCCTTTGCAAACATTGGATTTTTCCTCATGGTTTTCATTGTGAGACCAAGATGAATATCCAGAAGATGATTTCTTATTTCTCTTTATAGTCAGTTACTAGGACTAAATGCTGAGGGCATTGTGTATATGGGGTTTATGTGAGTGAGGGAGAGATGGTAAGATCCAGAATGAATAATAATTAGCTAAAGTGAAGAGAGGGGGCAGTGGGAAACGGAGACTGAAGGTTGTGACAGAAATGGGACCATTTGAGTTATAGCGTACTCCAATCTGAGAACAGGGAATCACAACTGAGGTATGTGTGTGTGTGTGTGTGTGGTGTGTGTGTGTGTGTGTGTGTGTGTGTGTGTGTCTGTCTGTGTCTGTGTCTGTGTCCAGTGTTCATCAGACCTGACGTGTGTCTTTGTCATTGTGTGAGCTGGGTGTTTTTTAGTTAATATTTCATCTCCACTGACAATGACATAAGTGAATATTGAATGAGTGAATAATACAGGTTTGGCTAAGACACCCAGGCTGCTGATGCTGGCTAAAAGCCCTGCCACCTGCTCACGCTGTTTATTTTTCTATCAAGGCTCCCAAAGCGAGTCTCTCTTCTCATGCCCCCCCATATGCTAAAACAGGCCAACTATGGTACCTTGTTGCAGATTTTAGATGTCATTTGAATTCTAGCTCACTCCTAAACAGTGTCAAAAGCAAGACATGTGTCATTGGTCCAGATACTGAGCACTTCAGTGGTTGTAAGGAACCGGGGTGCTTTCAGTGATATGGCTGAATATGGTTCAGTTTATGGTGTGACTTAATTATGGAGCTCCCCCTACGGTTGTTCATTTTTTTGTAACCTACACCGACTTCCTAAATTCTCACCAATACATGTGAATTTATTTGCAAACCAAAGAATAGGAACCAGCAACAATCATTTTCAAAGAATCATCTTGAGTGACAAGGTAATAAACACATTTGGTGTAAAGCTCATATTTGAGTTACTTTCGTGGGGGTTGAAGTTAGACATCAATGTGCAATGAGTCATTTAGCCAGAAAAGTGACTACGAAACTGGTAGAATTAACCTGAAATGCTTGCATGGTATCGCTTTAGTATCACTCACTTTGTTTATTTATTCCTAGAGTTTCTCCCAAGACTTTGCTGACGTTCTGCACCAGTGGGGTACTGTTACGGACTCTAATGGCAGGGGATGCCACTCTCTCAACAGTCACACACGTCATTGTGGTGAGTGACTGTACCTGTACCTGTAATGAACTTTTTAAAATCTTCCAGTCACTGTCTAATAAATCAGTGAAATCTGCCAGCCATTCAAAAGTTAATGGTTTTTTTTGACTGAAATTTACTAGCCAACATTTGTCTGGAACTAATGTTCAACCCTGTCTCATACTCAGAAGTGGCAGTGAAAATATTTGATTTAAAGTTAGTTTGAATATTATGAGTTCAGATCATGAATATATACTTTGGTAGAAAAGTGATGTTCTGCAGATAAATATAATTTAATTTGAAGATTAAAATGTTCACCTCGGTGACTTCTAAGAGCAAGATGCTTAGCAATTGGTCTAATGCATGCCATTAGCATGTCCCAGCATAATTAATGTAGTTGAGGCTGTGGTTTGAACTAATGCTCTGCTGAAAGGACGAGGTCCATGAGCGAGACGGCCTGACCGACTTCCTCCTGACGAAGATGAGGGACCTGCTGCAGAAGATGCCCACGCTGAAGCTCATCCTCTCCAGCGCTGCTCTTGACATCGATCTCTTTGTGCGCTACTTTGGCACCTGCCCCATCATTCACAGTGAGTCTCCAGGGGAGGTCTGTAACTGCAAGTGCCAGAATTAGCTCCACCCTGCTGTGGCCTTTAGAGTTGAACTGATGGTATGCAAAGATGGCTCTGCATTCTTAGCCCTCGAGCACAGAGCTCTGGATAAACAAAATATCTATCTATCTATCTATCTATCTATCTATCTATCTATCTATCTATCTATCTATCTATCTATCTATCTATCTATCTGTCTATCTATCTATCTGTCTGTCTGTCTGTCTGTCTGTCTATCTCAGTTGCAGTATAGCATAAGTCCGGGTATGACACATTCTCATGAGAATCTGTAGAAATTGCTGTCATTATTAGAATTAGAATTTAATTATTAGTTAGACACCCTGACTCCCAGGACGTCTGGGATGTTTTATTAATCAAAACAGTCAAACAAGTCTGCCATTTTATTTGGCTCATATCAACAGGATGCCTGCTTCAATGTAGTTTTGAATACGCTGTGGCCATCTGAGCAAGCGGTGTGTGCAGTGTAATTTAGCTGACTGGGTTCACAATATACTTGTCATAGCAACAGTCTGTGCTCCATTTCACTGTGCTGGGTCAGCCGAGCATAGACGCACTGGCACCTGTGGCCAAGGCTGCACAGTTGGCATTTTTTTGGCATGGCCTGGGTACACAGTAGTGCTGAGTGCATAGTGGACATTGATGACAGCACTGATGGATCAGTTTACCCTGATTGGCATCATTGTTGTCTGTAGTATCTGTGTTCTGGTAGGACAGTAAAGCTCATAAAAGATGAATGGTACTGAAGGGGAGAGAAATTAACCTGTGAAAAGATATGTGCATATACAGTCTTGCATATTTGTGAATTAGTTTTCAATAGGATAGACATACCACTGGTGATATGACTATGGTTATGATGATATCAGAGTCACGAAATGATGAAATTTGTATTTATTCATATGTTTTTGCAGTTAAGGGAAGGCCATTTGAAGTCACACAGCTTTTCCTAGAAGACGTTTTACGGACCACTGGCTATGCAAACAAAGACATGCTGAAATACAAAAAGGAAATGCAAAGAGGTGAGTTCTGTGACCTTTGGTCCTTGTAATAATCTGGTGCATTAAGATTTCTTTAGTGTTACATTTTTTATTGGTTCCAGCTTGGAGTGTAGTAGCTGATGTCTGTGAAAGCGGTCTGCAGTGGGTAAAAATAGACAGTATTGCATATTTCATATGGTAGTTAGACTCACATCAGTCTTCAGGCAGGACATAGGAAAAACTCTACAGTCTAGATGGTGATTAAACCCTACAAGAGAACAAGGACGCTCTTCTGCTTCCTGGATTTCACAGAGATTTTACATAGGACATAATTTTTCTTTTTGCTAAGATTTTCTTTTGCACATCTTCACTATGCTTTGCAGGAGCTTTTGGCCTTTGGTACGTTGAGGTTCAAGAATACAACATTAACTGAGACCCTACCCTGTTGCTTTTATGACTAGACTAAACTCTCCCAGAAAAATGTTTGAACCAATAAAACCAATGGAACCAATGACAGTGCAGGCCTGAAAAAAATGCAGTAGGGTTAAGTTTATTCTGACCTCTGTTTTCCATTAATTGCATATACTCCATACAAAAAGACACATACGGCACAGATGCTCCAGTATTGCATCATGTCTTCACAATGTGATTTGACTGCATGTTGCCCATGTTTTCTGCAGTCATTGGTTTAGTAAACTGTCACTCTGCTTTGTTCCCTCTTGCCCCCACTCAGTGGAGAAGCAGCAGACCTCACTGACTGAGTGGTGTAAGGTGCGTGAAGGTGTGCCCAGACAGGACACCCAGAGAGACAAGGTGGCTGCCCGCATCCTGCAGGAGAACGACCTGCTGGACGACGGAGGGGACGGCGTCTTCAATCAGCTGGTAAACACCTAACTATCCATTACTGCTCCAACTGTTTTGTACACAGGATTTAAATGTCAGCAAAATTAGCTGCAGGTGTTCATAAATTAGTGGTGAACTTTGACTGACAGCAGTATTCATTAATTTTGTATTAAGTGGCGATTGAATATATTTTGTTGACAAAGGGTATGGACGTGAAGACATTTTGAAATGCTGAGGTACATTGAAGTTTTTCTTGTGGTGTTGCTTTGTTGGCCAATCTGCCAATAAAGCACTGGATGCAGACCTCATCTCAGAGTATTTCAGATGTGCTGAAACATAGACATGAGACATGAGAAATGTCTCCATTTGTTTTGAAATCAACAAACATCATAAATTGTATTTATTACAGAATGAGAAGGATGTGGCATCACTAGACCCCTGGTTACTGAAGGAAATGGATGCCTGCATCTCAGATATTTTTCTTAATGAAGACTGCGATGCCTTTGTCCAACTCTTCAACCTCATCCTGAGTGAGAACGTCAGTGGTATGACCCTTTGCTTGTCACTCTTTCACGTTCATCTGATTGGTTTGACTTCTGTTACATAGTGTTACAGCCCGTTAGGCCTTTTGGTCAGTGTGGCTGTCTATTTGTTGCAGGTGTGATCCGGGCAGGTTTTAAAACTTGTATTTTTAAAAGTCACTTTATGTCTCAGATTACTAATGCATTTACTGTGCAACTGGAGCCTATGGCTTGTACACATCCAGTTAGATTGTAGCAGATCCATTACATAGTTGGATTTGGAAGACATGCTGTAATTGGATAGAAGCACAAAATGTGTTTAGACTCTGTTGACAGCATCATACTGACATAAGTCAGTTTTAGTTTGGGTTATAAACGAATATAAACATGACATGTAATGATAATGTTATGTAATAAAAGCAACAGTCTGGAGTTCTTCCAGCCATAGTCCTGTTGTTTGAGCTCAGCAAGTGCTGTCGGTAGGAAAAAAATTGAGAGAATTAAATTATAATCTTAACACATTTTACTTGTAGTTGTTCTCAGTTCATTGTAATCTTTTAGAATTTTAGAAGTACTGTAATATGCAGAATTTATAAAAAGATTTATTCACCATTGAGAGCTTAAAGTTCACATGTTCTGTGTTTCACAGAATGTGATGAAGCCATATTAATGTAATGTCAGAAATACCTAAGGTCTGTGTTGTTTAGATATCCACAGAAGTGAACATGCATGTCAGCTAGAGCCAGACTAATTCTCGCATAATGTCAGTTTTTACCAATACAATGAAAGTGAATGCAGAAGCTTAATTTGAGACAAATTTAAACCAGATTCTATGAAAACGCCACATGGCACCTTTAAGCCCTGATAGTTAATTCCACAGTGTAACTGGTTAACTCCCCACTGTCTTGTCTGTGGTCCAGTGGACTACAGGCACAGCGAGACGAGTACGACGCCTCTGATGGTGGCGGCAGCACGGGGCTTCATCGGTCAGGTGGAGCAGCTGCTCAGCATGGGAGCCAGTGTCTCCCTCAAGGCTTCCAATGAATGGTGAGTGAGAAAACAGATAGCCACTCACAAACACACACACACACACACACACACAAACACAAACAAACAAACACACACACAGGCTCGGCATGGGGGTCAGTATTTCCAGGGATGGTATGTGAGAAAACGCACACACACACACACACACAGACACACAGACATGGGGGTCAGTATCTTCTTCAAAGCCTTTAACTTATGGTGTGGAAGGAGCATCACCTCACATTGATTTAGCTATGTAGGACATGACTGTACCAGCATGGCTGCTCCTAATTGTTAGGTCTTGTGCTCTCATGATGTGATGGAGCGTAATGGATACTTGCAGCTCTTGCAGGCTGCTTCTGGACTTAATGGTGCAGTTCATCCTTGCCAAAGTACACTATAAAAACAAAAGTATTGGAACACATGCCATTACACCTATAGCAGCTTCATGTATGTCCAGAGTACTTCCAGTCATAGCCCTGTTGTTTGAACTCACCAAGTGTCGGAAGAAGAGGAAAGAGAAAATTTGGTAAAACATAGACCAAATAGTGAACCTGTGGCTTGTGCTAACTGAATAGGGCTGTGAGAAACAAAGCATTCAGTTCGCTTTAGTTATCAGTTTGATATTCTAGGGGTTCTCAAACTTTTTGGGGCAGAGACCCCTCGTGGAGCAGAATTTTTTTCAAGGACCCCTCATAATCGCAAACTTTTTCATGGACCCCCTGGCAACATGCTGCAGACCCCAGTTTGAGAACCAATGCGATATTCTGTCTATGTTGTATCAAATTCTCTCATTCTTCCTACCAACAACACTTGGTGAAGTTAAATAACAGGGCTTTGCTTAGGCTTTCATTTAGAATTAGTTCCCTCTTTGCAATCATGACTGCGTCCACTTTTCTGGGAAGGCTTTCCACAGGGAAGATGTTGACGTGCTTGGCTGGGTTGCAGTGGAGCCAGTGCTGTATGTTTATTCATCCCATCAGACTGGAAAGTGCCTCAGAGTTCACAGTGGCTGTTTAAAAAACAGTCTGTCGCACATGGTATTAGATTCAGACTAAAATGTCAGATAGACTCTGCTGGATATCTCATTCATGGACACTGTTAGTGATCATCAACAATGTGGCATGACTTATTCAGGGTGTTTCTCTCCAATCACCAAAGCATTTGGTTTATTCTGTAAAATTCTGCGTGGCAAACTGAGGACATGACCCAATTGTTTTCTTGCCTTTGTTTCAAAATTGTGTGCACTTTGTCCCATTGAGTCACACCCATTGTTAACCCCTTGCTTCTGGCTGAGGGAAGTTGTTTTGGCTTTATGGAGTGTTCATAATGATGCTATTACCAAATGTTCCTAGTGCCATGCATGCACTTTTTCTGCCGTTTTTATTTACTTTATGCACTGTGCTCCATCTGTGCCCCATTACAGAGTCACACACTGTTCTGTCCTAACTTGTCACACAAATCCTTCTGGTGTTGAATAGAAAATATTTGAATGGACAGATTGCCAAGTTCTGTAGCATAGGGGACTGACTCGCATGGTTGCTCTGAACAAGCAGGCTGTTTGTCATGAGCTGTTCGTTTTAACATAATTACCTGATGTAAAGATTGTTATTGTTGTCTGTCTCTGCTGCAGGACCGCACTTGACTGGGCCAAACATTTCAATCAAGTTGAGGTGGTTGATCTCCTGGAGGCATTCATGTAAGTGTGACCACTGTCTCACTTTGGCCTACTAAGTGCATCGTCTGTGTTATATTGACAAACACAAGTCATCACCTAGAATTGTTTTGCTTATTAGATCACTGGGGTGAAGGAAAATAATTCTCTGTAGAATACTTTTGAAACCTTTGGAGTGGAATGTGGTAACAAGCTGATGTTTAGACTAATAGGTAGATACTATTATTTGTCTCGAGGCAAGTCAGGTATCAAAATCGCCACTCTTCGGTCAGAAGACTGATTCCCCTGTCAATAGATCACAGTTTCCCGTTATGACCATCCTGAAAATAAAGTCTGTAAGTTTTATTAACAACTACATCTAATACAGTATGGTACTATGTAGCTATTTATACTAATTTATTAAAAGATTTTGTATTGATAATTCTTCATAAAGCATTACGCGAGTCGTGAGGTTACAGAGCTTTTCAGGAGAGTCAGACAAAATCCCACTAAAACACATAGGATGCAGACCAGAATCATTAGCGTGGCAAATTAAAGTTCTCTCTTCATTGGCTGATTTTCCTGTAGCTCCTCCCAGGCAGAGGGCAAGCTAGACGAGTCATCACTGGTGCAGTCGGCGAGCACGGAGCTGAGCGCTGAAGACCAGGAGCTGCTGAAGGTGTACCACCACAGCTTTGATGACGAGAAGGTGGACCTGGACCTAATTATGCACTTGCTATTCAACATCTGCCAGAGCTCAGACGAGGGTGAGTGAGACCAAGCGAGAAAGAGAGTTTTCACTTTCAGTAAATTGTATACAATTTATCTTCCAGTTAAGTTCCTTCAGCTGTCACCTATCAGTGTTTGAGATGATGGAATATTTAAAGTAGATGTCTGCTTTTGATCTAATACATTTTTCTAAAAATAATAATAATAATACTCTTGGTGTTGTAAAATACACCTTAAAAACAAACCTAACCTTTCCATTGGGTGCACCCAAATTATTTTCCGTTTTTTTTTTTGTCTGAAGCCCTTTTAAGATTTATACACCGATGAAACCCTTTGTTTCTGTGTGTCTGGGTCCCAGGTGCAGTGTTGATCTTCTTGCCAGGATACGATGAGATCGTCAGCCTTAGGGACCGCATCCTCTACGATGACAAGAGATTTGCTGATCAGCCTCAAAGGTGAACATCCTGGGTGTTTTGTTTGTTTGTTTTTTGATGGAAAAGGAATGGAATCATGTTTGTGTTTTGATGCTCAGGAAAATTATTAAAACTAGACTAGTTCTGGTGCCAACAGACTTGATTGTTCAACAGTATTAGTCTTTGTGCACAAGAGCTTCAATAGTGAAAGCCAGCATTGGCAAACTGATCATTTGAATCTCTTTTGTGTTTTGTGGATTTTTTAATCCAAGAGTCAACCACTGAAAATGATTGTGAAAATGAATGTTATCTGGCTTCATTTTTGCAGGTATCAGGTGTTCACTCTACATTCCAACATGCAGACCTCCGACCAGAGGAAAGTGCTGAAGAACACGCCTGTTGGTGTTCGCAAAATTGTGAGTGTTTTTTTGCACCTCCTCCCTGGTAACAGAAAAGCATTTCTCTAACATACCTCATCAAAGCTTTTGATTATCAGCTAAATTAGGGGTGATGAGCTAAATCAGTATTGTAGAGATTAATCAATAACATGCAGTGGCAGGCATCCCAAGAAGCAGCAAATGGTTTGATAGATCTTAACAAAATTGTGTTTTTAGATTCTGTCCACAAATATCGCTGAGACCAGCATCACAGTCAACGATGTGGTTTTCGTCATCGATTCTGGAAAAGTTAAAGAGGTAAGTTCAGTGGCAAAAAATCGAACTACCTTGTGGTGACCAGGTATGTCATGCATAGTGTTAAGTAAACTGTACTTTCTAAACAATTCATAATATATTCAGTAGATGACAAACATCTTCTTGGTGTTTTAGTTAAGCAGTTTTGTCCTGACCTGATCCTTTGCAGAAGTCTTTTGATGCCCTGAATCATGTGACCATGCTGAAAATGGTGTGGATCTCTAAGGCCAGCGCAACACAGAGGAAGGGAAGGTATGACCCATCAGGAACACATAATGCTCCTTTGTCATGCTATGCAAACGCACTTGTAAACAAATTAACCATGATGGAGCAACAGCAGTGACTTAAGAAGACTTGATGGTTATTCGGGGCAATCCTGACTGTTTGGATGTGTTGTGTTGTTGTTGTTGTCTCTGCTCTAGAGCCGGACGCTGCAGACCTGGTATTTGCTTCCACCTGTTCAGCCGCCTGCGCTTTGATAACATGCTGGAACACCAGGTGCCCCAGCTTCTGAGGATGCCTCTACAGGTATGTACACACTCACACACACACATACACACATACACATATGCACGCACATGTACATACTTGATAGTAGAGAGGAGAGTTATGAGTTATGGCAGAGCTAGTTGGGTAACAGAACAGATAAAAACATGCACATACTCTGGGCTCGTTTGTGCGTATCTAGATATTTTGCATAGATACAGTATGTCACAAAAGTGAGTACACCCCTCACATTTTTGTACATTTTTTATTATATCTTTCCATGGGAGAAGTCTGAAGATATAACACTTTTCCACAACGTAAAGTAGGCAGTGTACAACTTATATAACAGTGCAAATTTGCTGTTCCCTCAAAATAACAACTCACAACCATTAGTGTCTAAACCACTGGCAACAAAAGTGAGTACACCCCTAAGTGAAAATGTCATGTGATCGTTAGCGTTACAAGGTTTCAGGTGTAAATGGGGAGCAGGTGTGTTAAATTTGGTGTTATCACTTTCATACTCTCTCATACTGGTCATTGGAAGTTCAACATGGCACCTCATGGAAAATAACTCTCTAAGGATTTAAAAAAGAAAATTGTTGCTTTACATAAAGACGGTCTAGGTTATAAAAAGATTGCCAACACCCTGAAACTGAGCTGCAGCACAGTGGCCAAGACCATACAGCGCTTCAAGAGGACAGGCTCCACTAAGAACAAGCCTCGCCATGGTCAACCAAAGAAGTTGAGTGCACGTGCTCAGCATCATATCCGGAGGCTGTGTCTTCAAAATAGACGTAGGAGTGCTGCCAGCATTGCTGCAGAGGTTGAAGGGGTAGGGGGACCACCTGTCAGTGTGTAGACCATACGCCGCACACTGCATCAAACTGGTCTGCATGGCTGTTGTCCCAGAAGGAAGTCTCTTCTGAAGATGGCGCACAAGACTGCCTGCAAACAGTTTGCTGAAGACAAGCAAACTAAGGGCATGGATTACTGGAACCATGTCCTGTGGTCTGATGAGACCAAAATAAACTTATTTGGCTCAGATGGTGTCAAATGTGTATGGCGGCAAGCAGGCGAGGATTACAAAGACAACTGTGTCCTGCCTACAGTCAAGCATGGTGGAGGAAGTGTCATGGTTTGGGCTCTATGAGCGCTGCCGGCACTGGGGAGCTACACTTCATTGAGGGAACCATGAATGCCAATATGCACTGTGACATACTGAAGCAGAGCACGATCCCCTCCCTTCGGAAACTGGGCCGCAGGGCGGTATTTCAACATGATAACGACCCCAAGCACACCTCCAAGATGACCACTGCCTTGCTAAAAAAACTGAGGGTGAAGGTGATGGACTGGCCTAGCATGTCCCCAGACCTGAACCCAATTGAGCATCTGTGGGGCATCCTCAAACGGAAGGTGGAGGAGCGCAAGGTCTCTAACATCCACCAGCTCCGTGATGTCATGGAGGTGTGGAAGAGGATTCCAGTGACAACTTGCGAAACTCTAGTGAACTCCATGCCCAAGAGAGTTAAGGCAGTGCTGGAAAATAATGGTGGCCACACAAAATATTGACACTTTGGGCACAATTTGGACATATTCACTTAGGCGTGTACTCACTTTTGTTGCCAGTGGTTTAGACACTAATGGTTGTGTGTTGAGTTATTTGGAGGGAACAGCAAATTTGCACTGTTATATCAGTTGTACACTGCCTACTTTACGTTGTGGAAAAGTGTTATATCTTCAGACTTCTCCCACGGAAAGATATAATGAAAAATGTACAAAAATGTGAGGGATGTACTCACTTTTGTGACATACTGTATGCATAAATATTGCAAAGATATTTTTTATTCGTATGGGCCTTTTGTTTACATGCAAACTGAGTTTTAGCCACATCAAACAGATATTTTGTAAATGCAATAAAAAAGAAACTGATTAAAAAAATATTTGTTTATGATTTTATCTATATATGAGTAATATGAGCCCTCAGAGGAGTTAAATGGAAAACTCAGCTAGTTTCATTTACTTTCTCTTTCCCCCTTTTTTTTTGCCCATTTTTACCTCATCTGTCTTTTTGTTCCATCTACCTCTACTCTTTCTATGTGCATCAGCCTGTTGTTTTCTCCGCCTTCAAATCGTTTTGAATAACTAGAGTTTAAAAGATGGCCTATAAATAATGTGAGGTTGAATGAAATTAACTGTTTGAAATGAATAAAGTAGCTTGAACTGTATAAAATGTCCCAACCCTAACTTGTTGTGTTGTCCATCAGCTCATTCGCTCTCTGTTGCTTCCCCATTCATCATCTCCTGTGCTTTGTCTCTCCCTACCCCACGCCCCAGGAGCTGTGTCTGCACACTAAGCTGCTGGCCCCCATCAGCTGCCCCATAGCAGAGTTCCTCTCCAGAGCCCCCGAGCCCCCACACAACCTCAGCGTCAAAAACGCTGTGCAGATGCTGAAGGTGAGTAACCAACACACATGAGACCAGTTTACACCAGACCTTAGCATAGCATGTCCATAAGAACATACAAGATAAAGATAGCATTAGCTTGGCTACATGAACTCGTTTGGACTATTACACCAAAAGCATTTTTGGAGCATTTTTGTGTCTGTCTAATGTCCGTCTGTTGTTATTGATTGGATTACTAAAGCAGCAGTTTAGACCAGCAGTGTTCCACATGTGTATTCCTTCCAACCAGAGGGGTCTACACATCTACACATATTCTAAGACACATAAACATATTGGTACATCTGAGGGGGGAATAGTGTAGATTGATTAGTTGGTGTGTTTCGATCATGGTTGTCCTGCTTGTGTGAATTCCCAGTCTGTGTCAAACATGCTTTTCAAGTGTTCAAGGTGAGAGCCACTATACTGTTGCATATCAAAGAGGATCATTCACAAGTATGTAGATGAACCAGCTCTTAAAATGCTTGTGCTTGCACAGTTTTGTATTGTGTTAGAATTGCTATATTTACATATGGAGTTATAAAACTACGTCATTTACTCTCCCTAACTAAGAAGGTCAGAGTCCTGATTCACAGCGGTCTAGGGTCCTTGGTCAATATTTCCTTCATTGCTACCCAGCTTTCATATGTGTCCATTTTTAGACAGCCTTTCATTTCCAAAGAACAGTTACGTGAAGCTTGATGAACATGGTCGTTTGGGTTTGTGCTGTACCTTTGTGCTGTTGGAGTACCTATGTGAATATGCTGCTGGTTTGTCTGTTTCTGGTTCTCTCGCTCCTGTGATATGGATTGCATGAAAATTTCTAGTCTTTGATTTCCTAATGCAATTTTGGATACTTATCCAAATATTTCCCCTGATGTTTCAAGAACCAGCATAAACAAATAAAAGAATAATTCTACACATTCTAACACACCTGTTCTCCTGTATCTGTCAGACAATCGATGCCATGGACTCATGGGAGGACCTAACAGAGCTGGGCTACCACCTGGCCGACCTGCCCGTGGAGCCTCACCTGGGCAAGATGGTGTTGTGTGCGGTGGTGCTCAAATGCCTGGACCCCATCCTGACCATCGCCTGCACACTGGCGCACCGCGACCCCTTCGTACTGCCTGCCCAGGCCTCACAGAAGAGAGCGGCCATGCTTTGCCGCAAGCGCTTCACCGCTGGCACCTTCAGCGACCACATGGCCCTTCTCAGGGCCTTTCAGGTAAGGGGTTCACACACACACACACACACACACTCTCTCTCTCACACACACACACACTCACACACACACACACACACACTGGCTGAAGTTCAGTGTTCCCATTTAGATGACTGGTGGGTATTCCTGTCCATATGTTTGTGTGTGTTTGTTTGTGTGCCCCATCAGGCATGGCAGAAGGCCCGTAGTGATGGCTGGGAGCGCTCCTTTTGTGAGAAGAACTTCCTGTCTCAGGCAACCATGGAGATCATCATTGGTATGAGGACGCAGCTCCTGGGCCAGCTCCGGGCCATTGGTGAGTCTGCAACTCACAATAGTGCGGTGGTAGTGTGTCAGATAAGGAACCTGGCTAGCATGTCAGTGGCCTGAAAATTGTGGATTTGAATCCTGGATGCCACCGTTGTGCCCTTGAGCAAGGCAATTAACCCTAATTTGCTCTAGGGAAGACTGGCCCTGAACGAATTGATAGTTAACAAAGGTAAGTCGCTTTGGATAAAAGTGTCTGCTAAATGCGTAAATGTAAAATGTAACTCAGTCTGTGCCAAAGCAAGCAGCAGTAATTTTATGTCTGAGTTGGAGTTTATTAGATCCGCCCCTGGTAGCTGATTTAAAGTCTTTAGTAGGATGTTTAGTTATTTTTTTCCCACCTCTAAGAAACGAAAAATCCATAAGTTGATAATTCACTTAGGGCGGAATTCTCCCATGTGCTTAAGCACTTAGCTGCGTGCTTTTCAGTCATTTGTTAGCCATACAAATTACCATCAGGCCAGTTGTGCGCTCTAGTGACAGACATAAGTCATCTGCAAAATGTGTGCAGACTGAAAAGCGCAGAGCTGAGTTCTTTCTTGGACTCAAGCACATGGGAGAATTCTGCCCTTAGGAATTAGGTTAATATGTGCTCACATGCATGTGTCCACAACCACAGATGTGTGTGTGTTGAAGCAGGTCTAGCGTCTGCTCCACTTGAGCATACCGTATGTGTCTCTGTCTATGCTGCCCACATGAGACTGGATTATACAAATGATATACTGTAGGAGAACTTGTATAGTCCTACCATTACATTCTATGAGGACAGATAACAATTGTATACATTTTGTAGAGGATTTTGCTGTGCATTGATGCAGGTATGTATTCATGTATGTGTTTATCTGTACGTGCATTCTTAAGGTTTTGTGCGTGCGCGTGGTGGTGGGGACATCCGTGACGTGAACCTGAACTCGGAGAACTGGGCGGTGGTGAAAGCGGCACTGGTTGCAGGCATGTACCCCAACCTGCTGCATGTGGACCGCGAGAGCGCCGCCCTCATGGGCATCAAGGAGAAGAGGGTCCGTTTCCACCCTACCTCCATCCTCAGTCAGCCGCAGTTCAAGAAGGTCAGTTGGATACCCATACAAACATGACCACACACACACACACACACACATCCCAACCCACCTCTAGCTTCAACAAGCCGCAGTTCAAGAAGGTCAGTTGGATACCCATACAAACATGACCACACACACACACACACACACATCCAACCCACCTCTAGCTTCAACAAGCTGCAGTTCAAGAAGGTCAGTTGGATACCCATACAAACATGACCACACACACACACACATCCAACCCACCTCTAGCTTCAACAAGCCGCAGTTCAAGAAGGTCAGTTGGATACGCACACACACACTCAGACCCTCTCTGATCCTCACCCCATCCATCCTTAGTCAGTTGCAGTTCAAGAAGGTCATTAGACATACATCTACTAGCACACACTAACAACACACATGCACATATGCATAAACTCTGTCTCACTCTCTAACTGCACAGTCGTGTAATTGTTGCACAGATGAATAGACTTTAAGAAAGACTAAATGTTTGAGTGAAGTTTTGATGAACAGTTCCAATTCAAAGAGCGTCTTGACCGACTGGAGTGCTTATTGTATGAGAGCATGTGTGCAGTGTCCTCGTTTATTGAAAATATCTAAAGCTTGAGACTTCGAAGGATTTCTTGTTGTGCAGTGAAGGATGTTTCAAAACCACAGGAACTGTGATTGAAAGAGCTTCCTGTGCTAGATGTCCATTTGTGGGGGTTAGTGGCAGAGTTCTCCATCAAAACATTTGAACAATTGAGCACATGAATCCCTCTTCCAGTCTGTTTTGCTAGAACATGGTAAAAAATAAAGTACATTAACTCTCATTCCTTTTTGTTTATCTGTTTATCTCAGATCCCTCCAGCTAATGGGCAGATGGCAGCAGTGCAGGCCCTGCCCACTGATTGGTTGATTTATGACGAGATGACGCGCGCTCACCGAATTGCCAGCGTGCGTTGCTGCACAACCGTCACTCCATTGACAGTGGACATCTTTGCGGGCTGTGCCAAGCTGCCCAGCACCGCCCTGCAGGAACCCACCATGCAGAGAGGTAGACACACACACACACAAACTTGGGCACATGCACGCACTCAGACATACACATAAGCATACCCACCACATACACACACACACACAAGGACACTGCCGCTTTAACCTAAGTATATGTGTGTGTGTGTGTGTGTGTGTGTGTGTTAGATGACATGAATGAGAGCAGTGACAGTGAGATGGAGGACCGCTCCACCGCTCACCTGGCCCAGATGAAGATAGACGACTGGCTCAACTTCAAACTCGACCGTGAGGTAAGAGAAAACATTGCGGTGGTGGATCACAGCTCCCTATTCTGAGGTAAAGAACTGGAAAGAGTGGAAGTATGCTCCATACTTGTGTGTTTCTCACCTCTTATTCCCTCTCTCCTCTCTCTTGTCCTTCCTTACCTTCTCTCACTCCTCCTTTACATTCCCCTCTTTCCCTTGCTTCTTCTCCCTCTCTTCCACTCACACCTGAATCTATTTCCATTACTATACCTCCCTCTCTGGGATTCTCTCCGTCCTTCACATATTCTGTTATCATCCCCTCATCTCTTTGTTTGTTTTTTATGCCCCCCCCACCACCCTCTCAATATTTCTGTTTCTCTCCCCTCTTGGGTTTGCTTCTTCTCCTTTCCTGTCTCCCTCTCTCTCTTGCTCTATCTTCTTTTCTGTTTCCTTCTCCCGCTCCCTCTTTATCCCGTTCCCTTTTTTTCTCTCTTTGTCTGCTTCTTTCCCTCTTGTGTTCCCACCCTCTACCCCACTTCTGTCTTCCTCTCTCCCACCACCAAACCCTCCACAACCCAACAGACGGCCACCTTAGCGTTCCAGCTCCGGCAGAAGTGGCATGGTCTGTTCCTGCGGCGCATCCGCGCGCCCTCCAAGCCCTGGTCGCAGCTGGACGAAGCCACCCTACGGGCGCTGGTGTCGGCCCTGGCAGCCGAGGAGCAGGCAGCCAGCCTGCAGCAGCCCACGGGCATCGGGCAGCGCCCGCGCCCCATGGCCTCTGACGAGCCTCCCCAGCCCTCCTCCTGCAAGAGCGCCACCCAGAGCCGCAGGGGTCTAGGGGGCGACCACGAGACAGCCGACGAGCCCGGCGCCTCCGGAGACAGGTACAGCTTTACATTCACATTCACATTCACACTTAGATTCAGATGTATTCATAAAAGTCTGATTTGACTCAGCAGCATATAACACCCAGACCCACCAATGAACCCCAGCACCTTGGGAGACATGTAGGCTACATGTTCCGATTCATATTCTGATTCATATTAATATTTATTCAACGAAATACCAATGATGGAATGTGCCGGCTGGATAATTCTTACAAAGGATGTCTGGTTGATTTTGGTTGTTGCTTGTTTGGTTTTCTGTGTGTATCGTGGGCCTCTGCACTGGCTGTGTGTTTAGATACCAGCATCTTTAATTCTCTTCTCCCAGTCTAGTGCACATTGAAAAAAAAAAAAGGTCAGTCTTACAGTTTTAAAAATACACTGAGGTTTCTTAAGTGGCCTTGTTTTATACTCTTCTCCTGGTGACTTCTTTCGGTGTCTGTGTATGTTTATGATCATACCTGGGTAGTGTGCTTAATCATGATGTGGCCCCAACCACATTGTCTGCCCACATGTAAGGCAGCGTGTAGATGGTGACTCATCGTCCACTTTTTGTTCCCCTTTCAGACCTCCAAGGCCATGCTCGTCTCCTGCGATGCTCTCACTGAGAGGCCAGCGGGAAAAGGCTTCGGCGCTCACCAAGCGCCCAGAGGACCACACACCCAAAGCATGTGACAGCCCTGGCACAAGCCCCTCATCTACCTCCTCAGGAAAGGTGAGGACACACTCATAAAGATAAGCATAGGGTGTATTATACCTTATGGTGACCTTCTCTTGAGTTGGTGAAGTATATTTTTTTTTAGTGTAGCGAGGAGCATTTTTTTTTTTTAAGTTTATTCAAGTATCTGTATGTTTAGCTGGTTATTCAAACCAGTTCAACCTAGGACTCACACTCATGCACATGACTCATGCAGAAAACATATAATCAGTACACTGTTGAGATACAGACAAGGTTAAAATCAAATCATTTGAGTAGAAATATATTTAAACCCTCATTTTCCAAGCAAGGTCAAACACATTTGCTGTTCATGCACACTTTAAGCAAGATTGCTGCCGCTCTGTTTCTGCTTAGCTCCCACAACCAGACCTGCAGCTGTTAAGTACGTCCTTCTTTTGGTCGCACCCTCTTCAAATAGTGTATTTTAATTTATTAAGTGCATACAGAGGTCAGATTGCTGCTCCTCTGTGACTTCCAAAAACAAAGCTGCCTTTGTTTGACTAAGGTTTGGTATATCATTTTGAGAGGGTGTAACCTGATGTGGTGATGTGGCGTGCGTATCTGGCTGTGGTTTTGTGTACAGAGATATTTTTGCAGTAGTTCTTGAGAGAGTTTTGTGCCCTTGTGTGTGTGTGTGTGCGTGTGTGCGCACGCATGCTTGTTTGTAGGTTCCTTCAGTTCCTACTCTTGTTGTATTGGTATTTTATTTGTTTGTCGACAGTAAAGAAAGTTGAACCTAATCTGCTTAATATGCCCAATTAACCAACACATACACCTTGCTGTTTACTTGCTGCAGTGTTCAAAGTCATCCATGCGCTATTTCATCATGAAGAGCAGCAACCTGCGCAACATCGAGCTCTCACAGCAGCGGGGCATCTGGTCCACCACGCCCAGCAACGAGCTCAAGCTCAACCGTGCCTTCCAGAGAGCAGCATCGTCTTCCTCATCTTCTCTGTTCAGGGCTCTGGACACTTCCAGGTAACGCTCGGCGATGGCGGAGGAAATATCAGGGGAAAGATGAATGAATGGATGGATGCTTGGTTGGATAAATGGGTGGATGGATGGATGAATGGATGGGTGGATGGATTGGGATGAGAGGGATGAGGGTTGCTATAAACTAACAATAAATTGATTATTGACACATTTTATCAGTATGTTTTTGACGGATTGATGTGAAACAGAATTCATGTTTAAAGTAAGAAATGTGTGAGGTTTCCTCTTAACTCGTGTGGTATTAACTAGTAATGAGAATAGGTCCATGACAGGCCAGTAGACGTAGTGTAGCAGCAGAAGTAATGTGTTAGACATGCAATCGGTCAACTAAGTATGTTTTCTGAACGTGATGCTTCGGGTAATTAGCCAGGCTAGCACCGCCTAGTGCGTCTGTTCAATATCACATTTCACTTCAGCACAGTCAGGAATCTCTCCAGTAGTCTATGTTTCCCTCTACAAATTTTTGGCTGGCCAATCAGCGAACAGAGGGCTCTGGCATGCCCAATATTTTTTAAGTTCACAGAAAGTATCTGCCCACAGATAAGCTCAGAGGCCCTAGCCCCTATAACATACCAGGAAATCACACAAGCCATCAGTTCTTTGCAAAGTGGTAAAGCAGCAGGCCTGGATGGGATTTCAGTTGAATTCTCCAAATGATCACATATTCTATGTCTATATACACAGACATCTTATCCCAACAGAGAATGCCAGAAACAATGAATCCTACTAAACAGAAAAGTCCTGAAGGGCAAAGACCCCTAGAATGCATTGGAGACTGTCTAACAAGCTTCTTTTGCTATGACTACAAAACCTTAATAAAGTTTTGGCACACAGACTGGAATATGTCATTTCTGATCTCATTTCTCCTGATCAAACGGGTTTCATACCTGGTAGGCAATCCTTCATGAACATGTAGCGTCTTCTCAGCATACTTTACTCTAATTATTCTTTAGACACACCAGAAGTTCTTCTCTGCCTAGATGCCAAAAAGGCTTTTGACCGCATTGAATAGTCATACCTCTTTGAGGTGCTTAATAGATTTGGTTTTGGTCCAACATTTCTCACAAGCCTAATTTACAGCACTCCACAGGCAGCTGTGCGGCCTAACTTTATAAATTCAAATTTCCTTTCTCTCCAGCGTGGGGTGAGGCATGGCTGCTATTTATCATTTTGTTTAAGGCTGGTGTTTTACATACTTATATTGTGCCCACGAGGAAGAAAACATGCCATTTGAGGGGTTTCAGAGGCTTTGCACAAAGTGAAACAATGTGAATAATTGGATAATAATATTTGCTAAATACCGGTCAACTTCAACTTCATGAAAACTAATAATAATAATTGGAAACAAACACATAGATTGTAAAGTGTAATGAGTGAGTGTATGTGTGTGTGTGTTTGTGAATAGGGCTATGCCAGGATGGTGTCAGAGATTGGGCAGGAGCGTTGCCAGGACTGGGGCGCGTCGGGGCTTGGGGGTGTGTTCAGCGTAGAGTGGATCCGCAAGGAAAGCCTCCCCTTCCAGTGCTCACACCAACTGCTCAACCCCTGGAACGACAACAAGAAGGTGCAGATCAGCCGCGACGGACAGGTAGAGCATCATGTGCACACACACTCATACACACACAGGGGCGCACGCACACAAACACACACCTTCTTTTACACAGATGTGCATAGCAACATTTCCCTTTACCCGTACAACACAAATGCCTGTTCTTATACAGGCATGCCTATTTACTGGATACCCACCACTCAAATGTAAAATATGTCTTATCGGTTGATAAAGTAGGTTGGTCAGTAGCAACACCTGCAAAACATTCAGGACAATAAAACAAGCGTAGAGTCAGAAGCCAAAATCCCTGCATTATTTCTCTCCTTCCTTTACCACTTTGGTGATGCGTGTCTGGTCCATCCATCTCACGTTCTCTGTCTTTCTGTCTCTGGCCTTTTTCATCCTCTTTTCATCACTTGCCTCCGTCTTCTCCCTACTTTTCTCTCTTTCTCTCTCTATAACTCATAATTATTTTTTTCCTTGATGTTCCCATCTCTCTCATTCATCTCCCCTCTCTCTTTCCCTCATTCCACCTCTTCATCTCTCCTCTTCTCTCTCTGTCACTCTGTGTCTCCATTTCTCTGTCCTCTCTCTACATTTGTCTCACTCTCTTTTTCTTTCTCTCTCCCTGCACTCTCTTTCTCTCTCTTGCTTCCTGTTGCGGTCTCTTTCTCTCTGTCTCTCCCCCCTCTTTCTCTCTCTAAGGAGTTGGAGCCTCAGGCAGGAGCTCAGCTGTTGCAGCTGTGGGAGCGTCTCTAAGGTTATCTGGAAACCACGGCAACCAAAGCAGGTGAGAAGAATTCCAGTCAGGAAATAGATTCCTGAGACCAGCTTAACACACAAGACGTGTCAGCCCATTTCCTCACCAACAGCGTGTTTTTGAAACTAGTGTGTATTTGATTTGTATGCACTAAATGAACAAGTAAATATTGAATCTGATATGTTAATGATGGATAGAAACTAGCTAAGGATCAGTTATTTATTTATTTATCTATCTATCTATCTATCTGTTTATTTATTTCCCTTCCCCCAATCTTTCAAAATACTGCACAAATCGTGCTGCACTAGAATTGTTCTCCTCTGCTGTCTTTTCCGCAGGAGGAAATCAAAATGCCTGATCTGAAAGGCCTGAAGATGCAAGTACTTCATGAACTTGACCCCCTTTCTTGTTTTGTGTGTCTCTGTGTGTGCTTGCACATGTAGCATTTCCAGAGCTTTATATAAGTCATGAAATGGACTGCTCCGGTGCAGTTAAATTCCTGAAGTAACATAATAGTACACAGTAGTAACATTCGCAGCGCCACATGACTGTAGATCGTTCGTCTGTGTGCACCCAATTGAATTATTGTTAAGGACTGTGGTTCCAGTTCCAAGGTACTCATTTATAAATCCTAAACCATGTGGTTCCTGTTCTGAAGGTTCTCACATAAGTGTTCCAGTTTAAGTTTCCAATGGCCTCAGTCTGGTTGGTTTTTGTCCTGTGTCACGAGTTATTCAGAAATCAAAAGTAGCATATGAGTCCTGATAAATAGACACTGATTGAATGTGTCATTTCAGTGTGGATATTTGAGATAAGAGATGTCCATGATTCACTTCTATGCTATTTAAGTCTTTAAATACACTATGAACTGGAAAGCGACTTTGTGCTAAGAAGTTTGAGATTGTTGTAATGAATTGCACTTGTAATCAGTCTCTTGTAATAGTCTCTGCTTATGGTGCAGAGATGATGAATTAGAGAATAATGTTCAAGGGTATTTGTACTTGTATTTGTATTTGGGGTGGGAGGGGTAAATTTATTTTGCCTGTTCTTTGGCAGAAAATACTATGTGGCCTCATTGTCCCTTGAAGAGTTTATGAGAAATCTATCAGGTTTTGTGAAGAGAGATACAGTTTTAAAGTGTATCTACTTATGGATGAGTTAATGTGTTACCTCATGTATAGCATCTGATTACTTTTATGCATTTCAGATCACATGTTTACACTGTTCTTTTAAATGCTGACTACGTCTAGTAAGCAGACCACTGTTTGTTATGTTGAGTGGCATAACATGTATTAAAGTTAAGGATTTTTTTTCAAGATTGCAAATGTGAGTTATTTTTTTCTTTTCTGTAACTACAGTTTTAATTTTTCGTGTTTTTAAATGAAAACTTAGGAAAAGATTTGGTTTACAGTGCAAGAAAAGATTTATTTGCTACATATTTACATTCATTGTACAATGAATATTTCAGAGCATTAAAAATGACAAAATTCTGCTGCTCAGTACAGCAATTTCTACATTTATGTTAATATTTTATTTTTTCTTCTTGGTTTTAACTTCAAGTGTGTCTGTGTGCATGGATGTTGTGAGCATATTCGGTTTCCATATGTGCCTGAAGCCCAAAGTAGCTATCATTTTGTTTTGTGTGTGTGTGTGTGTGTGTGTGTTTGTCTGTGAGGGAAAAAGTATTCATATCGCACTCCACTATGCTCCTATCTACAATATGTGCATGTCGGATACATTTGCTGTGCACAAAAAGCAGGTTGTCAATCTTCTCTCCTCCAGCAGAGGGAACCGTTAGTACTGACTCCGTGCCCTGCCGTTGCCGTGTAGGATCCGGAGGAGAATCTCCGCTGGAGAGGGACCCATGAGGACTGCGCTCTGGTCGCTCAAGGGTCTGCTTTTACTCTCCTCCTGGCAGTCTGGGTCCAGAACGCAGCTCTCTGCAGATACACATTTTTTTGTTTTTCAGTTTTAATTTTCAATTCAGATAATAATAGGCATAGGGGGAGAATCAACACATTTCTCCTTTTACCATCTCAGATTTGCAACTTCCTGGCAGCAATAAAATAATGTTACTCATTTACTTTGTAGATGACACAAGTGTCAAGTTGGGGGGAGGATATGATATCTCTCAATGTCAAAGTTAATGTATTTTTACAACACTGTCATATAGGTCAAGTGAAGGTACAAAAAAATCGCAAAGCTGATGCAGACTTACCAGCGTCGCAGCAAATCCCTGGTGCTGCGCAATGACCGTCCTCGGAGCCGCACGGCTTGCCGCCGGCTTCACATGGGGATGGCAGGTAGTCCTCTTCCGCACAGCGTGCAGCCTCTGGAGAGCCCACATAGCAGCCCATCTCGTCCCCGCAACAGATGCTGGGGCCAAAACAACGCCCTCTGTCACCGGGGCCACATGGCATACACTAGATAAGAAAAATGATATGTGGAACATAGTGGTCAGTTAAGTCGAGGGGTGAAATGCCGCTTCGCTCAAAACTTTTTCTCCCTCTGTGGGGAGATCTTTTATGTCTCAAATCTACTGCCTTCTCCATTTTTTTCTCAAAACTCTCACTTTAATGCTCATCCATTCAAATACTGATAAACGCGCACAAAAAATGAATGAAAAAAGCACATTAACTAAATTGGACCTTAAATCTAACTTACAGGGTAGTTACAAATTTGGGAATAAATGTAGGGGAAAAAAACTGCTTCAGATAGTCATTCACCAACCATAAAAACCTTCTCACCTGTCTGGGAGATTGATCCGAGAATGAGCGCTTTCCACCTCGGGGGCAGTTCTGGATGTAACAGGCTGAGGACAACGACAAAAGGCCAAGGATACAGAGCAGCTGCAGTCCGAAGTCGTTCATTGTAGAAGCAAATAAGTGGCCTCTCTCAACCTTACTGAAGGATAGGCTATTTCTTCTGGCTGTCTCTTCTCACTCAACTACCGCTTCAGACCGGCTCGCTATTTATCTGAAACTTGGAGCATGATGATGCTCTTCTTCAACGTCATCATGTTTGTTCCTGCTGTCCCCGCTGTCATCGTTACTTTCACGACCTCGGTGTCACCGTCCGTTGGATCAAAAGTTAATCAATCAATTTAACAGTTTAGTAGTAATTATGTAGCCTAATAGTGCATCGGCATATTGTGTTGTGGTCTCGATTACGCATTTGGTGACAACAGAAACAGTACAAGGTAGGTCTTGGCTGTAAACACTCACATTAGGCTATCTATTCCATCGATCTTGATCATACTCAAATTGCACTTTGAAGGGGCGAATGCATGGTAAATATAAAAGGACAGGTCCACGCTGTGAATGTGACATGAGCATAGGCAATATTTTGTAGGCTACATTTTTTAAAACTCTACCGCTGCAAGCTCCAATTACACTGGCCTACTGCCTAATTACTCACAACATTCAAATATCCGGTGACAAAAAAGTTGAAGTTCCCCTGAAGAACAAAGGAAAAGTAATAATAAATGGAAAATTGAAGAACAATTAAAGGGACAGAGGAAGAATTCAAGAAAATAACTTGGAGTGGGGTGTTGCACACAGATTGATAGGCCAATGTGAAAACCAGCATTGAGAAACGACGAGGACGTGAAAGAGACTGAGGAAACATAGAGACTACTCTGAGGTCAGATAGAGGCAACACCTGCATTAGAAACGACACATCTTGCCTCAACATCACCAATAAGCCACAGCAGTCTGTGTGCAGAAGTATTTTTGACTGTTATTTACCGCAGAGCGCACGCTAATTGTTTGAATATTTATGAATTTGGCTAAACTACCAATAGGTATGCATGGCAGCAGACAGGTGATGGTTCAAACAGAATACTGCTGCAGCATTAGTACACCACGGAATCTTTTTCACCCACATCAAATTCAGCAGTTACACCACCACCACATCAGCTAAAGTGATTTAAAGAGTAGAAAACTGTGGATATATTATTGCAATGTCCCTGTTAGGTTGCATAAATATCACTACCATGTAGCTTACGTTGTATACCATGTAATGTCCAAGTCCAAATACTGGATTTTAACATTCTGCCATTTGTATAAATCTGAAGACACTATTGCAGCAAAAGCAGATCAGAGCATTTGGCACAGCTAAGAAACAACATTTTCCTATGAATTCTAAGATGCAAGTAGTCAGACAGTGTAAATTAATTGTAAATTAGTCACAAATCAGTGTCACAATTGGTGGTAGTTCATATGTTAAGCCATTGCTGGAATAATAAAGCTTTCATTTAGATGCTCATTTACACAATTAGTGCGTCGGCAAGGAGGTAAAGCCACCAACAAAGACAAGCACAACGGAGGCCAAGGGGTCAAGCTCTTTTATGCTGCACAAGAGCTGGAACAGAGTCAGCCTGTGTGTGTGTGTGTGTGTGTGTGTGTGTGTGTGTGTGTCTGCAAACGCAAAAGAAAGCAAGAGATAGAAATGTGTTCAAGTTTGTGGTGTTTGGAGGAAAGAAGTGCCTCAAAGAACATGCAGTCCCTTTAAAAGACTCCTGACATCACATTTAAAGCGTCGTGTGGCAGGGGGAATTGCGGAGGACAGCATCTTATGTGACATGATGATTCACTTTCAACAGAGCATTACCTTGAGAGTTATTCAGAAAAACTCAAATGAGATGAGGCAGTCAGACTCCCTGATCTGTGATTCCTTTTGTTCTCTATAACCAGAGGTTTACAATGTATTGTAATTGTAAACGGTGCATAGTATTATTCCAAATGAATTTAAATTACTTTGATGAAATACATTCAATATGTTATAACATTTGTGTCTGGGAAAACAATTGATATCTGGGATACCTGTGTGTGTGCCACTTGTTACTCAAAAAATGTAAAACTTACTAAACTTGCCACTGCATGACAGTCCATCTTCACATAAGAAGCAAGCTTAAAGTATTCATTACAGAACAAAGCATTTCCCAGTGAGGGAGCTGGTATAAAATCACCAGAGATCATCTATCTGTATTTAATGTGTTCAGCATTCACTATTCATTTTACTACACAGTAGTTTATGGGGGTACAATTCTTTATTTATTTTCTGATACTTGCTGGATGATTGCCTACAGGCCACAGATTTTGTCCACAATTAAAGCTTGGCTGATTGACTTACTGCCATCAGATACTTTAAGGTAATCCCTATTAAGACGTTATCAGAGAGCTCCTAAAAGAGCATCATCTGAAGAAAATGTCTGCCGTGAGTGAACCCTGTAACCATTCCTCCATTCATTGTGATGACCTTGAGGCCAGAACAGTGTCCTTACGCCTTTTTCTTCTAAGCAGAGCTTTGATTGAAAGATAATTGTGACAAATGGAGAGCCTTTTTCTTTGAGATGTGTAATATGTTGAGGTCATACAGACTTGACCTTGAGTCTTGACTTCCTAAGCATGACATTTTTAAATTGAAGCCAAAACGCTCCAAAGTGCAGCCAACACATTTTTTATGTTACAGTTTTAATTGAAATTGTTCACTCAACTTGAGGAATACACTTCCATAGTTTAGCTAGGGTGACCAGATGACCCCGATTTCCGGGGACAGTCCCAGATTTTGGTGGTCTGTCCCTGTTGAACTACAAGAAAACTTGCTGTCCCCAATTTTTGAAGCTAAAACATTACTTATTATTACACAGGAGATTTCATTGTTGTGGTTGTGTGAATCATGTAAACCCCACCACATGCCAGATGCCTTGGTGGTTTGGAAATGAGAAATGCACTTGTCTCCAGATGGACCCACACAGTAGCAGAATCTAGATTTTGCTAGTTGTGTCTGGGTTTACCCAGGCTAATGCCACTTAGCTCTGACACAATCAGCACGGCGCAGTCATTGTGACAGTTGTCTGTCAAAACCCAACTATCCAGTTTTGGTTTGTCATAGCCTAATCTTGTATCTGTTTTTTCTTCAGTCAAAAGTCAAAAACAAGTGAAAATGGCAGATCCTTAAAAAGGATCTAATTAATTTAAATTTAAATAATTTGAGCATATTTCTTCTGTGAGACATGAAACTCTTAGTGAGATCAGTTTGATCCACAACATAGATGACTCAAGCTAACAAAACTGGTCAGGCTGGTTTCAAAAGAAACATAAAATGAATGGGCCTTACAGAAAGACAGGGTCAAAGATGACTGTGATGCTGTGGCTGAAATGTGAAGGAAAGAGAGAGAGAGAAAGAGAGAGTGCACAGGCAAAATGTCCAAAGAAAAGAACATCTGCACTTCTCCTCCAAGGGCATGAGTGACTCACACCTCCCTCCTGCCTTACAGTGAGCTTCTGTGGTGGACGAATTTTAACAGGCATAACAATAGACAGTTGTCTGAAATTTTGTCTTGTTGCAACATAGAAATAAAGAAAAGAAAATGTACATCATCCCTCAATGATCATAAACAAGATTTGGAAAGTAAATTTATTTTTGAAACCCTCTTCTATATTGCAAACAACTGAAATGTTTTATTCTTATCTTTTTTCCAGACAGATGTACAATCTTAGATTTACATTATAGAAATTATATCTATCCCAGTTCTTCTACCATTTGTAGAATATATTGAATGACCTTCCTGTGCTTTTTCACCAAAGAAGCACAAAGGGTTGTGAAATCAAATCACAACAGTGTAACTCGACCTTAACCCCCTAGTATAGGTCGACCATCTCCTAGCCTATGCATGCAAACCTTTCCTAAGGTTGTGTTACTGTGGGAGGTTAAGGACTCGTGATTGTAAATGGTTTTTATTGGGATGTATCCTTCAACATTCAACAAGAGGTTCTAAGATAAGAATGTATCCTTCAGAATTCTACAGGCGATTTTAATTACTTCTCAACAGGACCTCAGACATACTTTGCCACTACAGGGTAACATTCCTCACATCACCCTCAAAATGGCCTTTATGGCCACTT
This sequence comes from Tenualosa ilisha, assembly GCA_015244755.2. Taxonomy (NCBI): domain Eukaryota; kingdom Metazoa; phylum Chordata; class Actinopteri; order Clupeiformes; family Clupeidae; genus Tenualosa; species Tenualosa ilisha. Next base: position 2,173,944 of record PYXC01001715.1, on the reverse strand, counting down.
ATTTATTAGGTGACACTTTTATATTATTTTAGTAATAACAAATCCATAAAGGCATTTATAATGAAAATGGTGATATGGCACCTTTCACTTCAGGGTCCAAGAGATAGAGTTGATAACTGATAAAAAAACAGATAAAGCAAATTGCTTATAAAGCTGCTTAAGTACTGTTTTGTCCAGACATGAAGATAAACAGCCATTTGATTATATTCCTTATATTGTTTGCAGCTCTATCGAATGTTTTTGCCTTCATTTTAAAAATGGTCACTAACTTCACCTGCATTTCAAGGTCTCACTGAAAAAGAGGAAAACACTGGACAGCTCATGAATATTCTGCACACACATAAACAAAAGGCCAAAACTAATTAAGATGTGGCTCTTCAGAATGTAAACATGACTTGATGAATGATGTAGGAGGAATCAAGATGCCACGTACACAAACTCAATTATCTGACAGGCACAGACAGAACAATGATTCTGGTTCACAGTCACACACTTTTGCCACGTTGTAGTGGATTGTGAATGTCAAAATCTTTAACTGTGACATGAAGTCAACATGAACTACATCAAAAAAAAAAAAAAAAAACAATCATAAGACCACTCAAACCATCAGGATTATAAGGCAATATTTATTTACTTTCAAGAAAATCACAAACAATGCAACAAGGAAAAAAAACTGACACAGTTAATTTTTTGGACTCCCAAAAATTTTACAGTGCAGATAGGCCAGTTTCTCTGTACGAGAACGACGCAGAAGAGGGAACCATTCCCAGGGAGGCAGTTCCACGACATGGTACCCGGCCCGAGTCAACTGCCTGCGCTTCAGAGCATGGAGGCCTAGGAGCTGCTGCGACCGATAGCAGTAGTGATTCCTGTTGGACACCTGCACAGCGATGCGTGTGATCGTCTGCTTTGATCTCAACGGTGTCTGGTGACAGCCTTTGGTCAGAGAGCCCAGAAGGCCATCAGTCAGGTCCACGCCGACGCTGACCACGCCTTCTCGGTCGCTTTCTGGCATGAGGCTATGCAGCAGAGGTGGCAGTGGCGATGGAGGAGCCGGAGGTTTCCGTGCATTGGTCAGCTGTGTGAGTAGGTCGTCAGTGAGTGTGACCCCACTGAGCCCCTGTTCCCAGCATTTATCAACAGAGTGACTGTTATTATAATGGCTCTCCTCCTCTGAGATGACTGGCAGTGGTCGGCCCTGGGGGTCGAGTCGCACCTCGAGGTCAATGGAGCGTGTGTGCGGGAGGATCATGTGCTTGCGGACGAAGCACTCGCCACCAAGCAGCTCCTGCAGCACTGCCTCCGCATCTAGCACCTCGGGTTTGAGGCACACGTCGTTGCGGACGAAGTTCCACAGCAGCTGGATCACCTCGTCCCGGATGGCACGGCTCAAACGAGGACCCGTCCACTCGGGAAGCTCCATGCCAACGGTGCCATCCAGCGTGAACAGGTCCATCCGCAGCTCCAGCCGCTGTGACGACGATGCCAGCTTCACAAACTCTGGGTTGAGGGCCATGGTGATCAGGTCATGTGGGAACTGCCTGGCGAATGCAAGGCCTAGGAGAGCGGTCAGTAGGTGTTCGGGGAAACGCTGGAACTCGGCCTCGCGTTGGCGCACAACTTCGGTCAGGGTGGCGTAGAGGCCCGGGCACTGCCTCGGGTGGAGACCCAGGGTGCCAAACGCCCACAGCATCTTGCAGGCGTCCTTGCTCCTGCAATGGGGCACAATGTCAGGCACGCGCTTGGCCACAGCGAGGAGGATGTGGTTGTGACGGTAGTGCAGTGCCGAGCAAGCCAACACCACATGCATCAGGCCCTGGACGCCCATCCCATGGGCACGGCGGGGGATCTCTGTGCCCATGGTTTCCAGCCAGCCAACGTGGTCGAGGTGGCTAAAGCGCAGCAGCTTCATGACGTTCACCAGTGCAAAGTCACTCATGTCTCTGACCAGGTCGAGGGCACGATCCACCAGCCTCCGTACTGCCCCGCTGCTTAGCCCGCTTTGTGCCTTGAAAAGGCCCAGACACACGGCGCCCACCTCTTCCGGGTGGAGCTCATCCAGGTGCTGCACCAGCATGTCCTCCAGTGGTTTTAGCAGCGTCGCCGGGCACCTCCGCCCCTCGCCAAGCAGGTAGACGAGCTCCACAAGCTCTGGTGCCCCCATCTGGCAGAAGTGGGCACTGATGCAATCACCCATGTGCTCCAAGTAGCGAGTAACCGTCCGACCCAGACAGCGCCAGAGGTCGCCAGCCAGCAGCAGCTGATGAAGCTCCAAGCCGGCCGCCCGGCACACAAACTCAGACTCGTACAGCTCCAGCATGCTGTGGGAGGGGGGTAGACCCAGCAGCACCAGGGCCTGCAGCACGTCCAGCAGCTGGGTGGTGGTGAAGCTTTGAAGCGACTCTACACTGTAGCGCAGCAGCATGTAGAAGCGCGAGTCGCCGCGGATCAGTGGAGTCTGCTGCGCAGGGAGGGTGCCCAGGTTACAGAGGAAGTCTGTGATATCTGCCGGGGTCATGCTGCCCTTAAGGACAGTCACCTTGTGCAGGATCAGGGAGGCCTGCTTCGCCGAAAGTGTGGGTGGCCTCGAGGAGAGGTCATGGGTGAAGCTGCGGTACTCAGGTCGGCACAACTGGAAGGCACGGGGGTCCACTCGGACATCCGCAGGAACATCTTTGGAGGGCAGAGATGTGGATGCCTTGTCCTTGCTGTTGCCATTACCACTGTCGTCTCTCCCAAACGCAAGATCAAGCAGGGTGTTCTTGGTGATGGAGAGGTGACGGGAAGAGCTAATACTGTAGATGTTGCTCTTCTGTCGGAGAGCAGCAGAGAGGCCAACCTGACGAGGGTCGTCCTGAGCCTCTGCCTGTCCCTGGCGAAGTGACTTCCCTACAGCAGGCCGACAGTAGGCCGTGGGGTTGTACTGCAGCATGTACTGCCCCACCAGATGGAACCACTGGGTGCCCTCCTCCTCATCCTCCGCTTCCTGCTTCTGCTGCAGTGTCTCTCCATTGTCTGAGTGAAACCTCCAGCCCTGCACAAAGGCAACTGCTTGACTGGGGGAGGCAGGGAGGTGGAGGCGAGCCAAACGCCTGCTTAGAACCCGTGCAGACATCCACGGCAGAAACTAGAAAGAAAAGACATAATCCCTCATAATAAAGCCACTGCAACATCTGTATCAGACATGTGTAACTGTAGTCTCACAGCGCATTTTAAAAAATACCTATCTTAACTTATGCGAGTGTAAAATAAAAACAGGTAAATGATGTCAAAAATAAAATTAAAAAATGACTGCCCTGCCAGCTTCATACAGTCCTATTGAGCGAATAGTTTCTAGGTGACGTTGACGTTATCGCTATCATTAGGCGAATTCGATATTACTTGGCTTCCAGAATGAATGGAACAAATGGAATGGCAATACGAAATCGCTTTCAGCCCCAAATGCATGAAGTCAGGTCATATCGAATTCGCCGATAAGCTTGCTGCGCACTTCGCAAATGGTCTTGGACTCTCTAAAATAAGCCCACGTTAGAACAAGTCGAAAACCATACCGTAGTTTGAATTCAAATGTCAAGCAGCTAGGCTACTGACCTGACTGACGCTAATCTATCAATCGTATCATAGCTTTAAGCTGGTTGACTTGACCTGCTACTGTAATTATATACTAATTGATATGTTACTGATGAATCTTAAGACAAACATTGGTGGTGTTTCACCCGGCAGAGGCCTTGGTTTGTATTATCTTTTTTGACAGCTAGCTTAGCTAGCAAACATAGGCTATTGCAGTAACGTTAACCTGCTGCAGATTTAGCCAACCACACAATGTCAACTGAGACAAGACCACTACATGCGTTAACGTGGACGAACTAGCAAATAAAACCGCCGCCTTTATTTTTAAAACGAAATATACTTACTCATGAATGTCACCAGAGACTGGCTATCGATGTAACTGAGAAAAAAACACGAACTTTTAACTCATGGTCCCATCAGAACCCCATGCTTCAACTTCGAGGTTAACTCTTCAGTACGGCAGCTGCGGAGGACCAAACATCGTGGAGGACAAACGCAAACTTTACATTCTTCATCACGCGGCCTGAGGGTAGGACCAGCAATGTGAGTCCTGAGGTTTTTGTGAGATAAGGTAAGAAGAGAGCAAGGCTGTGTAATACACAAATTGGTTTACGTCAAAGTAACACTGTTAGGCCTACACTAAGAGTAAATGTTTTCATTTAATGAGATTTTGGTTAACTCTTGAAAAGGGTGCAGCTGCTAGACGCGTTGCTACTGGGTCCGCAGGATAGCCTAAATACAAGAAAGACAGGAGACTGAGAGTGGATTGGGCCATGCAACTCGGAGTGTGTTTATTTTCCTGTTTCACTATTCTATTTTAGAAACAGCTGAAAAGCCATATCAAAATGAACTTAAATCTTACCACTGTGTCAAGGCTTTAACACGAACATAGATAAGACGCCTCTTTTAAATTATCTGTTTAATAATAACAATTTTCCTTCAACAGTGGTGTGTATAGACTATATGTGTATGTGAGGTCAAATCCCAGATTATACATACTTACATATAAAGACAGCTATAAGGTGGAATAAAAAAAAAAAATTGTTAGTCTCCCAAAGAAATGTATAGCCTAGAGAATAATCCCACCTCAATGTAAAAGAGAGAAAACACAATGCGTCAAAAAATATATATATATTTTCAACAGAAACACGTGTCACAATTATTGGCACCCCCACAAAATATGATAAATAATGTAAATGAATACTTTTTCAATTTATATTCCACTTATAGGGTGAACTTATAGGGTGGTAAAAGAGGCAAAAATCCCTAAAGACCACTGTTGGAAATTTCCAGAAAAAAAGAGCATCTTGGGATCACCAAGTCTTAAAAAGAAATCACCCCCCCTCACTGTCAGTGAGGAAAAGGGCTTCCGTGTCATTTCATCACATTAATCACATTTAAATGACTGGAGTTACTAAATGCTATTGGGACTTCACCTACAATTATGTATTATGGTCAGATGGGATTAGCTTTTTGACTCACAAGTTCATATAAAAAAATACATGGCTTACTGATCACAAAATCAAGATTCAACTATGGTTGTCACAGTCCCCTGATCTTAGCAGTACCAATGAACTGAGCTGTAGTATCTGGACAGATTCTATGAAGAGGAGGGTACTCAAATCCATTTATTGTGTTCTCCAACTTTGTGGCATGTCAAAGGAGATGTCTAAGACTTGCATTATTGGCAAAGGGTAGCTTTACAATGTACAAAATGCAGGGCTGCCAATAATTGTGGCACATGTCATTTTTGCACATTTTGAACAAATTGCATTCTAAAAAATGTTATATTCTTCCTCAATATTTGAATTATGTGATTAAGGACAAACTAATAGATTATTTTTGTAAAATGGACTTTACATGTCCTTTTGGCCAACTTTACCAGGGGTGCCAATAATTGTGGAGACCTATATATATAGGCCTATATAGGCATAGTTCTAAATGAACATGGACAATTTTTGCTGATGTTTTGTTGTATGCAGATTTGAAGGAAGTAGGTTTGCAAATGTATATCCAAGTGAAGGACAAGAAAGAGTACACATATGTTATTTGATCCTTCATATCTTTATTATTTAAATTAATTTATGCTAAGATATGTTTTCTTCAAGCCATTTCAGTAACATAAAATAAAAACAATACAAAATAATAATAGAAAACATTGGTGGAATTTTGTCTTCTTTGATATTAATCGGAAACATCAAGGAAACAGGGATAATGGATTTGAATGTTTGTCTTGATTTTTCCATGTAGGTCCAAATTTAAAGATGGATCTATGTGTTATATTTATATATTTATATTCATATAGAATAAAAAATAAAAGCTGAAATGTCTGTCTAATTCACAATTATCCTCTGAAAGTATTCACACGCAATAGCTTGGTATATTTGGGTAGATATATTCACATAAGTAACAATTATATTTACATCCAAGTACACCTTCTCTGTCTCTACCAAGAACACAGCAGGACACAACAAAGGTACATAGCAGCAAATATGGCCCAAGGACAGTCGAGGCTTACGTGTCCATCTACTCCACAGAGAGTTACACTTGTCCATCCACTGTCACAATAAAAAATAAATGATACAAACATAAACTGATCACTGTTCTCTTAGTCCAAAGAACCAGGACCAGTGCTCAATGGTCCACTTTTAGACAGGTCAGCAGTTAACATGTCATTGTCATGTATGAAACATTCAGGTTTTTTTTCTTGTGACAGTGGAACCAACAGAAGTGTGTCTCTCTTCTTTACTCTGTTAAACACATTATATTTCTCTAACACATTATATTTCTCTCTGCATCAACCTCAACACACCTCACTGTTCACTTCCCCTCATTCACACCCTATCTTTATTTCAAGCTGTAAGATCCAGTCAAAATATATGTCAACATAAACTGTATACAATACTTATTTAAAACATTTAAATAATCACTTTAATATACTGCATATTGTATTTAGCCAAATATATTCTAAATCATAATATGTAGATAAAGTATATATTGACATATATTGTTTCTCAAACGTAGGCAATCTCTCCCTTTTGTTAAGGAAGCACTCTAAACGCACCCTACAGCCTTGTAAGTGCGTCTGGCTCAGCTGCAGATGCAGCTTCATTGACCAAATTTAGGCTAACGCAACCGTTCACGAGCACAATCTTTTTTCCCCCTCCATTCAAAGAAGTAATTCTAGAGACCAAAGCATCAACAGCGTTGACAAGTTTGATTGGATTACGTTTGCGTCTCCGACACAGAATAGAGCGATAAAGAAGTAAGAAAATGCAAAAGTCACTTTCAAGTAATTTCATCCTTGGATTAATTTTTTGTGAGCATTCGCCCCCTGGTGTTCGTCCTCCGCTACTGCGTCGACAGATCAGGGAGTTGTATGGTGCCTTTGTCTGGTAGGTTTCATACCAGTGAGAAGTGTCTTGCTTTGTTGTTTTCCCACGGAACTACCCATTTTCAAGGTAGCCATTCTCCTTATTGTCATTTTCACGTAGCTTCTCTGTCCCCAATGGTGAATGTGGACCATCAAAAAAAAAAAATCTGGCACAGAATTTTCTTTTTGTTTTGGTCCTTTCACCCAGACCACGGGTGGTGTACGTGTGTTGTCCTAGCACCAAACAGCAAGGGGCAGTGTGTGTACTTTGTGCACATGAGCACAGTATCCCATAATTCCTCCAACCAGAAGCTCCCCATAATATTAGCATACGATGATGAGTTCCATTCCCTGGGTTTCTGAACATTCATACCATAGCCAGTAATAATTCTGTACTTGAATGCATTGATTTCAAATCACGGAGGATTAAAATCCCCATGGTATTTGTGTGTGTATGTGTCCGTTAGTAAACATTCCTCTTGATCATCGGTTAGAGCGAAGGGTGAATTTAAAATCCCATGGCATGAAGCTCAAAATCGTGTTCTCTTTGTGTCACTATCCACTTATACCCTGGCAGTAGATCCTACTGATAACCGGGTCAGCTGTGAACTAAAGCACTAGGTGCCTATAAACATACTTTCTGGGTCAGATCTCTCAGCTAGACAAGCTGATGAGTATCTCCCCACCAAGGCCTCGATCCTGCTTCTGAAAGCTTCATCAGTAAACACATTCATCACAATTCATTTATCATAACATCTCTTAACCTTTACTGGTAGGCACACTTTTCTAAACCTGCTTAGGGATAAGCTGTAAGAAACAAACATTTTTTTAATGGTTATAGGCAGAAAATAAACATTTTTGATCTGTTGTGACTGGTCACACATTTCCAACTTGGAGAAGTCCAACTGTCCACCCAACAAGAAGACACAGAGTACTTTGACACTCTCCCTGTAAGCTATCTGTGCAGTGCATCCCTGGACTCCACCTGCAAACTTATGATGTGATGATCTTAAGAAGATTTTTCAAATTCTACTGACCTTGGTGTGGTGTTCGTTAAAATGTCCAGCAGCACTTGACCTGTGTCAAATACGTGTGTTAAAGTGTATGAGACGACCAAACACTTCCAGATGATGTCCATTTGGGAGCACCCCATTGAGTGTTTTGCAAGAACCACAGAGACACTTCTGGAAATGCCACACATATATGCACAAACATTTACTCTCTGCCCCCTCCCTCCTCACACACACACACACACACACACATACACCCACACACCCACACACACATACACACACACAAACAGCATGTTGTCATTTGTATACGTTCAGCAGGGCACTTGACCCCGGTCATTTGCATCATACTCCCATCTCTTACCACCATCACTCTCTCTCTCTCCCTCTCTCCCGCTCTCTCTCTCTCTTTCTCTCTAACTCTAGCTCTCTCTCTTACTCTCTCCAGAACGTTAGATTTCTGTCGACTCAATCCTCTCCAGGCGTGTTGGCACCGGCCACGGGGGAGCCAACTGGTGAAGGGTGGGCAGCTTCTTCTCATCGGCGGGCACGGCAGGAGTGGGCAATGGCGGTGGGGAGAGTGAGAGCGAGGTGGGAGCGGGCAACGCGGGGAGTCCGGCGGCGGGCAGGGCTAGGGTGGGTTGCGGCGGGGGCAACGGCAGCAGCGGCGGCGGCGAGGCAGGCGAGACGGTGAGCTTAGTGCTGAGCTGGTCGACGCGCTCCTCCAGCGCCTGGTTCTTCTGCAGCATCTCCACGTAGCTGACCTGTAGCTGCGCCTGGTACTTGAGCACGCGCTCCTTCTCGTCCTGCCAGGTGTGGCGCTCCTGGGCGAAGGTGAGCGCCTGGCGCTCGCGCTGCTGACGCTCCAGACGCAGCTCCCCCTGGAGACGCTCCAGCTGCCGCCGCAGGTCTCCCGCCACCTCCTGACACTGCTGCTGCTGCTGCTGCTGCACCTTGGCCTCGTCGCTCTGGAGGCTCAGCAGGGCCGCCTCCAACGGGGATGAAGAGGATGAGGAAGAGGAAGGTGGAGGCAGCAATGAGTTCATGCCCATGCCCGCACCCATGGAGCCAGCCATGCTCATGGTGCCCCCTACACCCATGCTAATGCCCAGGGGCTCCAGCGACATGGACGGAGACAAGAGGACGTCTCTGTGGGGTCTGGACGTAGACATGGACGGGACGGATGAGGAGGTCGGCAGCGGCAGCCCGCCCCGCAGGCGTTCGCCGGACTCGGGATGGGTCGACGAGTTCAGCTCTCCCAAGGCCTGCTTCAAGCCGATAACTTCAGCCTCGAACAAGCTTAGTTTGTGCCTCAACAGAGACACCTGCAAGATGAAAAGAAAGAATGAAAGAGAGAAAACAAGAGAGAGGAGGGAGAGGAAAAAGGGGAGGAGAGAGTGAGAGACATGAAGAGTAAGGGAGATGGAGTAGAGATTTGTGTGTGGGTTTGTGCTTAAAGAAGATGTATTTGTGGGGGGGTAAGTAATGGGTAGGGTTCTTTTGCTAATATTTGTGCACCAAACATGCATGCATGTACAGGTGTGTGTGTCAGGGGGTGGGGGTGGGGGGGTATTGACTGTGAAGTGTTTGGGTTTGGGTGTCTGTGCAGATTATGCATGTATGGTGTGTATTATGCACACAGGTATCCCGAGAGTGTGCCTGCCCAGTGTCCACCCACCTCGGCTAAAGTCCTCTGCAGTTCCCCCTCACAGCGCTCCAGCTCCAGGGTCTTGCTGGCGTAAGACTCCTTCAGGCCCTGGATGGCGTCCTCGCGCTCTTTCAGCTGAGCGTTGAGCTCCTTCAGCTGGCCCCGCAGGGCCACCATCTCCCCGGCCCGCTGCGTCACCTCAGCCTGGCTGTCGCGCAGTTGCTGCTTCAGCAGGGAGATCTCCCCCGCTTTCTGGCACACCTACACAAGGTAAAGTATTTATAGACAAAACATTTCTCCCCAGATCTCCCCACTTCAAATCGCTAGGCTTGCCAGCTGAAGTCAGCGTTAAAGAACATTTAAATACAATAACAGCATCTGAACACCTCAGTTGAACACCTACAGTGCTATACAATGTAAAGCACTTTATATTACATTCATTGCAGAGTACATCTCGACACCTCAATTCTGTTGCCACACACTTTAACATTGATGGTAAAGCACATTTCAATATGCCATATGATCACACAAAATAGTCACATTCTGTGTTAGACAATCATTCTGGTCCCTCTCTAAAGTTAGGGGACTGTGATACCTCAGAAACCGAGAGCCAAAAGGAGCTTAATGATCACCATTTGAAATCTGATCGCTTCCTATTGATCAGCAATAAGAATCAGATGACTTCCGATTCATCCCCCTCCCACCTTTACCTCCCACTTGGTCTCCTCCAGCTGTGGTAGAATGTCGGCCTGCTCCTTCCTGTAGTCCAGGCACTTCCTCTCCAGCTCATCCCGCTGGGCCAGCAGGGCAGCGATCTCGTCCTGCAGCCGGCGCTTGTCCTGCGTCAGGCGCGTAATCTGTGACTGTAGCGCGTGCTGTGAGCGTTGGGCTCGCCGCGTCACCTGCTGCAGCCGCGCGGCGTAGTTCTGTCGCAGGTCCTCCATCTCACGCTCCCACACCCGTTGCTTCTCCTCGAAGACCTGCGCGATGGCCGCCTCACTCTGGTCCAGGTTGCGCCGCATGTGGAGCACCTGAATAAGGAGTAGATGGAGGGATAGTGAGGGGGGAGGGAGAGGAGATGAACAAAGGTGTAAGGAGGGATGACAGAAGGAGAGGTGGAGAGATGGAGAGAGCACAACGAGGGGCAGAAAGTATGCAATAATGAGGAAGAGGGAAAAGGGAGGATAGAAGGAAGGATTGAAAGAAGAGGGGAAAGGAAGGAAGAAAGAAGAGGTGAAAATGTTGAGTATGAAGTAAGAAGATGAAGAAGGAAGAATGTTGAGGAATGTTGAGGATGAAAGTGTTAAAATGGACTCAGAGAGAGATGAGAGACAGAGAGAGGGGGGTGGTGGAATGTTGAAAAGTTACAGAGATGAAAGAAAGGAAAAAGAAAAGGTTTAAGGAAAAAGGAGAGAAGAGGAATGAAGAGGATGAAGAGATTTAGGAAAATCAGCGTGGAAAGGACAAACAGGTTAGACGGTGAATATGAATGAAAGAGAAGGGGAGACCAGTAGATGAGATAAACTAAAGAGCACTTAGTTGTCTCCGAAAGTAGGTGCTGGGAATCCTGTGCTCTTTTCAGAGAGGAGCTTTGGTAATCAGACTCTCTGGATCTAGTTCACGTACAACTCACCCAACCAGTTTTCTAACTGTCTATAAGCAATCAGCACCCAGGTTCACAGATGATGTGATTCTTGTTTAAGAAAACAAAATCCTTCAAGTAAGTCATTTAAGATACACTTATTTTATATAAATGTTTAAGGCCAATTATTATAGTAGGTTGTAATAATAACATAGATACATTATAATAAAAATATACACATTACTGGTCATGTATGCTTTTTACAATGTTATATATGTTATTTCTTGTCCTAGGGCAAATAATTATGGAACAAGTACAGACAATATACAGGTCCCCCATGAGTATGTAGTTTCAATAGGTGTTAAACGCTAAGTCACACACCTGCTCACACACACACACACACACTCACCTCCTGCTCTCTCTCCCACAGCCGGTCCTCCAGGTCCTGTATGATGTCATCGGAGGAAGGGGAGGGTCGCAGAGGTGCGGGGGCATCGCTTAGGTGACTAAGGCGCTGGTACGACGAGGAGCTCTTGCCCGAGGATGAGCGGCCACTGTCAGAGGCGCTCAGACCATTCTGGTAGCCACCGCCACCACCACCTGGTCTCTCCAGCTTCTCGGCCAGCCGATTGATGTGACTGGTGGACGCACTGAGGGGTCCCAGCACCGGAGGTGGCGGTGCATACCCCCCCGAGCTTGTGTATGTGGGCAGGCTAGTAAGAGAGTTCCTGCCCGAATCGGACATGCCTCCACCAACACACCCCTGCCCGCCTCCACGGGTACCCCCTCCGCCCCCCATGCTGGGGCTGTTGCGATCTCTGTGGTTCCCGGAAGCAGGGTGACCCCCACCTCCACCTCCTCCTCCTCTTCCACATTCGCCCCCACCACTGCCCCCACCTCTCCCCCCACCCGGTCCCTTCTGGGGGGGCGATACCAAGTTCTGCATGGAGTGAAAACTCTTGGGCACTACCGGTTTGAAAGCTGAAGGACGGACCAGGCCATCATTATTCTGAGGAACAAAAACAGAGAAAATTTGACAGAAATGACAGATACAATAATGCTATTCTCTCTATTCCTATCATATAAGCAAGTGATTAATACATCTGTTTTACCAGTTAAGTAACAAAGTCACAAATATGTTTACCAACAAATTATCAAATTACCAACAAATTATCAAAAGGCATATGCCTTTCCTGCCCTAAAACATCCCCCAGCACTCCTCACCCTTCTTCACCAGTTAGTATAACAGATAACCTGCCGTAATGTATCTTTAAACACAGCAAACTATTCAAACACAGCTCTACTCTGTTAGAGCTCCTTAACAAGCCCCCCCTCCCGCACACACACACACACACACACGCACTAACTACCCTCTCACCCCAAGACATGCCTTTATATTTGATAACATTTCATCAGACTCCTCCCTAGTTCCTAGACTGAATACTGTCTGTAGGAAAAAGAACTAGAAAATTTGATTATGAATAATGAACCCATAACTAATGTTAACTGAATAGGGCATAGTGAAATGAAACTGAAAGTAAATTACTGTGCCTTGTTCAATTAGTATTAGTTGCCAGTTCACTATTCGTCTATGTTGTATCAAATTTTCTTTTTCCAGCTGACAGCACTTGATGACCCTAACCAATAGGGGCACCAAATTTCTCCTTTAACTAACCACAAGCTGGCCCAAAGCCCCTCAACACCAGGTGTTCCCCTAACCATCCGGCACCATTGACTGGCAACTATTTTCACATATTGTACTGTCACAGTAAGACAACCACACAGCAGCAACTAACCTGCAAATCACACAGAGAACATTACCATACTGCAAACAGCCATATCCCACCTACTGACTGTTACACCATACCTATACCTTAATAGTCATATAACAACTATTGTCCTGTACATAGGAAATAGCCATATCACCCCTTTTAACATGTAAAAACATACTATTGTACCATTAACCTCTAGACCACCATATACAAACAGTATATAGGTGATTTGATCCCCCACCTCCCAACCAAATGACCCCCACTCCACATCCCCCTCACCTGCTCCAGTTTCCCGGAGACAGGTAGGATGTTGGGGGGGTTGTTGTGGTTGTCCACCTTGGCTGTAGGGTTGTCCGTGTAGTGCGTGGTCATCTGCTGCTGATGGCTGCTGTTCTTGTCATTATTGAGGACCACGCTGTTGCCACAGATGTCCACTGCCGTTGTGCCGGGCCCCGCCACGGTGTCGGATGTCTGCCCGCGCTCGTGATATCCCCCGTCCCGCCGTCCACCCCCCCCACCTCCATTTAGGAAGGCGGCGTTCGCCACCATCCGCTCCCCGTTGGTCAGGTGCCGGTTGGCATTGGTGAGGGCAGCTGAGCGTTCAGTGCCCTCTAGCTGCGATGATGGTTTTTCGGTGCCTCTGCCATAATACGACCCCTCTGTGTTGCCGTAGCCGCGGTCATCGCCTGGAGCCCCAGTGATGGTGGTCCCAGAGACGTTTGACGAGTGGGGGGGTCGCTCAGCACTGTAGCTACGGTCGTCGAGGCGACGGCGAGCAGAGGTGGAGGTGGGGGGCAGAGACGGGCCGCGCGTCAGACCACCACCAGGGGTGCCGGGAGTGCCGGTGGTGGTAAGGGTGCTGGTGCGGGTGCCCACACTGCGCATGGCGAATGTTGGTGACTGGTGATTGGCTACCCCGCTGCCAGCACTGCCCATGCCGGGCGGGGCGACGCCCCTCACTCTGCTGCCCACACGCCGCACAGGAGCTGGGGGGTGGAGTCACCACGCCGAGCAGCAGACACGCACACTGGAGAGAGAGAGAGAGAGAGAGAAAAGAGAGAAGGAAGGAGTGAGAGAACAGGAAAAGAGATAGAAAGACCAAGAGAGAGAAGGAAAAGTGATAGAGAGAGAAGAGGAGGGGGGTGTGAGAAAGAGAGAAGAGAGATGAGAAAGAAAGAGAGAGGCGAGAAGAACAAGGGAGACAGAGGGGGAAGGAGGAGGAGGGAGGGAGAAAAAAGGAGGAAAAGAGTGAGAGAAGGGGGGAAGATAAGAGAAGGAGATTGAGGAGAGAGACAGAACAGAGGAGGAAGACAGTGAGAGAGAGCCACACATACACAAAAATAGTCAGAGTGAAAGAACAAGGGGACGTGAGGTGTGAACAAAGAGATAGAAGAGGTGTGTGTAAAAGAAAGAAAGAAAAGCAGAGTGGGAAAGAGCAGAACAGAGAAAAGAGGAAGAAAGATGATGGAATTTCATTCTTAAACTTGATGTTTGAATTTCATGTTGATGTTTTTACATGATGGAAACATGGTATCTATTTTCTAAACAGACCACACAGGAAATTAGCTTTTTCTGAGGAAATTTACAATTTGTTCAACTTGACTTGTCTTCAAGACGCACTTTTTAAAAATCATACCGAAGCTATAAGAACATCTCAAGTTAGCAGTTTAGAGTTCAGAGGACAGACATGAAAACCAGAAGGAAAGGGAGAGGTTGTAATGCACAGCTAAAGACAAAACTGGTCTTGGGTTCTTTAACTAAATTGACTAGACACTTGACAAGACAAAGGGTTTCTTAATCAAACTGAACAAGGAGTTCTTTAACTCATTTGACAAAAGGTTCTTCATGACACTGACCGAAGTAGTTATTCAACAAAACTGACCAAAGGAAAGGGTTCTTTAAATGAACTGACCTAAAGATTCCTCAGCCGACACATAAGCCAACAGTTAAGAAATTCATCTGTTTCAGTGCACAATCACACAAAACATTTTTCCACATAAGCTGCTTTAGGTTTTGTGCAGACACTGAAAGTTTATTTTGTCATCATGTGTTACTCTTAAATGCATCCTGTTCGATGCATATTTATATATGATTCATATCATGATCATGATTCATATAATCTATGATGGGGCGCTAAACATTATGTGTTCTTATTGTATTTCCTAGTTACTTGTATTGATCTATGTGCTGGAAAGTGATCAAGATATCTAAAGGTCCAATACTGTAGAATTACACCATCTTTTCATTTAAATTAATTTTAACAAACTTACAGAAAGAAAAACTGTATGGTGATCCCCCAATCACAAACCCAGCTGGTCTTGCATAGCATGACCTCTTCACCTTGTAGAGGCCCCTCAGGGACATAAGATGCATGTTGGCAGCCTTACACTGCTAGTATTTAAGGATGCCTGTCAGAGAGGACTTTCTACATCACACTTTAAACAGTTCAATGTCACGTCGATATGTTGACGCGTGTCAACATGGCTGCCTAGAATACACACAGGCAATTAGTGCTGCAGTCTGCAGCCGCCTGTGGTGCGTGAAACATGACACCGACTCAAAAGCATCCTCCAGTCCCAAGACACCCTCTACACCAGCTCCCCCTCCCCCCACCCTGGCTCCCTTCTTGACACGGACACCAAGCATGAGGTCATTCAAAACCTGGAGGAAGATGCATCCCCGCCCTTTTCCATGAGCGCACAGAATTAAATGCAATGTTGTTTCTATAGAAAATGAAAGTGTAAGATACTGTATATACATACTGAAAATAGCTAATCCTTCTATTTATAAGGCTAATGTAAATATTTTGACAGCACAGCTCAGTGATTATATGCATTAAAGGTGGTGTGCAATATGAAACTAAATGCTTTGTTCCAGGCATCCATGTTTTTTTCTTCTTGCCCTAGAGTTCCAGGAAGCTTCCCTTCACTTGAGACTTTGGCATTACCTGCACCAGCCACTGCAGTCAGGAAATAATATAACTCTACTGTGGGCTCAAAGTCTAATATAACAACTGGAGTTTGTTCACTACAATTTACAGCTCATTCTGCCTCAGATAACATACTATTGTATTGTAATGTACAAGAGCCAATTCGATTTGTTGTTTGGCCATGTTATGATGGAAGCAATAAATTTGATGCTTTAAGCACAATTCCTGTATTTCTGTCTGTATTTTATTAAAGAGAGTGAGAAATAAATCTTGGAAGGGTTCTTATACATTGCACTTAGACATGTAAATTGGCCTATGACATGCACAGGGCTTTATGTACTGTGCAAATATTATCACTGACATGAGTTGAGCATTTAATATTGCTAGTTGTTGATAGGTCAGTGAAATAAACAAAATAATGTTTTACTGCCTTGTCTTAGCATTACCCTTTCATATAAGTAAAATATATCTTAAACATGTTACTATGCTGAAAATATTACATAATGAAGGAGTTCATTCTAGATTCTCACCAAACATCACAGGAAGTGAGAGGAGGCACTTTTGACAAAATCCCAAATAAATAGAAGATAACAACATGGAGACATATTTGGTAAAACAAGCAAACAAACAAACAAACAAACAAACAAACAGTTCCTCACTGATGAGAGCTGATAGCTAAAATAAAGAGAAAGCTTACTCTAGTTCCAAATCCTGAGGTTCCCTCTCTTTCTCACGATACAACAGTGGAGGCTTTCTGTTTAGCTAATACTGTCTCCTACCTGTTGTCCTCTCACCTTGACTCCTCCCCATATCAGCGCACGCACGTACGCACACGCACACACACACGCACACACACACACACACACACACAGAGCACAAATCTACATGCACACACAGACCAAGCATGGGGGCTACTTAAAAACATAAGCCTATAGGTCATTAATGAAGACATACTCTGAAAAAACTTTACAGAGCCATTAGCATAAATAATGGTTCGAGATATGTGTGTGTGTGTGAGAGAGAGTGAGTCAGTGAGAAAAGAGATAGTGAAAGAGAGAGAGTAAGAGGGCATGAGGTTCATCCCAGCAAGAGTTTTGTCCACGGTAGTTTTGAAATCTTACAACATAAGGCATAGATACTAAATAATGGGAAAGAACTTCAGTCTCTCCAGTCTTTGTAGATGCAGGATGTCCTCAAGCATATGTCTATCTGTCCCACTGTGTTATCTAGACTTGTGATGATCTGACAACAAACTTGAAGACAGAATTTTTTCAAGGACAAAAAGTTGATGACATGGAATAGTTTAACTTGCTAGAAATCCTTACATATTTACTTGATATGTTACTAGGCTTTCATTCAAGTGTCAAGCAGAACTGTGCCTTATACAAATATGGAGCTGAGTAATCTGTACAGCTCCTGATCTAAATGTAATCTGTGAGTGGCCCACACCCTTGGGTTAATGATTATTTTCTGATTTAGGTGGTTCATAGGAATCCTTTGGGAAAGTGCCTGAAATAAACTGATTAGCGGCAAGTCTGACGTTGTCCCTCATTTAATTGACTGGACAAAAAAATTACAACATTAAACACCCTTTACAGCACAGAGTTTTATGTGTGGTGTCAGGTTATGAACTTAGATAGAGTGAATGAGTACTTAAACACATAATACTGAGCTGCTTACTATGTGGTACTGAAACTCTCCACTAATATGATACCCTCACTTCTACCTAGCTGCTGCAGCAGCAGGCTGCTCACTCCTCTGAGTTAGTGTATGTTCACTCAATGTGTGTTCACTGTGTGCTGTGTGTGCATCACTAATAATCAATGGGTAAAATGCACACCTTCAATTTCAGGGACCAGAATAGTATCATATGCTATTAACAATGTCTAAATGGACATGATGTTAAATTCAATGTTTTGGTATGTATGTGTTCAAAACATTCATATTTCTCCAAAGAATTATACACTACCAATCTCTGAGCAACCCTATAGGTTTAAAAGACATTTGTTTCCATTTTAGGGCTTCTTAGGTGTGTTACAATGACGATGGCAAGTCAGTTCACATCATAAGAGGGAACCTCCAAACCATGTGGATTCTGCAGCAACAGCAGAAGCTGGGAGTTGCTGTGCCAGCTCGCATCCAGCAGGTGTCGCTGCTGGTGTGTTGGCGAGCGCTCTGGCACGTGCCTACACTCCCCTCGCTGCCATAGTCACTCACTCACTGGCATTACATCATCGTTCCCATGCTTCATACAGCGCGCACACAAGCAGGCGCCCGTGCGCGCCCTCTCTTCTCTCGCTCACCATCTCTATAAGCGTACACACACACACTCACACAATGGATACATATTTTGGCCTCATTCTAAGTCTTCACTAGATCCAGCACGCTGTTTTGTTATTGCAGATTAACACACAGACGCCACAAAATGTCATGCACTATCGCCACAACTCCTCGATCCCACAAGTTTTGCGAGTGCTGTCTAATTCTACTCACACACGCACGCTCAGACACATCAACACAAAACCAATCAGGCAAAACCCTTCATGAAGAGTTATGATGGGAAAAACGTGTGATTTTAGTACAGTGAGGTCTGGTCGAAATCTAATGTCAGAGAGAGAACGAGAGAAAGCGAGAGAGAGTGTGGTGTAAAACAAAGCTCTGGTAGAGCACTGATGGCCCCTATAGCCAATGCAGGCCCTATAGGCTATGGAATGGCCTGTTTAGAGAAGGGGAGGCCTGGGTTTCAAGGGCCTCATTCTGGTGAACAACAGCTGGACCAAGGCCTCCCCAAGAGCCTCTCTCTGTCAATGACATCACATGCACAGCTGCCCGGTCACTCAACTTGAAAGACAAAAATGTCCCAATTTCCTCTTCGCCGAGTATCGCATGTCCTATCAATGATCCAGATGCAAGCAGAATCAGTCAGTGTAACCTACAAACCAAGCAGCTATGTTACCCCTACAGGGGTTAACAAAATATGCTGAGAGGAATCAAAACAAAATGTCATGTCTTGCAGAAATGATTAAACACGCCGCACAAGATCCTGGGGATTGTGCTAGGTACACCCTTGCAGTGTGTCAGTTGTGATGTGCGTTCTGTGCATGCAGAGAAAAGCCCAGGGAGGTCCGTCAGCGGTGCAGTACAACCCGGGCACAATAGACAACATCTCGGGTCTCTCACATCGGCATGGCTCTGCTGCACATACCGCTAAAGGTGAGGAAGACGAGCCCGTTTGCCCCCTTTTCCACTGTCGCTCGCATCGTTAACGCATTACATAACGCGTGTGTAGGTCACGGAAAATCATCTAGATGCGAGAAGGAGGAGAAAAAAGGCGAGCATAATTTTTTACGCACCGCACTGTATCTCCATCCTTACGCCGTCTCTACTTTCACCCCAATGAGCAATGTTATCAAACGCGGCATCATCTCTTTCACTGCCGTAATCACCACAGCGAAGCCTCTCTTCACATAGCCTATACGCTCTGCCTGGGATATTAAAGCATGACAAATATAGTCAGAGTGGTATGACAATGGACGTTAGGAAAGGTAGGAAGAATAAAAAATGCAGGTGTGTGTACGTTCTGTGGTGCGCTAGGATGTGAGAGGGTTTGGTGTAAGTCGAGCTTTAGAGCTCTACCATAACCAAAGCCCCTTTTGTAGCCAGTGCAGCACACGACACACATCTACACCTGTTTTCATTCTCTCGCCACCTTTACTCCCGTAGAGAAGCTCCGCACTTACTATCAGCAGCAGCGCGTGCGGATCTGACTGGCTGACTTTCCGCGACCGCTGGTCCGATCGCTTCCTGTACAATGTCCGGTGTGGTGGTCCGTGGGTCGCAGGGCTGGTCTGAAAAACCGCTGCCGCTGCTGTCGCCCAGAGCGGAGATGGGGGGTGATGGAGGTAGCTTGAAAGGGCTGCGTGCATCAGCTGTGTCACACACACATACACACACACACTCACTCTCTCTCTCCCTCCCTCTCTCTTTCTCTCTCTCTCTCTCTCTCTCTCTCTCACACACACACACACACACACACACACACACATACACACACGCACACGCACACACACACCCACCTCCGCCCCGCCTCTTGTGGAAGACGAGGGAACCGCCCCCCTTTTCTCCTCTGGACACAGAACACTCAGGGATTTCTGTGCTCACAGCGAAACGTTTGTATGCTTACAATCAATACTCTGAGCGGAGTCTATCTCCCTTCCTGGATCTGTAGATTGGCAAGACGCAGCATCATGGGCTTGCATGATGTTTACACACACTGTGACGCTCTTTCCTTCAAAGTCCAGTGCTTTCATATAAGCAGAGCCTAACATAAGGAAAGTGAGCATTTTTGAAAATATTACATTCAATTTCAAAAAAACATTTTACTAGACTTTGGAGAGATATTCTGACGGGTGAAGTTGTGCACTGTCTTTCTTCTTTCTTTGCTATATTCCTCTTTTTGGACAATTCAGCCTCTAGCCACCACAGAGGGACATAAAAGACATGTCACTGAACACCCGTGATAAAACTGGTATGCTCTCTTTATTTGTCACCAAAAATGTACTGGTTGTACCTCTATCATAAAAGGACCACAGACACCCTGCTTGTATAGTGCATAAATAGAATGCTCGACATTCATATTTGCACTGTTAGGCAGTAGCTTCACTACAAGTTCGACAAGTAATGAAGGTACTAGTTTAACTACATTTCTGAGTATCATGGCTCTAGTGAAGCCATAATCAGGCATTTTTTTCAATAAAGTACACATCTGCACATACAATTCTCCCATGTATTCTATCCAGGGCACAAAATGTGGAAATAACACCCAAAGATTATTGTTTTACCTAGATAACAGTATAATTATTTCATACTAGTTAGTTACTATTGTATGTCTATTGGAGAGGCCTCTTAATTTGGTCACTAATAGAATCTTAGCAGAGGGTTGGA
Source organism: Tenualosa ilisha (assembly GCA_015244755.2). Lineage (NCBI taxonomy): Eukaryota > Metazoa > Chordata > Actinopteri > Clupeiformes > Clupeidae > Tenualosa > Tenualosa ilisha. Next base: position 2,153,116 of record PYXC01001715.1, on the reverse strand, counting down.
TCATTTAATTTATTTATGGTCCTTTTTTTGTAAATTATACAGTTGCTTCACATGTAGAAACCTACTTCTGCCATTTTTTTGTAACTTATCTTGCTACATTTTGTTTTCAGGTAGCTTTAGTGTATTGAATCTTCATCATGTGGGGTAAATGGTAGTTTAGTTAACTACATTTTCTGAGTAGCTTGCCCAACACTGCATATTTGATAGGCCAAGGCATATTGATTTCACTGAATTTATTTCACGGTGGTCTGACATGACATAGATAATGTATCAAATATAGAAATGATATATATTACATACACATATGTAACATAAGTCATGTTGTGCTAGTCCAGCCCGGGTCTCAAACCCATGACCTCACAACAACACAGCAGCCACAGATCGGGAGGCGAGGGCCCCCGACCCACTGACATGTTACACATATACATAATAAACAATATATAAGTTATAATGAGGATGAAGTCATTAGATGGATAAGCATAGTAAGTAATATAGCCTTATATTTTATAGGCCTAATGACTCCAAAAACCTGTTTATGGACAAAATAATAGATGTTAAATCTTAATGGTCATTTGTGCATTTAAATGCTGTATATTGACATATTTATGGCATATATTCACCGAAGAAGGATGTGTGATTGTTTGTGATTGTTTGTGTGTTAGTGTGCACTGACCTAGCAGGCTCACTTACATTCCTAATGAATACTATCACCTCCTCCCACCACTACCACTTACCCTCTAGCATCGTCTCCTTTGCGGCTTGATAATGTCCTTTGTAGGTTTGGGTAAGTCCTTGAGTCCTTGGTTGACACCCTGGCTGCAGCCAGTAACTGAAATGGCCACTTAAGGTGGGCACTCTGACACTGTGATCCCAATCGTTAACATAACGTAAACATAAACATAAATGTAAACAGTCTAACCAAGACTAAGGAATGTTAGTTTTCCTTACAGAAATTTCTCTGAGAACTGTGAATGGAGAAATCCAATTATTTTCATCAAGCCATACAAAGGGTTTGGTGATATCTCATTATTTGCATTATATGCCACAATAGTGGTGGAGAACACTCGTCAGAGAGACCAAGAGGTCAGAAGGTCACCCTGACAAGATTATGAGATTATCCTGTAGAATCCTATTCCAAACATGATTGATTCTCATGTTTTGCCAGGTCCAATGAAACTTCTGAAAAGAACTCTCTTAGTTTGTGTTGTATATAGTTGCTCAATACTAGTGATCACTGAAAGGTAGCATGTGTGAATGCATAAACAAATACAAATGGGTGAGTTAATATAGGTTTAATAATTAAAAGGTGAATGAATCAGAGCCACAGAATACAGAACTGGATTAAAATTAGCCACTTGAGATCCATCGATCAACAAAAAAAGAGTTCCTTAACACTACAAATCCATTTTTGCACTGTATATTTCAGTTACTGTTACTTTTATTATGTAGAGCAACCCAACTGTAGATCCAGTGATATACATGGAAAACAAGAAAATAATATACTGTTAATAGTGCATACAGTGTTTTGGAACCAAATTTTTGCATTAGTTTATATTTGTATTTGTGTCATCCCTTCCTCTGTTTGGTCCTCCTTCATCATGATGGCATCTACATGGCCCTGCCCCTGAATATGAGGCTCTCTTTACTCCTGACTAATCAAAGGCAGAAGTTGCCTGAAAAGACATCAGAAGAAAATGTGTTTCTATCATCCTACACAAGCTGTGTAATGAACCTGTTTTACATCAGTGCTTAAGGTCCGGTTTCAATATTATAGCATATTAGCATAATTTTATTTATTTTTAATTTTATAACATTTTTTCAACAAACTGGAGTCTAAAGTCTAATGACCATACGGTTTATTTGGCTTAGATTAGAACTTGGGGACCTGTTTCAACATTATGAAATATGTTGATATGGTATTTTCCAACAAATTGAAAATTATGTGTAACAGTCTTAGCAACAACACCCCATTGACAAGGACCTCTATTGGTTTGGGTATCAGCTTTGGTAGACAGTAACGCAGTACTTTCATGGAGGACTTGCATTCATGAAGATAGTATATAAATTGTTTAAATTATATCTGTGTGGTTATATCTTCTTTTATACAACAGTTAGGTCCAGTCAAACTATTTAGCAAGTTACAACTGGACGAGACGCGTTCGACACGTCACTCAGTCTTCGGCTTTGTGCCTGCGGCCAAACCACACCTGTGAGGATCTATGAATAACCTCACTCCTAGTTGTGTTAAATTGCTTAAACAAGTCATTCCAATTGCCATAATCTGTGGTGATGTCTTGCGTCTATATTGACTAGCTCCCAGTACACAAACAGTTAAGTTTACCTTGTGACACCCACTTGTACTTTCTGATCCAAAGCAGTATTGTCAGTCTTGTCAGTTTATAATTGGGCTGTATGCAGGACTAACTCCTCTGGTCACCCTGGGGACGTAGGCCCCTATATCTGAAAGGAATGATAATCATATGCACTGGGCCTAACCAGAGCAAGAAAAGGCATTTTATCAGTTTAACTAGCCGGCTCATACTTATACACATGCGGGCACACACACACACACACACACACAAGCACACGCAAGCACATGCACATGCACACACACACACAGCTAAAATTAGTAAATTGTTTCATTGTCAGAAAATATCACCCTTATAACACCTAACCTTAATGATCACAGCATCATTACCAGAACGTGTCACATGTCACCAGTGAGTCCCTGTGTTTTAAAACCAACCCCAAATAACACAAAGTAGGAGACACTAGCCAGGACATTGCAGCTGCTCTCTCTCTCTTCCTCTCTGGTAGCAGCCATGGCTAAGCGACGCTATATGCAAGCAGTGGTGGCAGAGTGGGAGGAGTGATGGCGGGAGGTGTCAACAGCCTCTCTGCCTCCCATCCTCGTGCCACGCTGGACCGGTCACACTGCTAGTCTGCTCCACTGCCCTGCTTCTGTGTTGCAGGACCCCTCTTCTTTTTCACTTACACAGACTCACACACATATACTCTCTCTCTCTTTCTCCTCTTTCCGCCTTCTCTCTCTTTGTCAATGATTCTCCATTCAGATAGCAGTTTCCCTCTCTGCTCACACAACCATCGACCCCTCCCCCTGCATGCTTATGTGCTCGGTGCTAAGCACACACACACACACACACACACACACACACAGACACTGTAAATATAGAAACGGTAACACACATACAGACACTCAAATGCAAGAAAAGGAGAACACACACACACACACACTCACAAACACAAACAAACTTATACAGTGAGATACATAGGACACGCATACATACACACACACGCACACATAAATCCAGTGTTTTATACTGGGAAGAAAAGTCCATCTGTAGGTCTATACTTTTCGTCATCAGAGGTTATCTTGCATGCATTCAAAGGCTGTAACAGGGCACATTTCATCTCAGCTTGGTGCTGGATACAAGAATAGCAAGTGAGCTGGTACAGTTTTTCTTCACAAGCTCATTGCCATTAGAGTCTTGTACAACAGACAGGTCCTTAGCCTCTTTTGAGCTTTCCCTGCCTTTGCTCTCCATTCACAAATTCAGCAGTGACATCAACAATTTGTCAAGGTTACTATGGCGATGTATTCCAACCAATCAGAACTCCGGGCTGCAGTCATGTGACTGAGGGTGGGGAAAGAGTTGTGAGGATGAAACATGAACCTGAAAAAAAATAGGGATACTACAGTTTCAGTATATAAAAACATGCAGAGATTTACTCTAAATCTTTCCCATCATTTACAAAAGCTTTGTAAAACTGCTTACAAAATTCTGGCAAACATCACTGGGAAATGTCTTTGTGGATCTCCAAACCTCAGACCTGCTTTCTGATGGTGGTGCACCAAACCATGTTAATTGCACATGCTATTCCCAGTGCCTCAGAGCTGGTTTCACACTCAAAGGTGACGTGACAAGGCTTGGGGTGTTAGCAGTCCCATATGATGGGAGGCTTAGGTTGAATATTCAGTACATTTGTGTATGTGTGCGTTCAGAGAGGCAAAAGAAACATTTTAAAAATGTTGACGTAAGTTGATGTTAATTCATCTCTAAATTATACCTCAGGATTGTTCTTGACTCCTGATTTCCCCTTATTTACCGTGACATCTGGTGTGGTGTAATGTTGTTATATTACTGTTACAACACAGACACACACTCATACAGTACATGTACAAGAGGACAAGAGGAGAGTGGAGGAGGGAAAACTACATATATTTCACTCTAACTTGAGTTTCCTGACACAGGAAATGTCAAAACACATATTAACAGAAAAGGAGGCTAAGCAGTAGTCATGAAGGCTTCAGTGTCCACCAGTGTAAAACCACAGTGGGTGCATTCGAATATATGCAGCAGCTTACAGCACTGGCTTTAAGCAGAGCCTGCAAGAGTTTTGCACAATGCAAACCTGCATAGCTTTCAAGTTCAGCATGCATAGCTTTAAGACAGGGGTGGCCAAACTTTTGATACTGAAAAATCTAAGCTGCCAAGGGACAATGCAAATTTAATAGGACTAGATTTCAACCAGTTTTAAACAAAAGAGTAACTGCATTGTAGATTAAAAAAAACATGCTATATGATGCTATAGAGTGCTTAATTATAATATTAACAAACAAGGTGCACTGACTTAGATGGGCATTCTTTGAGCAAATTATTTTTCAGAAAAATAGGCTTGTATTAATGCCAATGTTGTTCAAAATCACTATGATAGTGCTGAAATTATGATGTGCGCCGCACATAACACTAGATTAATGTGACAACGGGCCACTTTACATATCTTCATGTCCGCTTCAAGGTGGGTCATTTGAAAGAGAGCAACAGGCTTTAATTGGCCATAGTTTGCCAACCCCTGCTTTAAGGCAAAACTGTAAGCTGCTAAGATGAACACACCCAAAGTCACAGATATATTTCCACTTCCTCTACACATACTGGACAACAGAGAAAGTCACACAATATATTCAAGTCAGTCAAATATGATGTATGGGTCATACAGTATATCACACAGTAATCAAAAAAACATTTAATGAGGTTAAAAAGTAAAAATAAATAGTAATTTATGGTTATCAGGACATATAAATGAATCACAGATAGTAAGAAAGAGGAATAAAGAGAAAGAGGAGAGAAAGATACATAGGGCATTTCGCAACTGAAGTTTCAATCCATCACTCCATCAGCTAGTACAAAGGTGTTAAACAGACATTCCATTAGACAGATGATTAACATTTAACAATATATGTGAAACCCAGCAGTAGATACAGTCCTCAATCGGGAAAAATGGTTTCCAGTAAATATTAACGGCTAAATGTCTTGAGAATAGAATGAGGGTATGTGTTAACACAAGGAACATGCAAGTCAAACTTTAATACTCAGCTTCATTTCTGATTAGAGGGATCCACTACAGGCAGATGAGCTGAAGCCATTCAGATCCAGTGCACCCAGGACTGTTAATCCACTCCCCAGCAACACTACATTTTATATTAACACCACAAGTCACGACTATCGATTGAAAAGTGCCAGTAACTGTACAATACTGTATGTGCTGAAAAATCATACAACCAGGAGTGATTCTGACCAGAAACTCTTATGATCTTAATTAGCACAAAAGGAACTGGATCAAGCCTCTTGTGTGTAAAAAATAAATAAACACATTGACTATGATGGTACAACACAGACTTATAAAAGCAGAAATCTGGTGTAATTCAGTACATAAGGCCTGTTGTTTGAAGTCACAGAGTGCTAGACATTAGAGTCTTGTACAACAGACAGGTCCTTAGCCTGTCCATGTATAGGAAAAACAAACTAGCAGCTAACATTAAGTGAATAGGGCATAGGAAAATTATAGTTTCCATGGAGTTTCCTTGCCCCATGTGAAAGTTTCTGTTTCTTCGCCCCATTCAGTTAAAGCAACACAGTGTAGTTTTGATGTAAAAACCTAAAATGCACAGCAAACCTTCCAAACATTTTCCAGATCCAGCACTACTAGAAGATGCAAATTAGTGCTTTATGACAACACAATCACAAATGTCATCCATGCTGCAAGTTTATTCTTTTAGTTTATTCTTTTATTTTGTGGTGGTTTCCTACCCACCACCCAGAACTGCACAGTGCACATGCTGGATGGCTGGTGAGAATAACACTTGTTTATCCAGTCCTCATATGACTATATGCCATCATTGAAGATGGTAAAAAGGACCTCAACTAGTGATAAAAAGTTACATAGCGCTACTTTAATGTTAGCTGCCGGTTCATTATTCGCTGTGTTGTATCAAATGTTCTCGTTCTTTTTCCCTACTGGCAGCACTCTGTGACCTCAAAACGCAGGGCTATGGATTGATTCACACCAGATTTCACCTTTAAGAGAGAGACACATGCAAATGATTACAAAAGGTGTCAATCTCTTTTGTACAAAATATCTCTAAAATGGGTTTTGGTCCATGTCGCTGTAAATGTTTGGAATATACTGATACACTTGATCATTCTTTAATGTCAAGTCTGTGATGAAGTTTGCCCCTGTGAATTTTTCAAAAAGATTTCTGAAAGATAAACCTGAAGTCAGCATCTCTTCTTCTTCTACTTCTTCTAAAAAAGAAAGTCAGGTACAGTGTAAAGTTGTCACAGTAAATCGGGCATTGATACACATTTTCAAAATAAGTTAAAAAAAAAAAAAAAACACTGGGCACCTATGGCTGGCCCGAATAACTTGTGCAATCATCTCCTATGGACTGCATAGAATTTGGACATATTGAGGTTTTGGAAAGACAGGCCTTTATCTGGGAACAAAAGATTCCCAAAAGATTGTGCCATATAACTCTTCAGAGCTCAGTAAACCCCCTTACCTTCAAAGACCAGTAATTTAACCATTATGGCAAATAATGTTTAAGTGTTAAATGTCTTAGAATTAAACCAGAAATCTGGTCAATCAACATCTAGTCAATCAATATAAGATTTGCACTCAAAAAAGATGTACCAAGACAAGTAAATATGCAGAAAATAAATTAAAAATGTTCTTTGATGTGCATCGCATCACAATGTACAAGTAAAACAGGTAAACATTTGTGCTTCTACGTTGTGGTGTTGGTTTAAAGGGGGGATTCAAAAAAAAAAAAAAAAAAAAAAAACACACAATGTAACCAAAAAAAGTTATTCAAGTAGGAAACCCAAATAATGACAAAGAGTTCTTATCTTGGCCAATGGAAATGGGAACGTTTTCCAAGTCAGACCAGACAAGTCCAGTGGTAGTACCAGTGCTTTACAGGCCCTCAGTCACATCTTTGGTGCTCTGACTTTCAGGCCTCCTCCAATCATAGATCTCCTACTATAGGCACTTCCTTCATGACTGAGGCTCAGCTCTCTACTGGCTGTGATTAGTCAGGTGATGCCTCTCTGATCAGCTCTTCCCTGTCAACTCCACCTATCAGGGGTTCAGTGTCCGCACTCTCCTCGATGATGGCGTAGTCTCTCGTCGACGTTGATGCAGCGGCTGTTTCCGATTGGCTGCAGAGACTGGAAGCCACAGCCAAACAGGAGAAGAAGATCCCAAGCATGGCTATGAACAGACTCTCACCCACGTGCGGCTGCAGGATCTGCTTGACTGCGGACACAGATGTCTTCCCCTGCACTCCCAGCGAAATTTTCTGGAGGTTCCGGGAGATGACAAACATGCATGCACTGAAGACCCCCAGGATGGCCACAGACAGCGCAGCTGAGGAAGCAAGAGTAAAGACAACATGTGTTTCTGCAACTGCCACTTGTTCAGTAACACTATACATATTACAACCCCAGCAGAACAACCCACTTGTAAAAAACAGCCATTACATGATGTCATGTAGTCTTTCTCTATGCACTACAACTATGAACTACTGGACCAAAAACCATACACAAGACTGGAAAGAATTAATGGGTCTTAGAGTCGTCACCTGTGCAAACATGAAGCACTCCAACCAAGCGGGGGTGAAAGGCTGCAATGCCAAGGAAGTCCAGTAGGAACGCAGAGCTTGAGAAGAGGACTGTGCCATAACACACAGCTGCCAAGGCATATAGCAGCCATAAACCCAGGCCGTTCGACCCACCCAGGGGACCTGACATGCAACAGATTTATATTTAAACAGCAAAGTTCTTCCAGGTTAACATATAGCTGGCCACTTACAATTACAAAGAGGTATGGGTAACTGTTTAGAAGGAAGTGAATGCTTAAGCTAAATAGGTCACTAGACCACTGGGGATTTTTGTGGTTATCTGTAGTACAGTCCCTTACAAACTCTGAAATAAGTCTAATGCTTTGGCTTAACAATGTTAAAGGCAAATGTCGTCATACAGAACACACTGATCATCTGGCTCTTTAAACAAAACAGGTGAAGACTGGCATCATGCTTTCACACGACACTTTTAATTGACCGTTAACAATCATCCAGAAGGTCACGGTGCTGAACACCTAGATTCATACCTGTGTCGGTCAGATTCTGTGCGGCGTGCAGAGTGAACGCGACCCCATAAATGAGCTGTTTGCCTCCGGGATCCGAGGTGTTCCGGACTTCGATCCAGTTCGGATCAGCGATGGAGGTGCAAAGGGATACCAGGGTGAAGCACTGACAAACGGCCGCAGGGGTCAGACTGAGAGTCATGTCTGCAGATGAAGCTGGGCGGAAACAACGACAAAACAAACGAACATCCTTCGATCATCCATAGTTGAAACATTGTCTTCTGCATGCATGGCATTTTAAAGCCAACAGTACGATGAACTGGCTTTACTGTAACGTTTATAGAACGACAAAAGTCAAAAGTAATGGAAGTTAAGATGAATAGCAGAGCATGAGTTACATATTCTGCAAGTAGAAGACGCTGCCAGTAGAAGAACAACACTCCCATCAATACCTTAACACTCAAAGCTGCTTTATTGTATGACGTGTTGTATGATGGCCGTGTTGTGTTGTCTGACTAGCGTTAACTGTCGATGCATCTTCAAAAGCAGCTTTGATGACCGTGACAAAACAGGTTGTTAGCTTGCTAGGTCAGCTAGTATTATTGTCTAGGCAGCTAGCTACATTCGCTAATACACTCTTGGCAACAATACAGAAAAAAACTCACCGACAACTAATAGCCGACCGACTCGCAGAAGGGAACAGTATTTTGACTAAACCACTGTCATGAAGGCACACGTCTAAGGGCTGACATCGGTGCGTTTGGTCCATGAACCAAGCCAATCCTCCCGCAGTGACAAGCAAGCCAATGTGACAGTATCCCTAGGTGCGAAACTTAGTTACATTTGACAGGACTTGGCGGCATCATGAGACTGCTGAATTATTGCACTTCCGGGCAGGGTTTCCATTGTTTTCGTCAAAATAAAAGTTCAAATACTATTCTACTAATCGCTTACTTTCACCTTGCCTCCTCACATTACACACTCAGCTCCTCAGCTAATGGGAAAATATGTTCAGCAATATATTTACATTGCATTTATTTATTTAATAGATTATGCTAACAAGCCATTACTATTTCAAGAAAATGCACTTAGTACTAAAATTAGCACACATCATTGTCAATCAAAATCTTATTACGCATTTGCTGGCTGTCCAGCGTATATGTTGATTCAACAGCATGAGTCATACAACGGTCTCCGACTATAGAGTAATTTGTAAGCGATTACAGATCTTGAGTCCATGTCAGTGACCCAAAATCTAAGTTTAATTTTGAAAACTTCAGCTACTACAGGAAGTTTGAGTATGGTTTGTTGTGTTAAAGCCTGTTATGGACAAAACCACCTGCTATTGCAGAGCTGAAAGCAAAAACTGTTTGGGATGACCGGAAATTAAAGGCACGAGTTTTGATCACAGAGCACTAGTCTCTGACTCACAGCATGAAATATCAAAAAGTATCAGTGGAAAACTGAGGAGGACCTTTGCAATGACTTGTGTAAACTATATTTGATTCTTTTATTGCTCTTTAATGTAAGAAACACATAAGAACCATACAGAGAACCATACATGACAACGCTGTTTTAAAATGTCTCCCAAAAATACACATTTATTAAATAATTTGGCGACTGTGAAGGAAAAATAGGGCTTGCCATTATTTCTCAAAGCAATAACACTCAAATTAACGTTCATAACAGCCAGTCAACAACTGTTTGTTGTTTGTGTGTGTGTGTGTGCGTGTGTGTGAGTGAGTGCAATGAGCTTTTTCTCACATACACTTGCACAAGCACAATCAGTCCCTTAAGTTAAGCACTCTTGTCCTCTGTCAGCTTTTAGGTGGTGCTACGGGTGACAGGGGTGAGGTTGATAAGCGTGTTGCTGGCCTGCACCAGCTCAGAGATGGAGACGCGGCCCCTCTGCTTGATAAAATGGGCTACAGCATTCAGCTCTTCCGGGGTGATGGAAATGAACTTCCCCCTGTCATCTATCACACCTGAGAAAGAGAGCAGTGACAAAAAAGTCTCTCTTGACACACTCTGTTTTTCTGGAACATTCATCAGTGGTCATGACAAACTGGTAAGAGTATATATGCAATATGAGCATAGTGGAATGAGTATACAAGCAAAAAAAAAAAAAGGAGGCCAACCTGTAAGTGAGCCGTCTGCGATTAAGTCATGCAGTCTAGCGATAGCATCCTGCAGGATGAAGGAAAAAAAAAAAACAATTAGATGAGGTAACACACATACACTTACACAAACACACACATACACACTAATCTCTGGTGTAGGGGGACACCATTAAGAAATTAGGTTTGTGCCGGGTGTGTTAAGTTCCATTGTTTTAAGACAGCTGTAAGGCACTCGCTCAGAGCATAACCACAGTTTTCATTACTGGACCTACATGACTAACAACTGGCCAGTTAGCATGCCTACCTGTGTGCGCATGCCGAAGTGTGAAGCTAGATCCTCCAGAAGCACCACTTTAGAGTCCTAAATCAAAGAAACGTTGGAGAAACAAAAAGATGGTCAGGATTATGCACCCCCACCACTACACAAACAGTAGCTCTGCATAAAAACCTGCTGCAGTTGCTACCATGTTATGTTAGGGATAACAGCTGCCGAGGTGTCACGACAGGGAAATAATGGACGCAGGAGAGGGCAAAGAACTCTGAGGTGCCTCTGCCAAGTCCAAAATTTTCCTGTATTGTGACACCTCGAAGGTCGCTGTCCCGCTTATCACTCAGTTTCAACTCATGCATGTAGACAATGAGTATGCATTCAAAACATAGAGGAAACATGCAGTTCAGTTTTAAAAGAACCTAACCTGCTCTGTTACTGTACTACTTTCTTTAGTTACAGACAATGGTTAGTTTGTAAATAGCTGATTCCACTGTTACTTGCAAGTTCAATTGTTGCTTACAATGGTTGTTGTAATTACCATTCAAAAAAGCATTATATATAAAATGGTGATAAGGCGCAATATCAGTTAGCCTGCATGCCTTTTGAACAGGATGCTTGTGATGGATGCAGGATGAGTTGCATGCTTTATTCAAACAAAATAACAGACTGCACAGTGAATAGACAATGGCTGTCAATAAGTCAACAAAAAATGTCAGACAATATTACCTTGATATACTGAATGAATTCCTGAAGGAGATTCTGGGACTACAAAAAGCAAATACATACAGTCAACCATCAGCTACAGCAATACGTATTTGTAGTAAGAAAACTGTATAAAGTTTTCCTATAAAGGCAAGTTATTATCAATGGTTATTAAGGTAATCAACAAAACAGATAAACTAGTTAGTCAAGCACCTCACCTCTAGTTCAGAGAGCTCCTCAGTAACACCCTGTTCCTCAATGATGAAGGACTCTTTCAGGCGTTGATACTCCTCCTCTTCTTTTCTCTCCTGCTCCTCCTTGGCACGGCGAGCCTCTTCTTCCTACAGAAAGAAAGGAGTGTTACAGACAACTTTGCTGCGAATTTGTGAATCAAAACATGTATCAACATCTTGAAATGCTGTCTGAATTGATGTCTTTTTCCTAAAATGTTTTCAGAGCATTAACTATCGTACATCACATAACAGCACTGAGCACAAGCATAATCCAGAAGATATTCTTTTAAACATAATTCACCATGTCTGAAGGAATCTCAGAGCGAAGAGCTGTTCTTTACTTGTGCTACTCTTCCCCACTTGCTTTCCAGTGTGTGGTGCCTTTTTTTACCTGCTGCTGTTCCAACTGGCGCTCCTTCTCATCCTCCTTACGTCTCTCCTGCTCTCGAAGCTCCTGCAGACGTTTCCTCTCCTCCCGTTCCTCCTGTTCAGCCTGTCACCAGAACAACAGCAGCACAGCCTCAAGAGTGGTGCAGAGTAAGCAATAAGCCACAAAAGGTCATGGGGTTTACGCTGGATTTAGAACTGATAAGGGGTGTTGTTTGGCACGACACAAAGCAGAGAGCAATCCAAAGCAAACCCACGGACTCGAGTGGCTTATCATTTTTCTAAAACTGTTACAACAAATCTTTGATAAGATTTCATTAAATAAAGCCACACAATTTAAAAAAAAAAATCTGTATTTTTTTTTAATTGTGTATTAATAAATAACCATTCTTCTGCCAAAACAAACAGTTCCTTTAGGGAAGTGGTTGCCGGGCAACACTTAACGCGACAACGGTGAGATAGGTGGAGAGAAATGGAAGAGGCAAACTTGTGTGTTCAAAGATCATTGAATACTGACTAAGATAGAGCAACATGCATTACAATGGGAGCAAACGTGAATAGTTCCGGTCTGCATAAGTATGAGTGTCACATGAAGCCACAATATAAACTCTTCAATAATCTTCTGTGTCAGCGTAGGAGGGCCTTTGTGAAAACAGAATATGGAACTTAACAAACATTTGTGTCCCTCGCTCCACTTTTAGCCTCTCTGGTGTATTTGTGCTGGATTTATAATGGCTTGGAACATCACTCAGCCAATCACAATCAAGGAACCGAATAAGCAGTTTTAAAATCTTAGTTTTCCATTACAACTGTCCAAAATAAGAACACTAGTGAACCTTACCAGCTATGAGATAGACAAAGTTAATTGAGAAATAGCTACATGATGGCTCACAAGAAACTCTAACACAAAATCACTCCATCAAGTACATGTAGCCCTGGATGTAAAGAACTGATCTTCTGGTGTGTGTGTGTTCTGACTTCTGTGACAATGTTTTGGTGAGGCAGATGTTAGGACAGTATAGACCACTTTGCAGTTGAGTCCTACAGACCACAACAGAGGTGGGTACTGTTTGAAACAACCTCGACATTACATGCCATAGTCTCTGAAAGTACAAATCACCAAAATTAACATCCACAGCATCCTGTTTTGAGTGAGGGAGAGCTGCCCATGCAGATATGAGACATACTGAGTGCAACACTGAGGTAATATTTGTCAGTTATAGGGGGTTATGTTGCATGTTGCAGAGTTGCAACATTTCAAGAGAAGAGCCTGACTAGCAATGAAAGTTGTCTGGCCAGCACTTCCACGGCCCATAGGCACACCACACATCTGTTTGAAATCTAGGGCAATGTTAAAGAGATAATTACAGTAACTGCATATGATTACAGAAAACACATTACAGCATCCACAGCATCATCCCAGCCCAACCACTGCTGATGCTGTTCAGATATTATTGAGCAATTCCTCAAGGCTCTCTCACCTCTCTCTGGGCCTTCCTCGCCTGTTTCTCTTCCAGTTTCCTTTGCTTCTTGGCTCCTATTTTTCCAGTGGTCGTCTGAACAGGAATATCGTCTTCCTCCTGCTCAGCTACCTCCACTGGGCTGTCCTCTGAGGAAATCACAGGAAGAGTTTAAAAGTTCTGAGCTGAAATATGATATTAATCATTGGAGCTGCACTTTGGTTTATACAAATATGACTATAGTTTAGCGTGAATTATTGTTTAGCTTTGACTAAACCTTGTATGAGTTTCTCTGATTTGGATATATTTCATTCATTACTTAATAAATTATGTAACGTTACACAGGTAGACAAGAGACAAAACAATGAAACACTGCATACCGTCATCTGAGGCTTCTCTCTGAGGACGTCTTGCTTCCATGGCTGCATGCATGCCGCGTCTTCGCCGACGGGGCATCCCAGCGCCTCGGTCCTCAGCGACCTGTGGCCTTGGCGGCGGCGCAGTGGCTCGGGCAGCCACCTGCTGTCGGTGCTCATTGTCAGCTAGAGGCAGGTAGATGGTTAACGCAAAAGGGAAGGAGGGAAAGGAATCTTCACAAGTTAGAAATTCTGGCATTAAGCATTAAATTTTACTATCGTGATGGATAGCCATATGCATTTTACAAAATGGTAGGGTGAGTGGACCCATAATCCCAAACCACGATCGTGTTGACAGATTTGAATTAAGTCTTCCTAGCGGCACTACAATAGTTGACAGCTGGTAAGATAGCATTGAGTGACTTGTGTAACGTCAGCTCTTAGCTCGGGGCAAGCAAACAGCCATGTGGGACACCGATTTTCCAACCGCTATGTCTATTTTCTACATGTCTGACCTAAAGTCAGGATTAACTTTAAACCTGTTAATATCACAGTAATATGCTAATCTCTAAATGTTATCTTGCGGTATCACAAAAGTAGTACAGGCTAAAACTGTCTGACGTTGACACGCCAAGTCATGCCCATAAAGGGCTAAACGTCTACTTACATTGTTCTGCTTTCCCACGTATTTTCACAGCAAAAATGATTAGTACAATCAGTATTACTGCTGCAATTATGTACAAGGCTACGTCCATGATTGATCAAAATCGTAAACATTTGCTATCGTGTCCCACAGCAACTTCTTCTCTAGTAAGTCCACTGAGAAGCCCACATGAACAGCTTGTTGCCACCTATAGGTGTGGAGTGGCTTTACAAATAATTACGAAGGGGTAGGCTTTATGAATATAACTACTAGCCTTCTACTTCTGTTTTTGTCAACACATAGCCAACATACCACTCACCATATTTCTCCATATATCCCATTACTTCTGGTAATAACATAATCTCAGACACACTCATTTATTCACCACACAGGTTAGGTTATTAAATACGTAGTCACACAATGAACAGCAAATAGTCAGAACACAAACACACACACACACACACACACACACACACACACACACATATCTTTAATCAATCTCTACAATAAATTGCATTCTGACTCTTGGAAAGCAGCACGTGTCGTACCTTTATTAAAGAGTGGGGATCCAGCCATACTGGATAATATCATCCGATTTCCAAGCTTTTAAAGTTGGCCAAAATCTTTGAGTCTCTAGTTAGTGATCAACTAAAGGAGTATTTAACCAGTAACAGCATTCTTAGTCATTTCCATCAGGTTTCAGGAAGAGGCATAGTACCATCACAGCAGCTGCTGAAGTGATTAATGAAATTGTCACTGTCATTGATTGTAAAAGCTCATGTATTGACCTTAAGGCATTTGATACAGTTAATCATAGCATTCTGTTACAATCTCTGGATAAAATTGGAGTGTCTACTAAAGCTATGGGTTGGTTTAGAAACTATGTTGCAAATATATATCAGTGTGTCACATGTGATGGTACTACATCAGGAAGGGCTGATATTGGAGTTTGGCAAGGCTCCATTCTAGGATCGCTGTTGTTTGCTAGATACATAAACGACATTTGTGCCCATGTAAATAATGCTAACATCCAACCTTATACAGATGACACCATTCTCTATTGTTCTGTCCCGTCTGAGGCATTGATAAAACTCCAAGAGGCATTCACAAGATTACAAGAAAAGCTAGAACTGGTACTGAATTCTAACAAAACCAAATATATGTTGTTTACAAATTCTCATATTCAGTCTCTGCCTCAAATTAGCGCTTTACAGGTCAAGAAATAGAGATGATGTCAAGCTATAAATATCTAGGTTTTTATTAAATTAAGAGCTCTCCTTTAATTCCCATGTTGTCAGTTTGGTGCAAAAGACTTACAGTAAAACAGTTTTTTATTACAGAAATAAGTCTTGTTTACCACAGAAATAAACAAGACAGGAACTGGTTGCAGCCACATTTGTATCTGTTCTTGACTATGGTCTGATGGCATGCTTTACATGTATGCTGCAAAGTCTGTACTGCGTTCAAAACATGTGCAGAGTATTCTGAACACCACTGCAACCTGTATAGTATATCTGGTTGACACCCACTGAAGGCAGCTTCATTAGTTCATTTTCACTCACAAAGCTGTTATTGGTTTGTTACCATCATAATGATCTGTCCTCATTGTCTACAAACAATACCTTAACAAAACCTTAGGTCAAACAGTGTCATCCTTTTTAATGTGCTCACTGTTAACCAAATTTGGCAAAATACCTTTTCATTATAACGCCCCTTCAACCTGGAATGAACTTCAGAAAGAGTTAAAGCTTAACATGTTAATTTCACTTTCTGATTTTAAGCTACGTGTTGCTGACACTCTAAATGATCAATGTGAGTATTATTGGGTTCTTCTCTTACAGTCCATTTTTGAGATTCTCTTGTATTTTGTCCATGTGTTGTAGGTATGTGTTCTGTGCTTCATGTTGTTTGTTGTTATTTTTTTTTATACCTCATATGTTGCCAGTTATTTTGTATGTTTTATAGTTTCATGTTGTCTATAGTGTCTTTCTGTTGCTGTTAGTTACGTGCTGCCTTTCTTGGCCAGGACTCACTTGCAAAACAGACTACGGTCTTAATGTGACTACCCTGGTAAAACAAAGGATAAATTAAAATAAAAACAAACTAAAAATCTATCTAAACTATAATAGTAGTATATCTATTTCAATTACTTTGACAAAGTAATGTAACTGATTACAATTACTTTTGGATTACTTTTCTACATTTTCAGTTTTTGAAACCTTACAACTCAACACTGACTGCTGTCAAAATCCTTTTAAACTCCCTAAACCCAGCCACGGCATTGTTGGATTTCAACACCTCAACATTGCTTTACTGTGAAATCATGTCGATCTTTAAATAGCTATCTCTGTTAAATCAGATATTTGACATTTAACATCTGGGACATCCAAGACTCGGCCTCAAGTACGAATTTTTCCTTAATTCTACGGACTCGGACTTGCTTAATGATGACACAGACTTTTGTGTTTATTGTTCGGACTTGAAGAGGAACTCAGATTTTCCCTGTTTTTCTCCATGGGCTACAGGTTTTTTCTATTAATTTTGATTTAATTCATTTTTATACCCTGCAAAGGGCTAGGCCTATATTGTAGTTTTATCTGGCATTGCAGGCCTCCTGGCAACGGGCTCAGACCGCTTGTAGGCTGTAGATCTAGCAGCAAATGGGTGGCACTGCCAATTGAAACATGATATGAGAACCAGTCATATCAGAATAGTATCAGACTTTTAGCTGTAAATGGAGCATGTTGTGCACAAGAAAAACAACGAAACAAAACTAATATTACTGCTACTACAACATATAGCCAGTGTTTCTTCAGAAGATATTCAGGTGAAACTGAAATTGTAATCCTGAATATTTCCTGAAAGTAACACATTTTTTCAAAGTAATGTAACTCATTATTATTTTATTTTTTATTTTATCTAATCGTTACTCCCCAACACTGGTTGCCACATGTATTAGCGCCTCATTTCATGGCCATTAATTCAGTGCCACCATACACTCCATTGACCACAACCTTCTGTCTTAAACGATACATAAAAGGCCATTTTAAAGCCTTACTATATAAAATATTTTCTGCAGGGGTGTGTTAGATTTGCAGACTGACAACGAGTGGGTGAGGAAGGTGTGAGAGGGAGTATGGAGCACTGCACGAAATTATGTGTGTGAGTGTGTGTGTGTGCATGTCTGTGTTCTTTTTTTGTATGTGTGTGCTTCTGTGTGTGAGTGAGTTTTCCAGGGCCCTGCAAAATATCAGTAGCTGCATGCAACATTCACACACATGCTTCTTCCACTCTTGTTTGCACACGATCCTGCCTATCAGCCAAGAGATAGGCTAAGTGTTTTAATATGACACAGGTCACTCTGAGCACTCACAAGCCAGATGATAGAAACGTAGGTTATCCTTATCAGTGTTGTAAAAGCCTGTGAATCAGTAATAGCTTCTGTAGGGCTTCATAAACATTTTTAAGACTTACAACAATAAGATCCACCATAATCTACTATGTCTATAGATAACCATTTTGTTAAAAAAAACATTTTGTAAAGTAGCCTAATATTTTCAACCTTTCATTCAATTTTCTTTCCCATGCATTGTCTCTTTTACCCTTTCTTTGTAAATAAGTCAGTTTAGCAATATAGTTCAATAGCAGTAGCAGATCTGAGGGGGACACTATGAAACAAAAGAAGAGTTTGTTGAGCCTAAGGCCCAGGGTCTGTACAAATGCAACTACAAGAGGCTAAAGTCTCCCTATACTGTTGTCAGCCTGTCTCACTTTTTAATTTACATTTTTAACAACTTTGGTCTAAAATATTCAGGAACCCTGGCCTCTATTTTGAACACACCTCAGGCTTTATTATGAACTTGACTGATCTTGCTTGATAAAATACTTATCAGTCAGGTACTTCTAGATATTTTCTTCACATCATTTTGTTTGTTAATGAGTCCATAATGGCTGTTCATATATCTCTACAGATACAGTAAACGCACAACCTGCTTTGTTTATCATCTGCAGCACCCGTCATGGCCACAAGGAGGAGTATGTTTCTTTCAAAAATGTCCATTCCCATTTTGAGTCAGCAGCAGCACTCACATGAGTCCAGTGTTCAAATCTACGTGGAAACAGATCAGATATGTTAAATAATTTTGGAATTTGGATCCTGTCACTGCCATTATTTTCGAGAAAGACAAACATCCCTTGCATGATCATGAATGAAATGTATTTATAAAGGCTTCTTAGCTGATAATCTCACGCATTTGGCGCATTTACTATAAAAGAACATCAATGTTTTGTGTGAATTTATATTTACATAAAGACATGTTTGTGGGCCAACAATATTTGTGGGTATATGAACACGATTCATTGTCCAAGAATTTTGATGGGAAGTTAAGCTGGGCTATCTGGCAAGCATTCAGGAAGTTTCCATCAGGGAGAAACATAGGAGGTCACATTGCATTAGTGTGTGTCTGTAAATTACTATGGCTCGATGTGTGGTGGTCCCTCTGACCACTCTAAGAGCAGCTCAGGAGTAGGTCACACCCCTGCTATATCTGCCTTACACACACACACGCAGCCCTATCCAAACACACATTTATATCCTCTCTCTCACAAACACACAAAAGACTACACTATTACTACTACTGCCACAGTTTCCTTGCCCCCCTACTAAGTCACTCACCCGCTTCTTTCTTTTAATCCTTGTTCTGCATGTGGACCAGAAATGTCATCTGTACTCAGGTCAGTGGAATCATAATTCTGCCCAAACACATCCTCAGGGTGATTGCCCAACTCGTCTAGGCCCTAGAATGTGTCAGCATGTGTCTGCAAGTGTATGTGGGTTCATTGATGCCTCAGTGTGTAACCAGAACAGGAGAAGGAAATGCAGCTTGTGTGTGTGTGTGAAGTATACCAATATCTTGACAATAATTGTTTGCATCACATTTACACTGGGGCAAGGATTGCAGGGCTCATTGTAAAAGCTAATTTATTGAAAAAGGTTACTGATTTCATTCAGTAAAGTACTGGCATTATCTCAGCAATAGCTTATCTGACAATGCTGTACGCCAACTATGATTAATAGTCACGTGATTTCTTGGTCCCCTTACAAATTATGTCATGTTGCTAGTGATGTTTTTCAGCCAATAAACTTGCGCCTCAAACTTTCGAAACTAACTTTAGAAAGTGAAAAGGTGCGATAGAGGAGGGTGAAGCTTGCACTCCGTTGTGCGCCCATCTTCGGTCGCGTCTCCCTGTCTCTTTAAAACAGATGCAGCCCACGCCTCAAAAAGCGGCTTGTTCCGGCTTCGCCCCTTTACATCGTTATCCTTGCCCCTCACTAAAAAATAGTACCAAATATACGTTGATAAATTAAGTTATTGTTCATTTTGCAAAATAAGGTTTTAGGGTTTTAGTGTATTTCAAGAGCAACTGCAGGTCCGTTTAGCCCTCAGTGCGCTTGTGGACCATTCGTTGCTGGTGCGCGGACTGGCGGAGTGATACCGGCTTGGACTGGGTCCTCCCGGTTGTCAAATCATGGGAGTGTACCTGCCTGGGCCAACATGTCGTTAGTTAGGAGATGAATGCTGATATTAGAGTTAATAACGTCTTTGTCGTAATGTGATGCCAGGACTTGGAGCGCCGTGCAAACGAAGGGAATAATTCTTCTCGCTGTGGAAAGATTTAATCCGAATAAGTGTTTTCTTTGCGCACAAGATCGTCACTAATGATGGATATAACAACAGTCCTCAGCCGCGGGGCTTGAGGTAAGTGACGGGAGACGCGACTTTTTACTGATCAAACTAGACTTGTGTATCTGGAGTGGTGCGCTGTAGCCTAAACCTAAACGTGTCCTATATTATTATGCAATATTGGCAACTAAATAATTTATTTACGCCATGCAAATGATGCAGAATTCCTCACGTAACCTCTCTGTGCTGTACATCTATGTGGGGTACCATTCGACATTTCTCAGTTTACATCCTCAGTGTTGCAAAAATAGCTCAAACTGCTTGGAACATATTACCGACAGACGCTCCGGGACTTTCGCTGTCAGAAATTTCGCGAAGACCTCGTTGCGTTGCGATGTGGAGTCCGACAAACGATGCAACTAGAAAGCGAGGAGCGAATGGATACCGAACAGCTGTTTTGTTCAAGGATATTATATGTCAACGACGCAGGTCACTATTATGGCACAGTAATTATGAAGCGCACTGTGAGTTAGCTAAGTCGACTTTCGGTAGCTTGGCGGCAGATGGGTGTATACAGTCACACATTTCTTGAAAGAAATCAACAGTTCCAGCTAGACGTGCTGTCGACATTACAGACAAATGCTGTTGATCACTATTATGGCGGAAATGTGGTGCTCTAATTTTAGTTAGCTATTATATTATTTTTACTGCACCGGAACAACTATCACTGATACATTAACTGCATATTATTGCCTTAGCACTTTGCTCATGCCGCCCACCTTACAGAATTGCGCGCGTTACGTCTGCTAGCTGGACCAAAGGACCTAAACATGTCTTGACTCACGGAGTTATGTGGCGGCTGTGATGCAAAGCACACACAGTATGTTCGTCTGTGACGAAATGCCATGGCTCACGTACTTAACCTAAAAGTAACAATGCTTACTTTTTGTTTGTAAACAGATGGAGTCATTTATTCATTAAGTATATACTGTGCAGACACAGAACTAGATGTGGTGTTATTGATATTGATATCGTGTATGCCATCTGAGCGCATAAAAACGTCACATTTGTTGATGCCGGAAGTTTGGCTGTTGAGACCATTCTCTAACATCAAGAGGTATACTTTTACAACACAAAATGTAAAATAAATGTGAACTCATTGCGCCGAGTATGAGCTTCCCATGCACCCACAGATTTTTTTTTTTTGCTCGGTGTTTGCGAATACCTTTAGTAAATATTTGTGTTTTTACAATCACATCAACAATCCATAGCGGCTGTGGTATGTGTGTGAGCTCATATCAGCCTCTTGTGATGAGCCTCTATCTGACTTATCCTCTTGTCCATAGGGCCTGCAAATATAGGGTCCATGCCTGTTCTCTGTGGCTATTGTGTTCTCTAAACATGGACTTGAAATTTTGCAGCATGGCATTCTCTGCTCAAGTGTTATGTGTCTTGTTGCTGGCACCAAATGATGAAGATGATGCTTACCATGAATAACACCCCCTCTGTCACACACACAGTGTGTGAGAGAGGGACAACTGAAAGAGAGAGAGAGAGCACACAACACTGACTCACTTCTGTCAGTTTGTTTGGTGGCAGTTGAAAAGACAGAGCTTGTCTAAAGCAGACCCAGCTGTCATGTGTTGTGGGTGTTGGTAATGACATGGGAGCTGCAGTGTGTTGGTAAGTGAACAAGCTGCCTGTGGTTGCCAGGACCTATCATTATGTTTCTCCGAGTGTGTGGCTGTGCCGCTCCACACACCAGCATGGGCCCGGGAGAACCCTCAGCGCGCGAGAGAGCAAACGAACGAATGAGTGAGTGAGCTAAGGTGTCTGAGCCAAGTGGGGACAGGATGTACTAATGTCGAGGTCATGGTCAGAACGACATGCTTGCTGAGGGTGACCAATCCGGAAAGGGGGGATCTCATACCCCACCTCCCCCAAACCATCCATTTGCTCACTTATCCAACAGCTGTGGCATTGTAGGGGGTTTGGTTTGTGGGGCTGCCAAGATGAGGGAGAGGGTGGAGGGGTGCTAGGGGGATCCCAGCACAAGGGACTGTCCATCATGATGTTACGTTTTCTCCAGGCTGGAGTGCCTTGTTGGTTAGGCCTTCAACAACCAACCAACCCACACACATTGCCATTCTTGTTGGATACACCAGGTACTGTTGTGGTGGATGTTTTTTGTAAATAGTACCATTTTGGTAAATAATACTATTATTAGTGCAGTTGCCTATTGTATTAGTTTTCCTACTCTAAGTAAATAGTCTAGGTATTACAGTAGAAAAGTCTGTCGAGAAAATAGGCTTCTGAGATTTTCTCAACCTTTTCAGATGCAAAGGTCAGATAGAAATGTGAATCACATTTAGAGTAAGTGGGTGACTAGTCACGGGATATCAAATCAGATGTAAATATCAAAATGCAAATATTTGTAGAACTGTCAGTCTCATCCCGTGTCCCTAGAGTTGACAGCTTTTTTGGGGGAAGGACGGGGGTGTAATTTCAACGGTCACGAGAGAGTGACAAGTCCCTCTTCATAAGTTATATGGGAAGTTAAGCAGCAGTTGTAAACATTGTGGCTACTCGCCTGAAACAGTAATAGACAAACGGCACTATCTCAAACGTGATAAATATGAACCTGGTAATTGCAAATTGAGGAAGTAGTCACCGCGTTCGTCTCAACGTGAGTCAGCCGCTACCCGGCGGTTGTAGTCACGCGCGCCCCCGGGAACAAGGCGTCGCCAAAAAAACTTCCCCAGGAGCGCGTTTTGTCACATGTGTAGCCGGAGACCTTATAGTGTAGTCACATGCGTCTCGGTGCGGTCGGTGAATGAGTTTAACTGATGCGTGAAGCCAGTGTTCTTAAATTGAGCACTACTGCGGAAACATGATTCCAAACATCAGAACGGAGCTCTGCACAGGGGAGAAGCGAAATGGACACTTCCCAAGCTGTGGTATTCGTGTGGTGCGTAAGTTTACCATTGCCCGCTTAAAAGTCGTTTCACAACTTCAACGATATTTTTATCTCTTCGTTTTTTATTTTTATAACAATTTTACCCAAATTGTAATACCATTATTTGTTTATTGTCTTTTTTAACATCACAGACGCTGTGCTTACTTTAGCATACTTTATCTTGCCTATGTGCAATTCGAATCTGAGATGAAACTGTGTGCGCTTTAAATTATTTCGTCTTCGGTTTGTTGATAATATAATGCTGTGTACTGTGTACAAAAAACATGGAAAAATGGTGACGTTGTTATCTTGTAAATAGAAAATGAGACCAGCTCTGTGAGAGCATTGCTGGCCCATGCTTAAGCACATGGCCAGAGGCCACATTCACTCTACACAGAAAAGAAGTAAGGTTAGACTCTCTCTGTTGCGCGGGCTCTCTCTCTCTCTCTCTCTCTCTCTCTCTAGTGCAGCCCTGCCTGACAAATGATTGATTCTCAACAGCAGTGAGTACTCTTGCATAACATACTCAGCAAGACAGCACAGGTTAAACTGGGAGAGTTGGTTAGTTGCATGGCTTCAGCCACCCAGTTGTTCCTCCTCATGGGAAGATGGTATTGGTACACATGCTTTAGAAAGCATTGAGCTAATGCTAGCATATGCTGGAAGATATCCTAGAGAGCTTAACATTGTCAGACATTGGCACAAACTGGTGATTTTGTGATGACTGTAATAGTGTTTTAGAACTGATAGTCCTAAAGCAGACTTGATAAAAAAATACTTGCATAATATGTGGGTGTGTCAGCGGTGGTTATATTACAGGTTCATATCTCTAAATCAGTCAGGCATGGATAGCTCTAACGCAGAGAGGAGTTTTCTGTTTCACCGCAGATAGGGCTGTGAGCTGGGTTTAGGTTTTGAGTGCTCTTTGTTGCAGTGTTCTGCACACCGACTAGGGGCAGTGTGCAATCTGACAGGCACACAACATGCCCAAGGCTGGCACATTTCTCACTGATTAGATCTGGTATGCGGGAAGTTGCCAACATGGACACGTTTTGTTCTGTGTGGTTGTTGTGAGCTTGTGTCAGCTACTGCTGCCTACTCCTCCCCCCCTTTTCACTCCAAAGTCTCCATGGAGGAACATAATAAGGGGAGGTGTGAAATGATAATGGCGGGGGGAGGGGCGCAGGGAATGATTTTTGTGGGAGAAGGAAGGGACGTGAACCAACACCCTTTCCTGGAAACAGCTGAGAGATACTGGCTCCAGTTTGCCTTTCTGAATCATATCTTGCAAAGGAAATCTGAGCTTGGATTGGAATGGATCTCCTGTGTAAATTATATGAATTTACTTTGATACACTTAAACATACTTAAATTCTATACTAGGGATCAAAGATATATAAGGTATTAGAGCTTCGTTCACAAAGCTATAGGTTTTGCAGCACACTGCTAAATTAGACTTTGATGTCATTGTGCCCACAAGTAGTCTAGCAATTGTGAGCCCATTACGCTGAATTCTGACCATTGAATTCAGTGTGTAAGCATGCATCAGTAAAACAAGATTTTGTTATGTTTCTTGTGCCAATAGTGCATGGTTAAGAACAAAAAAGTGTAAAGTAAGATGTAATGTGTTTGTATGAGATGAGGCTTTGATAATGTTTTGGATTATGTAGCAGTATTGAAGTATTACTAGCAGTATTGAAATCAGAATATGGTGCCTTAAGGGCTCCATCAAGTCATTGTTGGCAGATGGAAATGAAGAGGGAAGAAAAGTTGCTGAGTTAATCTTCAGGAAGTAAGTATAATAGTCCCAAGGGGGGAAAAATGTGACATTTGTGCTTTGTGGGAGTGTGTCTTCTGAGGTGACTCATTGAAGTCTGGGTATTACATGTGTTGCAAAAAAGGCAACAGAGTGTAAAAGTCTTAAACCTCATGAAAGCACTTTTCACCATAGCTGTTTTCTGTGTGATTCAGCACTGCCCAGTGTTCACATCTCTGCTTTAAGGATGCCTTAATGTAATGTGTGAATAGATCAATGGAAAAGAGGCATGGACCTTTTTTAACACTCTCTCCAAATATGTATTGTAACATGTGTCCCTCCTCCTACACTCTGTAAGCGTAGAACTATGCTTACATCCAAAGATCTCTGGAACACTGGTCCCTGATAAAATTAACTGGTCTAATCAGTGAAAACTTGGCAGAGTCAATGTAAAGTGCACAAATCCCATTATCTGTGTATGTATGCATTTGAGGGGAGCGGGAAACTGAAGCTGCCGCCTGCTGTGTGATTAGGCTTAGGGCCAGCTGGCTGTCTCCGAGCCCTCTGTTATCGTTACCTGCCGTGATTGGGGAGGCGTTGTGGGGCACTTAACTCCGTTCACAAAGCTCCGTTCTGCTCCCTGGGGTGGCACAAAAGCTGGGGTTTCTCAACTCGATAATGTTGCATTCACACACCATCCCCTGGTCTGCCTGGGGCATCCCAGCTATGAGAAAATATCAGGCAGGATCAGAGCTGTGTGTTTATTGTTGGCCTCAGTAGACCCTTGTGGGAAGGCAGGGCGTCTGCAGAGACTCCTCATGAGGATTAGACTAACCTTACCCCACGCTTCCTTTACTGAGCTTCAGAGAGAGCAGCCACAGTCACACAAGGTCATCCTTATAGGAGCCTGTCCATTTTTCAGTCCATATTTGGTGTGTGTGTGAATGCTTGCTGTGTTTGTGTTTGTGTGAGTGCTTGTTGCACTACACCCTCTTTCTGGACATTGGATGAAGCTGCTTTACTGGGTAGTAAGAATTAAGAAGTAATCAATTATCTACTTCCTGCTACTGTCTGCTGTTAATGTTCCAAAAATGTTCCAAAACAACATAGTAAACAAAACAAAGTCAAAACACAACTTTAACTTCTTGTTTTCTCCTGCAGCTGCTGGTGAGCTGCTCCCAGTGTGTACGGCACTCGGCATGCGTTGTCCCTGAGCGGCACAGCTCCCCCCGGAGGCGCCAGGATGCCGGTGCAGGCGGCCCAGTGGACGGAGTTCCTGTCCTGTCCGATCTGCTACAATGAGTTTGACGGCAGCGGCCACAAGCCCATCAGCCTGGGCTGCTCGCACACCGTCTGCAAGACATGCCTGCACAAGCTGCACCGCAAGGCCTGCCCCTTCGACCAGACCGCCATCAGCACTGACATTGACCTGCTGCCCGTCAACAGAGCCCTGCTGCAGCTCGTCGGTGCCCAGGTGTGTGTGTGTGCGCTTTTTTGGGGGGGCGGGGACTGGAAAAGGTGTTGCATGCAGGTGTTAATGGGACCAGAGGGCTACGGATGTTAGTGAGATTCTGTGTGTGTGTGTGTGGGGGGGGGGGTTGCTGTTCTGTTGTCTATTGTTGTCTGGTGATGATTACTCATAGGGCAGATTCTGAGTGGAGGTAGAGCTCTGCTCTCTCTCAGATGATCTCAATATGAGTGTATCAGGTCTGAAGACATTATTGTTTTATGTAAAAATATGTTCCACCATCATTGTAACATCAATAGACATGTTTGTGTGAGCGTATATGTGTGTGCGTATGTGTCTGTGTGTGTGTGTGTGTGCGTGTCTGGGAGTGTGATATTCACAGATTAAGTTTGTTGTGGCTTCATATCAGATAATGTATGATGAGTTTTCATTCAGATGAAACGGGTCTGTAAGACTGGCATGTGTGTGCATGCGTGCGTGCAGGTCCCTGATGGTCCGAGTGTGTCCTTGGGCAGTGCAGTGGACAGTGAGCACTATGAAGTATGCAGGGCAAGTGTGGAGGAACTGGCTCTCTACCTGAAACCCATCAGTGGAGGTAAAGGTAAGTGTGATTTGTGTGTGTGTGTGTGAGAGAGTGCATTTGTGTGCCTGCTTATGTACTATATGTGTACGTAAGTGTGTTTGTGTAAGTGTGTGTACCAGTTCCTGGCATTGGTTTGCACTGATTTGTCTCTGTTCATGTCACTGTGTGAAACTCTATGTGTGCACAGTTGTATTTGTGTGTGTGTGTGTGCGTGTGTGTGTGTTTCTTTTAAAATTATGTTTTTTCTTTTAAACTGGAAATGCTTTCCAGTGTTTATATACTTTTGTGCATTTTCACTATGAGGTTCATTAGAGAGCGGATATGTCCATGTGAATATGTCAATATTTGAAGCACTTGCACAGAGATGCATTTGTATATCTCCTTATTTCATATGTATGTGTTTGTATAAGCAGTGGAAACCATAGATCACTCTCTGCTGGTTTCAGTGTGTGTCAGTGTGTGTTTCTGGTGAGATACGAAAAACTCTCATAGCACTCAAAACAACCGCCAGCAGAGTACAAATGCATTTCCTGTTTTTCTGCACATTTGATTGACTGTGGTTGGCACGTTTGCGTCAGAGTGAGCGAGACAAGACGTAGCACTGTGAGCACCCGCGGCCATGAAGGAAGCGTTTGGAGTGAGACAACGCCATCACTTCCTTTCACATTCACTCAAGTTTCCTCAAAGTTGAATGAGAAAAACCCAATAAAACACACACACACACTCTAGGTTGGGCTGAAAATCAGGCTATTTAAAGCCATAGTGTTAAGTACTTTCATAGCCCTGTCTGAGCTCACAAAGTTCTGTTGGTAGGAAGAGGAACGAGAGAACATTGACCAATAGCAAACTCTAGCAAAATGCTAACTGAATGGGGCTATTGGAAACAAAACTGAAACTGAGCTTATAGCCACATTCAGTTAGTGTTAGGGTTATTTGTTCAATATTGAGTCTCTGTTGTATCGAATTCTCTCATTCTTCTTCCCGCTGACAGCACTCGATGAGCGTGAGTAACAGGGCTATGGTTGGAATTAGTCTGGACTCTCACTTCAAAGAAAAAGTCCAGAGCATTTTAACCCATAGCCCTGTTGTTCAAGGTCCCTAAATGGGTGAAAAGAACAATGAAATTCATTAGAACATAGCGCTACATGCCAATTCAGCCTAACTGAATGGGGTACATAATCTCACTTTTAGTTAAATTTTCCTGTGCCAATTTAGTTAGTGTTAGCTGCCAGTTCACCACATGTTATCGTTCTTTATCCTGTCGACAGGTTTTGGTGATCTGGAACAACAGGGCTATGGGTTGAAATAGTCCAGTATTTTAGTTTTAGGCCTACAACATTCTCATCAGGACCTGAGCCATTTGAAAACATGGCTTAGAGATTGTCGAATCATGACATGCCATGTTATAGTTTGGCTGACCTGTGCCTGCTGTGCAGTTTGAGTGGCTTCCATTTCAAAGTTGTAAAGATCACAGTACAATAGTCATGGAATTCTGACATCTCTTGCCTCTCTAATATGGGCCTCCTGAGCCTGTGGCAGTGGAAAGTTACTGGAAGGTTTTGCAGTTTAGGCATGGTAACAAATGCAATTCATCTGTGTAGTCAGTTGGTTTGTGTGTGTGTTTGTGCGCAAGGCATGTGCTTGTGTGCTAGTGTACAACATTGAAAATGCCAATTACCTTGTCAGTAAGCCATTTCTACAAGCTCTCTCTGTGTGTGTAGAGTACAGTACAGAGAACACACTCGCGTAAGACCTGTTACATCATGCACTCGTTGTCTTCTGTCCTTGTAGGCGTGGCGACTCTCAGCCCGAGCGCGCTCAGTCGGCCCATGCAGCGGAAGCTGGTGACGCTGGTCAACTGCCAGCTGGTGGAGGAAGAAGGGCGTGTGCGGGCCGTGCGGGCGGGTCGCTCCCTTGGCGAGCGGACAGTCACCGAGCTCATCCTCCAGCACCAGAACCCCCAGCAGCTCTCTGCCAACCTTTGGGCTGCTGTACGGGCCCGCGGGTGCCAGTTCCTCGGACCAGGTATGTGTTCTCAACATGTTGCGGAGATCCACCCACAAACATTACTCACGCAGGGTTTAAAGTTCTTTGGAGCTGTGTTAGAATTCTAACCTTGACTGAGCTGTTCAAGATTTAAAACTAAATTTAAATAAGGCTTCAAAGATTTAAAAATAATTTTAAATAAAGCTTCAACAACATAAGGGACAGAAATTGCCCTGCACATGGCTAAATGGTCATGCTCTGGTTGTTGTGACAGAAGTGCTTTCACTATGGTCGAACATTTACATTTAAATGTATGCATTTAGCAGATGCGTTTATTCAAAGTGACTTACAAAAAGAGGATTAACACTCAACACCATTAAAAACCTTACTAAGAGTGCAACTTGCTAACAGAAAATTGGCAAGAGATGATAGTGCAGGACTATGATAGAAGTGCAGTGCTAGACAATGTTTCTTGAAGGAACAGAGTGGCCTAGGGGAAACGTATGGCTTTAAGAGGGTGTTCAGATAGATGGGAGCATATCTATCAATCACCCTACTGTCAATCACAGTGTTAGAGTTTTATTCTGACTTTTTATTCAAGATGGCAACGAGAGGAAGTTGTAGAATAGGTAATGTGCTGTCTTCAGAAACATTTTACTAAACTCTGTGTACACCAACAATGTTCTTCATGCTCAAGTTCTTGAGTAGAGACCCTGATAGTACTGTTCCCAAAGTGAAACTTTTTGGGGGGAGCTTGGGTCAAGTTTTCCTCACATGGTCAGGTGCACCTATTCTCTACCACAGTTGGGTCACTGAATTCATAAAGGAAATATCTTGCCTTCTATCAGTTATAACTAATTGATTTCATCTGCAACAATCAACAATCTAGCTTCATGAATAAATATTTTGTATGAGTCAAAGAGTAGGTAGGGGTAATGGTTAAAGATCAGCAATGACATTCAAAAGCTAAATTTCACTGGCCTGTGTTGTGCTGGTGTGTGTGTTTTCTCTTTTCTTTGGCCTGGTATTGTCTGATGATGATTACTCATAGGGCAGATTCTGAGTGGAGTTAGAGCTTTGCTCTCTCTCAGATGATCTCAATATGAGTGTATCAGGTCTGAAGACAACCAGCCTACCTTGATGTCCAATTCTCTTGCATCTTGGATCCTCTTGAAAATATATTCAACCATCATAATAACCTTTTTGTGTGTTTGTAATGCATACCTCCAGCCATGCAAGAAGATGCTTTAAAGCTGGTTCTCCTGGCCCTGGAGGATGGCTCAGCTCTGTCCCGGAAGGTTCTGGTTCTGTTTGTGGTCCAGAAGCTGGAGGCTCGCTTCCCCCAGGCCTCCAAGACCAGCATTGGCCATGTGGTGCAGCTCCTCTACCGGGCCTCCTGTTTTAAGGTTGGTTTACTGGGCCACACTATACATACCCTATTCACACACACATATGCATGCACGTCTTTAAATGGATGGGACCAAAGAGCCTATTGCTCTTGAGACCTATAAAGGGAGTTATAGGCTAGCTCGTCTCATGCTGTTGCAGTGATTATGCTAACTAAGCTAGGCTAATGGTGACAAATAAGAGGATTTCTCACAATGTTGCTGTATTCCCTTAAGTTTATCCAGCTGAATCTGAGTTCTCTGTTCAAGATGTAATTTCACTTCATTTAATGAGATGTGCAGTATGTAATATAATCTTCTGTAAATGTAATGAGTGTAATGTAATTATCACAGTACAGAGATGCAACCCAAGCCCTCAGCCATTACTCTGTTCATATGCACCTACTCATAACTGGCGTGCGTGCGTACGTGCATGGGTCAGATCAAATGATAATTGCCAGGGGTTTGCCTGTCATGTCAGTAAGGTTGACAGGACAGGATTCCCAGCCTCTCTGAACTCACAGGTGGTGGGTGAGCCCCAGGGCAGCCTCCTCGAAGCTGTGTGAATGGGTACAGACGGTCCTGGGCAGCCTGTGCTAATCCTCGAGTCTGAATAGCCAGCCAATTACAGCTCCCAAAGGCACAGTTTGTACTAAGACACTTGGTGTGTGTGTGTGTGGGTGTGTGTGTGTGTGTGTGTGGTTCAGTGAGCTTAGAGGGGCCACTTGACACTGTTAAAGTAGCAAGCCTTATAAACCTGTCAGAAATATAATGACTGCATCCGCATGTGTTTGAAAGGAAGGAAGATGAACTCGATGGGGCCCCTCTCACACGTTTATAGATAGACTAACCACTAAACTGTCCCTAGATACACCAGGCACCAAGCTTACTCTCTCGACAGTGTGGCGGCTAAACTGTGGTGTTGCTCTATGATGTTTACCTGTTTTGTGGGGAAGCAATAATGCCTTCACTGATAAAAAGGTCTTAATTTAGGGCCCTGTTTTTTTTTTTTTGTAAACCATGGAGAGAGAGCGAGAGCGCGCGCCTTAGACAGAGAGTTAGCCTTGTGGGAAGAAGGCTGTGGTATGATGGCACACATACTTGGAGAATGTGTGTGAACTCTCATAGATGAAATTCACTTGTTGCCACACAAGCTTCCTTTTTTTTTTTTTTTTTGGTTAGCTTGGGCTCAGATTTTTTGTTATTGCCAATTTTTGAACTATCGCCATGCCAACACAACCCTGCAGACTGTGAAATGTTGCCCTAATCTGACTTCCTCATAAAACCCATTCTTCAGTTGATACTGTATGTCAGTGCTGCATATTCAAAATACTCATTGGCTTTGGCAACAGTTGAAATGAAGGAAACCAAAGGCAGACGTAGATGGTATCTTTGGTCTATGTATGTAGGAGTTGGTTGGGTAATATTTATGTAATGGACCTTTTCAAATGTAATGCCCCACATTTTGAGTCTCGCTCTTTGGGTAGTGTTGTGCATGTAGAGGGTTGGTGGTGGTGTGTCTGGTGATGATTACTCATAGGGCAGATTCTGAGTGGGGGGATCTGATTCCTCTCACCTGATCTCAGTGTGAGTTTAACAGGTCTGAAGACAACCACCATTATTTAATTTTGATGCTTTTTCCTTTGTGGTGCCTTGTGGTTGCTTTATGTTGAGAAAATAACATAAAGCAATCATATTATAAAAGACCCAGTGATGTGAGACCCAGAAAGTGATGTGGCATTTATGTTTACTTCAAAACGTTCAAAAATGAACTAGAAGTGAAAACAGAATGTGAAGGAACTACAGTTTTGACTTGGTGTCATCAATGCCCATGCTTTGTGTTCAAATATTCACTGAGGTTGGCATGCAAACCAACTTCCACTAGGCTAGATATCTTGTAATCTACCATGATATGTAACAACACAGGTCAATTGCAAGTACTGTGTTGCTTGTTTAAGACTAAACTATTAAAGTGAGTGGGATTTTAGTGAATCGCAACACAAATGTATGTGACCATTGTCACCCTTGGCACATACTGGTCACCACGCAGATGGATTTTGTAGCACATAGGTGTGCTTTTCTTTTCAGGTGACCAAGCGGGATGAGGACTCGTCACTCATGCAACTGAAGGAGGAGTTCCGTACCTATGAGGCGCTCCGGCGTGAACACGATGCCCAGATTGTCCACATCGCCATGGAGGCAGGGCTCCGCATCTCCCCCGAGCAGTGGTCCTCGCTCCTTTACGGAGACCTGGTCCATAAGTCCCACATGCAGTCCATCATTGACAAGGTCAGTGCCAGATCACAAATACGGTTTCATATTTTCTTGGGCTTTTCAGCCTTCAATAGAGAGTATGTGTAAGGTGTAAAGAAAAGCAAGTGAGGGAGAGATGGGGGGGGGCTTTGGGGAAGTGGCCAAATTCAAGTAAGCAGGTAGGCATGCATTGTAGCTTCCGAATGCCAACGCTTCTTCCTGTAGACATTTTTAAAGGGAAATGGATGAATACAGATGAATCTACATATGCATATGGGCAGTTAACGCGCAAAACTGTCATGTTCATAACAGAAACACAATGCCATAGTACGGTATGATGTGAATGATGATTACATGAAATTTGAGCATTCACTCATCTTGGTTGTAGGGAAAAAAATTCTGAAACTTTTCACATAATCATTCTCATCATACAAATACCATGGCATTTTGTTGTTATTATGGACACAACAGCTTTCTGTAGAATTGTCCATATATTACTTATATTTGAAGGCTGTTGGTGACTAGAGATTGATTTAAAGAAAACAGATGGAAATAGCAATTAAGATAGTGACAGCAACTGAAATATTTTGTTTTTGTGGAAAAAATAAGGCAAGAGATTAGTTCCTGGGACATGGAGTAACATACAACATATTACAGTAACAGAATCAGAAGCATAGACATAGCTTAAAGCAAATATATTTTCTTTGGGCTTTTTTTTAATGCTTATAGATCACTAGACCTTCCCAGGCCTTAATCAGGATATACATGCATTTATGTCTGTCGCTTAGATTTCTCATATTTAGCGGTCACAGAATAATTGAACACCAAAGGAAACATGCCATGGTGCTCCTCCCCATCCACATTTTGAATGACTTCCTCTCCCCTGTTAAACATGGAACAGAGCATTGCTGGGAATTACATTTTCCCCTCTCCTCTTCTTGTTCTATTTGTGTATTCTGCTGTTGTGGGTGTGTCTTCTTTCGATTGCTCATAGGGGTAGATTCTTGATGTTAGGCGCTCTGCTTCCTTTTATCTCAATGAGAGTTTGACAGGTGTGAAGGCCACCACTAAAACCACACGACAGAGATCCTTAACTCATGTCGGGTGTAAGTGTTCAATGTGAAAAGAGCACTCACGCTGCCAAGACAGTTCAACTAGACACAAAGCTCTTTAATCTGATTGAAAGCTTGGGCGTCTATCTGCTTGTGAATTACTGTAGAATAGGAGTTCTGGGTGTTATGGCTGAGTTTGTTTGTTTGTTAGTTAATTTTGATTTGTGAATTTGGCAGCTGCAGTCTCCTGAGTCCTTTGCAAAGAGTGTCCAGGAGCTGACTATTGTGCTTCAGCGGACAGGAGACCCGGCCAACTTGAATAGTCTGAGACCACACTTGGAGCTGCTGGCCAACATCGACCACAACGCAGGTGAGCCCTCCCCAATCAACTAAACAAGTCAAGTTTGCTCTGCTGAAATTGGTGAAAAAATGCAAATGTTCACACAAAAACGCTTGTGAACATGTGTTTCTGCTGTTTTCAAACGTATGCACATGCATTTATTTGTCCGATGCATGAAGTCTCAAAGCTGCAATATCCACAATTTCCCTGTGTGTTTGTGTGTTTGTGTGTTGTGTGTGTGTGTGTGTGTGTGTGTGTGTAGATGCTGCCCCTCCAACATGGGAGGAGTTGGAGAGTGTGATGTTGGCCGTGAAGGTAGTGGTTCATGGCCTGGTGGAGTTCATCCAGAACTTCAGTAAGAAAAGCCATGAGACGCCCCAGGTAAAATCTCGCTTTCATTTAACCATGTTTAAAGCCTAGATAGTTAACTATGGCCACATAAGCATATTTGGACTAACTTGATTGGCATGTAGTGCCAGATTGGCAAGTAGTTATATTTGAATGATATTATATTTAGGTAATGGACCGTTTAATGGAATTTAATTTAATTGAATCCAGTGGTTTGGGTAGTTTTGCTGCTTACGTTTCCTATTGGTGGTATGCCTGGTGATGATTACTCATAGGGCAGATTCTGACTGGGGAGCTCTGCTTTCTCAGATGATCTCAATATGAGTTTATCAAGTCTGAAAGCAACCACTGTATAGGTACTCAGTGCTAAATACTGAACTTATGACCTGTGGCTTGACCAACCCTTAGCCACTTTTGTGACATTTGCCAAGTACTAAAGTATAAATGCATTATGTTTGTTTCCAACCTCCATATACCTCTTAGTGGGTAAAATAAATCATACCAAGCCAAGTACCTTTGCAATTTAGTGACATTTGCAATTTAGTCACTGGCTCTCGGTTTCAAAAGAAGCCATTTTTCACACCCACAGAATAGCCAGAGCAATTCTCATTTTTTTCAGGCAGAGGTGGTAATCCTGTACTTTGAAAAATGGCTGTCCTTTTGCCTCGGCTTGGTTGTAAAGTTTAGCACAGAGGCCAGCTGCAGGGTCAGATAGTGGAGTTAGCTGGAGAGCTGGAGTTAGCAGAACCTGGAAACTCCTTGAATCTCCGACAGGGATGTAAACAAGGACAGAAATTGCCCACGGACTTAGCACAGATGTCTGAACAACTCGGCAATCCTGCTTTTTTGGGATAGCACTCACTGCAATGTTGTGTGCGTGCACTAAGATGATCAGTACACACTTCACAGATAAGGGTCTGTTTTGGCTGTGTGTGTACGTGTGTGTGTGTGTGTACGTGTGTGCGTACATGTGTATCTGATGTTTGTGCGCTTCTTTAGCCACAGCCGAACAGCAAGTACAAGACCAGCATGTGTAGAGACCTGCGGCAGCAAGGTGGCTGTCCACGAGGAGCCAACTGCACTTTTGCCCATACTCAGGACGAACTGGAGAAGTGAGTAAACAGAGGCAACACTGACAAAGCAAGGCTCACATTTGCATGTTCTCTCTCTCTCTCTCTCTCTCTCTCTCTCTCACACACACACACACACACACACACACACACACACACACACACACACACACACACACACACACACACACACACACACACACACACACACACACACACACTCTCATGCGCTCTCACTCACTCACTCACTCACTCACTCACATACACACACACACACAGAAATACACTCACCTAATGAATTAGATTTGTTTTGGTGGACACTATACTATACACATGTGCAGGTACACACACACACACACACACACACACACACACACACAGTCATATTTGCATGCATTCAGTACAACCACACCCAGGCTCAGGACAAACCATGCAATTCAGCGAGCATATATAATGCACACAGTAGGAGACACATACCCACCCACCCACACACTCTGGCACAAAGGCAGTTATATCTTTAGCACTGACTGAGGAAACACACACACCCACACACACATGCTCGTCCTGGTACATACACGCACCTTCATGAGACAAGCTTAGAAGCGTGAGCACAGACATGATGTGGGAACACATACACAAGCAAACATGCACATAGACACATAAACATGCACATGTGAGCACCCACTGCTCCAAAGTCCTCATATTAAACAAACATCAAAGAGTGATTTGATGCTCCCATGCAAACATCACTTCCCATTTTTCCCTCTTTATAACCTCCACATGTTCACACATCCTCTCTCCTCTCCGTCCAGGTATAGAATGAGGAACAAGAAGCTTAGCGGGGCTTCACGTCCCTTCCTGCTGCCCCAGGGGGTTATGGGTAAAGCCCCCAACTGTAAGGGAGGCATCCCGGTGGTGGAGCCCCCTCTGGGGGGTCCCAAGGGCCCAGAGAAGGACCTCCAGGCCCATGATGGTCCCTCACCCCCACAGCTTATCCCCCGTGGGGGAGATGCACTGGAGGACCTGAAGAGGGCGCTACCCAATGGTGCCAACCAGCTCTCGCAGTCCTCCTCCATTATTATAGAGCAGTAAGTCTTGCTATATCAGGACATTCTGTGGCATGTAAAGATAAGTAGTGATTGCTGGCGAACATTCTGGAAGGCGATTACTTTGTAATAGTTCAGAAATTCTTTTGAATACTCGCTGCGAGTGATGCATGACACTCACTTGAATTATGCGTGTGAAGATGGAATAAATAAGCTGTTGAAAATTTAGATTTGTTTCTCTGTTAATTCAATATGCTGTATGAAACTCTGGCAATGTTCTTTTATGTTTACTGGTTCGTCTGATTGAATTTTTTTTTTTTTTTTTTTTTTTTTTCCCCCCCAGAAAGACTGTTTCGCCTCCAAAGACTCCTGTCAGCCAGACTCAAGCCTTACTCCTATCTCCCAATGCCACGGCCCATGACATGGGTGGGGGAGCCTCTCCCAAGCCTGCCCACTTTCTGCTGAGGGGGCACCCTGAGCTCTACTACCAGGACCAGCGTTCGCCAACGTGTGACGTGCCCCCCTACCCGACAGCCAGTGAGTCTAGCAGTAGCACCCCACAAACATACTGTATGCATACAAATGCATCTCTTCAGCGATGCTGTATGTTTGGACACAATAATGCTTGTGACCACAATAATGCTCCTGACTCACATTAGCTATTGTCATTAAAAAATTATAGTAATTTACCACCTCACCAACCAACACCCAAAACCTCTCAGCATTTTGTCTTGGCCACATTGTTAATTTGACAACAAAGTGTCTTTCAGTTTGGTCTGACAATGTATGTAGGAGTTGGGCAGTTATATAATAGATCTTTATAGTGTAATGCAACAATAAGTTTCAGTCCAGTTTATTGTGAAGTATTGTGTCTGTAGAGCATTTAAAGGGCTGGTGGTGGTGTGTCTGGTGATAATTACTCATAGGGCAGATTCTGAGTGGGGGGAATCTGATTCCTCTCACCTGATTTCAGTCTGAGTTTAACAGGTCTGAAGACAACCACCAAAGCGCTGTTGGAAGTCCACAGAGCACAAGCACAGACGAAAATATTGAGCCACTGTGCTACACTACCATAGACTGTATACTACACACTGTACACTGACTGTACACTACACACCAAATACTAAGACAAAGACTATTTAAACTGCTTAGTGAGGAGTGTATGTTGCCTGTTATTCTGGAGCACTGTTCTACAAATGAAAGTGTTCCATTATTAAGATAGCTTTCTTATAGAAAGGAAGGACTTTCCCCTTTACCTCACAGTCATAGTCACTAAGTTTAGCACATGTTTAGTTTCACTTCCTTTCTTTCTTTCTTTCTCTCTCTCTCTCTCTGTCTGTCTGTCTTCCTGTTTTTTTCACTAATCGCACTCCCCAGGTAACTACTACAACCCCTCTGGCCCCGCATCCAAACCCTGTGTGGCACGCTTCCTTAGGTCCGGCAACGTCACCGAGTCATCCTATCCACCTGTGTCCCCATACGCCGACCAGCCATCTCTAATGGCCTCAAGGGAGCGTCTCGGCCCTACGTACGGACAGCCGACGGCAGCATGTGGCTCCCTGAGCCCTGGCCATGGGCATGCTCACGGCCACGGCCACGCTCACGGCATCTACGCACCTGTCTACGACAGCCGGCGGGCCTGGCGACCACAGCTGTACCAGCGGGAGGACGGCCGGAGCAACTCGCTGCCACCCGAGGTGCTGCACTCACCTGCCTGCCAGCCTCCCCCCACTAGGGAGCGCTACAACTCACTGGACAGCCCTTACTGCGGCTCCGCCGATCACAGGGCTGCACTGCACAGGGTATGTGCTCACAGACGTCCATGCATACAGTCCAGGAAGTCTAACTGACAGATTGGTGGACAACCCCCAGTTTTGTTGGACACAAGTTTAGCTCTCACATCATAGGAGTACATGTGTAGTAAATGTGCCCATACACACAAACCCAAACTAAGATTATTGTCAGTTACTGCTGAAACATAGCGTGATAAGTTATGCAAAGTTTTGTACTGTGTTGCATTTCGGGAATGCATTGTAAACAAATGATTTTACTACTTCCTGATGGCTTTGGGCTATTCAGGAAATACTTTTTGTTGAGGATACAACAGCAGATAATGACTCTCTTCCGTGTGTCTGTCTGTGTGTCTGTTTGTTTTGGAAAGACCCACCGTCCCGCTGTCTGTTCTCAGGACTCCTATGCACGCGCTCCTCTTGGCTACGAGGACCTGCTTCATCGCAAACAGGAACAGTGGGCTCATCACCATAGCAACGTCAGCCGGCCCTCCCAGTCCTCACCGGTCTTCGCTGTTGATTTCTGTGCTGAGGTAGGTTTGCTCGTGTGTGTGCACTTGTGTTTGTGTGTGTGTGTGTGTGTGTGTGTGTATGTGTAATGAAAGTGAAATGGCTTGGGGCTTTCCACCCTTTCCTTTTTGTGTTGTCTTCCAGCAGAATTTGTTAATTTGATTTCATCCCACATGCTAAGCTATTTAAAGTGTGACTGTTGCCAGGCAACAGCGTAAGAAGCTGAATGTGGATGCAAACGTGGTGTCCTGAGCTCTGTGCAGTTCTGAGCTTGGAGTTCTCAGTTCTGAGTTGTCTGTTCTGGGCTTTACAGGATTGGGATTAGAGGGAGGAGGAGAAGGACTCCTCAAAGGAGGATTTGAGGGTTTGAAATGAGTCTGAGCATAGTGCTGAGTCAACATCAGGGATGGGTTGACCTTCACAGATCTTTGGCTGGCTGAGTCACTTGGCAAATTCATTTCCATTATTCTTCTATATTCTCTTCTCCCTGATTCTACTGTATAATCCCCCTACTCTACTCTATAATTTCCTCTCTTTCAAAGTCATCTTATGATATTCTCTCTCTCTTTCTCTCTCTTTCTCTCTTGCTCTCGTATATGCCTCAAGCCTATGCATTATCGATACTGAGGCATTACAACAAAAGATGCACATATACCCTGTCCTCACTGTCTCTCTGTCTTTCTCTCTGTCTCTATGCAGCAGCATGCTGACAGTGTGGGTGGTGCCTGTGTGAGCTGTAAGTTGCGTGCGGA
The DNA here is from genome assembly GCA_015244755.2 of Tenualosa ilisha. NCBI lineage: Eukaryota > Metazoa > Chordata > Actinopteri > Clupeiformes > Clupeidae > Tenualosa > Tenualosa ilisha. The sequence continues at coordinate 2,113,521 of PYXC01001715.1, read as the reverse complement.
GGAGAGCCTTGCCCACTACTCGCCCTGGTCATGTGGCTCCATCAGTCCTTTTGACTCTGAGCCCTATGCCAGCTCCACGTACAACTCCTGCTCACAACACATGGTGAGTGCTGGACACACACACACACACACACACACACACACACACACACACACACACACACACACACACACACACTATGTGCGTGTTTGTTGATTTGTGGGTTGTCTGGTGATGATTACTCATAGGGCAGATTCTGAGTGGGGGGATATCTGATTCCTCTCACCTGATCTTAGTGTGAGTTTAACATGTCTGAAGACAACCACCAAAAGCAGATTTTATGAGGTTGAGTTTACCAGTCATGTACACCTGGGTGTGTACACACACACACACACACACACGTGCGAACACACACACACACACACACACACACACACACACACACACACACACACACACACACAGAGATGCACTGTTTCCCATCAACCATACTCACACTCCATACATTGTATCTACATGCAGCTTTGGATCTCAGCTTGTAGCCAGTACACACCTGCCATCATACCCTTGTCCCACTGAGTGGACAGTCAGTGCTTGTTCACTAGCATGGCCATCATATCCTGGGTGATGTATAAAAAATTATTAAGATGTATGCAAGGTATCTAAGGTATCTAAATACTGTATTTATTGGCTTCACGGATAGACAAATAAGACTGATTCAGAGTCTGAATATTTGATATATAGTTTATGGGAAGATTATATGAATCAAATGGGTGGATGGTAAATAAATGGTTGGTTGACAGAATCAAAGCTTTTGTCTTTTCAAGCCATGTTCTCACCACAGATGGATTTTAAAATTCAAGATGAGGTGTCCCCACTGTTTCCAACATCTCCACCCCCCAACACCCGCCTCCGCCTCCTCCTTATCCTCCCACCTCCTGCCTCTGCAGAACTGTCTAACATCCAAAGTCCACCGCCTCTGCTTTGATCTCTTCAACACACACACACACACACACACACACACACACACACACACACACACACACAGTTTTGAATTTCACAATTATATGTAACTTTTTGTTCTATTTTTGTGAGATTTTCCTGCAAAATGGACTGCAAAATGTCATGTCACGAGCATATTGCGTAACATCCAACTAGGGTTGGAATACAGTATGACTGGGATTATCTGAGATACCAGGGCTCTGCAGAGCAATGAAGATATAAAAATACACAGAGAATATATTATTTACAGATACCCATTATGTGTTTCAGAAGGTGGAGAAAAACAGAAACATCCTTATTTCGCACTACCTGCTACTAAACTAGCCTTTCCAGTAAGGCCATTGAACAATGTAATTTACAATGTAAAATAATTATTTTAACTGCTGATCCATTGTAAATATGTTATTTCTTTGCTCATGGTACATGATTGAGTTGATGATTTGGTATTGTTGCTGTTTGAGGTTTGATTACCAAACCTGATGATACAGGTGTGTTGGCTAAATCCCACTCTCCCCCTCCTTGACTTTCCTCTGGTCTTGCAGGATGTGGACAGTAGTGGGGGCAAACGCTGGCTGCACGTGTTGGAGCCACACCGCCGGCTAAAGGAGGAGGACCCCATCATTCCCTTTGGGGAAGGACCCATCATCTCCAAGTGGGGCGCCATCTCCCGCGCCTCCCGGACTGGTTACCACACCACCGACCCGGTCCAGGCCACCGCCTCACAGGGCAGCGCCAACACCACACCCATTAACTTCAGAGGTCAGACGCTCACAAAAGGCAATATCATCATTGCAGCTTTTAGCTAGTTTCACTTCACTGACTTACAGTTAAAGTTAACTGGTATTCAGCAGACAGACTTTTACTAAAAACAACATGAACTTCAACTGGGATTTGATCAATGGCCAGTTGATTGCCTGTCTGATGTTACCGCTGCTTCACTAGCCCCACTAACTTGATTTATCAGTACAATTGAATGGTCAGATTGAGTTTTATTGAGTAACTGTAAAGCTTTTTAATATTTCAAGGTTTTTCACCTGGAAGCAGCCTATAGAATCTCATAGTGTGGTACAAGGCTCACAGCACTCATAAAAAAATCAAGAGGTCTTATAAAGATTCTTCCAGAAGAACTTAGTATTGTTAATGATTCCCTCATCCCTTGTGAAGTGGAGCCATCGTCCTAAAATGGTCTAAAAGCCTGCTCACGGTGTCTCATAAAATTGGTCTTGGTATGTGGTGCCGACTTCATCTTCTCAGAAAGTACAAATATTTTTGATTTATGATGCCCTGAGAGGCTGTTCGCGGGTCAGCTAATACTGTGTGCTGGCTGCTATGGAAAGAAATGTGATCAGAAGATTCTAGAAATGGTTTTAGGTGAACCAGTGAAGCCATGTTAACACATTCGATTGATCTTTGATCCTTTTCAAGCCCCTGCCCCCTGCCCCTTAATATAATAGCATTGGCTTTTGTGTTTTCCAAAGAGGTCTAGAAGATGTCCTATCTGAAGGTTTTGGTTAGCTGTTGTGTAGACCGTTACTGAGGGAGAGAGTGAGAGGGAAGGAAACAAGAGCTGATGGCTAAGCAGGAATCCTTTTCTCCCTGTGTGGAAAGATACCACCGCGCATATCAATGAAACACTCCTTTCATCTCCCCAAAAGGATCCGTGCTCAGGCTGCCTTCCACTGAATGCTGTATTAATCAAAACATTTACCACAACACACACACACACACACACAATCCACTGCATACTGCACTGAGTTGTGGTTTGTTTGCTGTTGTACTGTACTAATCAGGCACACAACCTTACCGCTTTTTTGTCATTTTTTTCGGAACAGGTCACTGCATTTATTACTTATTTAGTTATTAATAAACAAATCACTTAATCACATAAATTTATTCTTTCAGTTATTCTGAAATGTCACACTTTGCAACAGATTACAGCCCCCATATTGGACACAGTGACTACAGATGGGGTCCCAGAGGTTCTGACTCATCCAGCCACTCCAGCTTCTTGGAGAGGTGTGTAGAACCCTTCCTTAGTCAGTTACGCCTCAGACGAAATGATGCACTAGTATATCATTGTATATTTTATATGTTGTCCTTTATTGATCATTTAGTGGACATGTCTGGTTATTTCCAAGACAAGGCCCTGTATATCATTTGCAAAACTTAAACCTCCTCCCTGGCCGTACTACTTCTAGAATTAGGTGGTGATGTAGATCTAAAAATCAGTACATTTGAACTTCTGTATATTACTGCACCTATTTGTGCATCCTGTTAATTTGGACAAATGAGTTGAAATGATAGGAGACAAGAGCAAATTTGCAAGGTTGTTTACTTTTCTGAGGTAAGTAGACTGGTTCAGTCAGTGCCATTTGGTGGCCCTCCACTGGCCCATAATACCGTAATTGGTTATAGCAGAGTCACTGTGGAGCATGTTTGCGAAATGTAGGTGAACTGTTGCTGCTGAATTGCTCCGTGTGTGTGTGTGTGTGTGTGTGTGTGTGTGTGTGTGTGTGTGTGTGTCTCTGTCTCAGTCCACTGTTGTGTTCCACTGTTGTGCTGCAGTTGCTTCTCCCTCCAGTGTCTAAAAATAGAACCGCAGTCACTGTGTTCTCTCAGTTCACAGCTCCTGGCATGTTCACCAGCTTTGGTGTGTGTGTATGTATGTATGTTTTGAGAGAGAGAGAGAGTTGGGTCATGTTTCAGTCTATCCTTACCCTCTTAATTCAGAAACTGTAACACACAAGGCTTCTTTCAATTTTGTAACTATCGTTATACAGCACCTCAAAATTGATGCTACTATTAGTGTGCTCTCTAGCAATATCCAGAAAAGTATGTGTGGAAATATTTTTTGCAGATTTTAGATGGCTTGCTCATGTTACATTTATTGGTGTGTGTGTGTGTGTGTGTGTGTGTGTGTGTGTGTACATTGAATAGTGACCAGTTGGGTGTGACGGAGCTGCAGGCTCGCCGGGCCTCTCTAATAGGTGGCGAGAAGCTGGGGGTGGAGCTCCTTCATCCAGAAACGAGTCCTGACTGTGGCGAGAGTGAACCAGACCGGGACATCGAGCTGGAGCTGTCTGCCTTGCACCTGGAGGATAACGAACCCCAACAGAACACCATTCAGGTGCGGCTTAACCCTTTGAATCCCTGGAGAACAGAGAGAGATAGGAGTATTGGCATGCATGCAGATTTATAGCTTGAGGGATGTAGTAAGTTACTCATTTTTTTTTTTTTAGTAGTGCATGAATTTATGCATTTAATTTACCTTGGATCTTGGTCAAATGAAGGGGATGTACTGTAGACTGCACAGAATGCGTTGCCTAAATGCACCAATTAACAAGACATATATTCTGCTGCTGCTGATGTTCCAAAAGCAAATGTATATGTCTTATTATTACTTCCATAATACCTGTAAATTCAGCCTCAGTGACTAAAGTGCCTGTTGTTCCTCTCCCCAGGAGCCTCTGGAGGTGAGGGTGCCCCCCCACAGTGCTCATCTCTCCACCTCCAACACTGAGCCCCAGCCCCAGAAACTTTCCCCTGATGGGATGGACCCCCACCTGCTTAAGAAGATGGCGTTCAGGTAATCAATATTCCTTCCTTCCTTTCTTTCCTTTCTTTCTTCCTTCCTTCTTTCCTGTCTGTCTTCCTTCCTTCCTGAATGTTTTCTGTGTGAAGTGCATGTATTTGTTTTTTAGCATGTTCATAATACTGAATTTGTGTTTGCATTTGTGGGACAGGAAAGCTTTGTCTCCTGGAGGCTTTGGCTCTGGACGACTGGGAATAGGGAAGCTGATGATGAAGACTGGCCCAGCAACCCCCTCTGACAGCCCCCACTCCTCCACTGCAGGGCCTGAGGTGCTGCTGAATGGCAGCTAGGAGGCGCAGTATGGGTCCTCCAGCTGCCGACGGAGCACAGGCAGACAGCATCTTTTCCCCGAACTGGTCCACGAAGTGCTGACTCCTATGGGTGGAAACACCATTCATGTTGGGAGGTCAAAGACAAGTCAACTACAAATGACCACATGGCACCATAATAGTTAATGCCCCCCGTCCCCCCGTCTTAAAACAAAACAAAACAAAAAAGGTTATCTGAGCCAGCAGTGTTTGTTTGTTTGTTTGTTTGTTTTTTTCAAATCCGTGGTTCTCTCTTCCGCCTGCTCGGTAGTTTACAGGGGGTGTGTTGGCGTCGTCAGCAGAATGCGCGCACACACCCCCGTTGGTTGTCATTGTATTCAATCAGAAATTTCCAAAGGTTGCTCTCAGGCTTAGTGTAGGGGACTTGATGTGACCCTTTGTCAGCAACATTAAGCTGTTCTCGGATGTATAGCAGGGAAATAGAAATCTCCAATCTCACAGGGGCTAGCGTAGCTCTTCTAATGTCATTTCATAATTACATGCCACGGCTGCTCTAGCTTGGGGCGTGTTTGCACCAACTCAACTCAACTCTGCCCCCAAGCTGGTAATATCTGGGTGCACAGGAAGCTCATCCTCACCAGTACAATGGTCTATTCTTTTATAGCCTCCCCATAGACTGTATATTCCGGAAATGTTTTCCACTGTAAACACTGAGAGTAAGCCAAGGTGCTGAGAATTCAGTATGCTCATCGCTGTCTGTATCATGTAGCTTAAGCAGCTAAAATATTTGTCAGCGGAATGAACCTGCATGCAAGTAGTTTGTCACATGGAATGTTTGCACTTATTTGCTAGTTGTTAGCGTTTTATTTATTCCTGTTTTTTTCAATCTGTGAGATTACCCATCCTTTTTAATGTGGCCATTTGACCATTTGGAGATGGTGTGTGTGTGTGCGTCTCTGTGTGTGGGTGTGTGTGTGTGTGTGTTGGAAGCTGAGCATTATTCTGAAAATGCTACTTCAGCCTTTTTTTTTTTGACCTTTTGAGATACCACTCACTGGTTCAGTGTTATGGTCTTGCCACATTGACTGATAGGAAAGCTTACAAATTCAAACCTGACTTTCACATTGCTCAGTGACCTTCATTACAGAACTGTCATGTCCCTGTTAACTGCAGACTTCATCACTAGGATTATAAACTACAATGAGTAGGAATTGATATAAATAAGTGTCAAATTAAGGTAAACAATAATGCATATACCTTATGTCACAGCCTACATTACTGTTAAGAGATGCAATGCCGTGTGACCTGAGGGAGGGTGTGTATGTATGTGTGTGTGTGTGTGTGTGTGTGGTATGTGTGTATGTGTGTGTGTGTGTGTGTGTGATGTGGACTCTGCTTTGAACTTTGTGTGCGAGATTCGTCATGCTCTGCATTTTCCCAAGTGGTCACTGTGGGAAGCTTCATGTTTACAGTCAAAGGTTGATGGTCAAATCAGTTTGTCTGTCTTTGTTTTAAGTTTTGTGGATGTTTTCTTTTGTGGTGTTTTTTTGTTTCCTTTTCTTAAGGAATATTAGACCTAAACAGCATAGAAAGTACGGCATTTGACAGGGGCTAACGCTGCATTTAAATGATCCTTCTTCCAGAAGAGCTACAGGATCTCCTGAATGGCTTTTACTTTCATTTTATTACAAAAAGAAGAAAAAAAGTCACTAACTTCCGTGAAGTTGTTTGTCAAAATATTTTGTATCAGGATCTCTGTCGCTCATTAAGTTTTGGTCATCATTTCACAAATTAAATATATATAGATGTATATATATTGCAATCAGTCAATCAATCGGTCTTTCCGGTGTGACAGTAAGCGTAGGATACATTGGTATTTGGTATTTCGCATTTGGCATAATAGGAGGTTTGTCACTTAAAATGCCCGAAGAATGGTCTTGCTTGTGGTGACCCTGTATTGATCAGGGAGTTGGTGTTTGTCTACTGTGGTCTTGTGCACTGAACGTTCAGTTTGCCGTCTCTTCTGAGAGGGTGATCAGATTTGGCAGGGTTGATGCTATGTGTTACATACTGTGCTTTGGGGGTGGGGTCTCCTATTTATAATAGGGTTTATTTTTAAAATGTCTGGATGGAGGCATTCGTGACTTGTGGAATACACAACTTGACCAAGGCTTTGTCACCTCTTGAGAGTTGTGATCAGATTGTTGTCAGACTGTAGAAGTATGCACTTTTTTGTTTATTTGTTTCTGACATGCTCCAGTTTGCCATATAACATCTTTGCACAATCAGAACAAAAAATCGAGTGAGGAAAGACATTTATCCAGACTGTTAAACAGTGATGTTAATTGGCAAAGATATGGTGATATGATGCAGTGTATTGCAATATATTGCAGTTATTACAAGCAAGGTGATGTATGTGTATATACATATATTTTTGTGATTTTTAAAGTCTTATTTTATGTATCACACATCACAATGATACACAAAAGTTTTTTTTTTTGTTTTTTTTTTAAAGGAAGGAACTGCATTTGGAATTATGACCTTTCCTCTAACATCTAATGTCATATGACTATTTATGTGCGGTCTGAGCAAATTTAACTATGTGATCATTAGAAAAATAGTGTTGTGCAGAATCAATACAGTATGCACTCAGATTACGTTACACCACCGCCATTAAATAGCATTAATACGTTTACATTATCCTGAAGAGGTTAAGTTGGGACAATGATGCATCAGGGATTGCTTTTGTAAAAAGTCAGCCTCCGTGGCTTTGGTCAAGTTGGTCTCCATTTTAGGTCCGTCTGCCTCCTTTTGTTCAGGTTATCCAAAAGGTGGCGCTATAGCCCAGACATTATTATGCACTGACTGTGTTCGAGGCACTGACGGGGCTAAAATGAGCAAAGAAACATCCTAATATTTGCTATTGTTTATATTATTACTTATGATAAACAGTCAAAGAATCTTCAAAGAATATTGCTTCTGTGGCTTAATGATGTATGGTTGTATTTTACATTTGTGTTCTGACACCGGTATTTGTCAAGTCCTGGGAACAGGGTTTAGGTGTTGACAGGAGGTGAAATAACACATGTAAAGAGCTTCAGTTGTTACTCATGGTGCCTGTCATGTACCGCTATGCTGGACTTCACCACAATGCCTGAGATGACTCCCTCAACTACCCCTACTCCCAACACCTCATCCTGCAACCCTCTGTGGCCAAATCCCAATGTCCTTCCTATTCCTAAGCCTTGAACCCCCAAAGACTTAACGGTCATGAATCAGCTTACCATGAAGTCAAGTCACGTCAGTGACGTATAGACTTGGAGGGTCCAGGCCTTAGGGCTTAGTGACATTGGGATTTAGCCTATATTCCTGCTCATACTCATCCCTCTCAGCTACATTTTCTCCTACCTTTGTACCCCATCATTGCATTGTGTGAGTCCCCTGGCTCTGTCTTTGTTAGTCCTTTAGTACTAGGCCCCAGGTCATGCATGCTGTCTTTGTAGTTTTGGAAAAGGAGTCCATGATTCTGTAGTTGTGATACAACACTTGACGCATTTCTCGTCGCATTTCTTCACTTGCCCACTGTGTGGCCACAAGTACTGTGGCTTGCCTGCAGCACTTAATTGTCAGCTTTCAAATTATTATTATTATTATTATTATTATTATTTGTTGTATTTTCCCTGAAAAGAATTAGTTTCTCTGCATTTGCATTTTATTTACTCAACTGTAACTGTTGGCAAGCATAAGGGTATGGGTAAAAAAAACTTGTTTGTCAATTGATTATTGAAATGTTTACCTATTTTTACGTCTGTATTAGACATTTTCTTTGCAAATCTATTGTTCGATTGAATTGTAAATGAAATAAGGAGATGGTACACATCCGTCATTTTATACAGCCAACACCATCGTTAGATGGATTTACTGCACATTTTTATGATACATAATCAACTATATTTAAATATATAGACATATAGTAACACACAGATTCTTTAAAGTGGAAAATCTTTTAAAGGAAATGTCTGCAGGAGTAATTTATATTGCATTTTGTTTCTTTTGAAATGCCACTTTTTTGAAAGGTTTCCCTTTTGCTTAAGGTAATGCAAGGCAAGTTTTAGCCTTATTAATGTTATTATCATTAGTTTTGTTTTTTTCTGAATGCCGTTGTTTCTTGAGTGGATTCTATTTGTTTTATTTGGTCTATCTGTTCTTGCACTGGCTTGTTCTAAGGCCTGTTCTCACATGTGGGACAGTGTGATGTCAAGAAAGGGAGGTTGGAGAAATGTAATTGCATGCTAAAATATTCAATAAAAACACACCAAATTGAATGTGTCATTGCTGTTTTGTACACAGCCTAATGGTTTCTAAAATATACCATATAAGAAGTGTCAGATTTGTCACACATCTACTAAGCACTATATGCCTGACACCATCTTGTGGTTATAAGCGTTATTGCATTTTTTTCAACACTTTTTTTTTTTCCTGGAGTGCCTGCTCAGTAGGTTAGCATGCATGCATATGGCATGCTGAGGACTTGTAGTGTAACAATGTTTTTGTTATGTTATTTTATTATAATAGATTACACCTAAGCCTGACAGGAATTTCAGCATACCAGTTTTTGCAATGCCAGTGACCTCAGATATTCCAATAAAATATCTGCAGTTACAGTTGTATTCTGGTGAGTTGCAAATCATGGTGTTGTACTGGAATAATTAACAAATTATTAAACAATGAGAACTGAAAGTACACAATATAGTACATTTCTATCATGAAATGGCCGCCTGCAGAGCACAGAGGGCCTTTGACACGAAAGGAAGGAAACTTGGAAGGTTGATTGCCTCCACCAATGGACATTGTGTAATGAACATGTTCATGGGAGGGAGCTACAGTATTTCAAGCGGAAACCTGGAGAAGTTGGCTGTTGTGTAACTACAGCTTGAGCCTACTTTTTCATCTGTTCCATCCAGTGGTGTAAAGGGATGGCAAGAAACAGCATAACGTCCTATAGATAATAAGTGATCTTTCATTATTTACCATATTTAAGTCTGTGTGGCCTAGAACAAGTAGGCAATTTAAGTTTGTGTATAATATGCAAGTGCAAAATTTGTTATTTGTTCAAGAATGTAAAATCAATCAAATTTAATCCTCAAAGTCCCTGTGAGCTCAAATGTGAAAAGGCCAAATGCAAAGATAACAGAACTGACCTGATTAGGAATTCTCACACAGTTCTATATGTTGCAGTTGAAAAAGACATTTGCTGTTAAAATAAAACTATATCCACCCAAACACTAAAAATGTTCTGCTTTTGTGTGGCATCATATCTATTTTTAAGTGACAGCTGCCCCTCACATTTAAAGACTTCTCAACTCTGCGCATGCGTTGTTCAATCGGGGTTTGGTTTGTGTTTACAGCAGCCCGAGTTCTGTTGCTGGTTAATGTAATACGTTACGATGTTATGTCAACCATCTTCGGAATAAACGTACGTCGTGGACACAGGTACTACAGTTTTATTTTGTCAAATTTCGTAATTCAGCTAATTGTAGTTTCTTCAGTAACCATTGAAAGACTTAAACAACCGATAAAAATGTTCCATGGGATGTGCTAGCTGGCTAACCAGAGCTCTGCACCAGCCTGCTAGCTACTGCTAATAACACTAACGTTAGCGTACTAGCCAGCCATTCTCATTGACGTTAGCTTGAAAGCTAACAGCTCAGTAATAAGCATTGGTTAACGTTCAGCTCAGCAACCGTGTTTGCCTTTGCAGCATAGGCCAGGTGTTCTGTACTGTGTCGCTGCCGATCTGACAGTGTGTTTTATTTCAATTAGCAAATATTACTTGAATGTTTCATGTTAGCTTGTTATGCTACGAATGGTAGTGATTGCAATGGGACATACTATTGAACAATAACCCTAGTGAATAAACATGCAACCGAACGACTCGTCTGTTTACATGTTGGCTTTCCAACGTTGTCTGTCATGCTGTCTAGTGGGTAAGGCAGCTAACGTTAGCCATCTCTGTAAGTGTAATGGTAGCTAATGAGTTGTTTAGCTCGCTAGCTGTGTTGCTGCATAGCAAAGAAAAACTAGAACTGGGATTCATAATGTTAATCAGTTGTTTGCTATTCAGTGTTGTTTAAAACATGCAACTGTTCGATTAGACTCGCAACGTTATAGTAAATGATTATTATCTACACGTTAGACACTTAGTATTGCAGCGACTTTGTGTTAAATGCCGTTTTTAGATGACCAACGTTCATACCACAAGCTGCGCTAATCAGCCCTCCAGCTGGGTAGCTAACTTAATGTTAACAGTTCATTATCTGGTTGCCAGACGGCGAGATTAATTTTGCGTGCATGGATTGCTAAGTTAGTTTACCATGCCTGCAGTGCAGTTTTGAAAATGTATGTTGACTTTCTTCCTATCTTGTCAGATGAGCATTTCGTTCACAGTGAGTCACTGGCCTCCTGTTAATTGGTGAAAGCACTGAACTAGCAACATACCCATCAGTTATCCGTGCAGCTATTCGTGAAGCTATCTGTGATTGATGATAAACTGATATAACCTAGGTCGTGCAATACGAGCAATTACTGTGATGCATGTCTCGATGTCGGAAAAGACCTGATGATCCTATCAATGCTTGCTGGCAATACATGAGAACTCTGGGATGCCATGGCTACAGTAAGCTTTAATTGAGCGATTCAGTGTGTAGTGGGCCTTCAGTTTCATGATCTTTTACTGAGATCTAGACGATTTCTCCATTGGTGCTCAGTTTTTGTTTTCACTAATAACCTGAACGTGCTCTTTAGATTAATTCTATCATAATGTACTTTGCCGAATGTTGTTCACAGTAAGCAGTTTGGCAGTTGGAATGATGGTGTGATTCTTCATCAGAGAAAAAGATTGAATAGAGGATTGGTTGAAGCCATACTGAAAACATAAAACACTGTTATGTTTAAAATCAGCCGTCACAGTTCAGAGAGAACAAAGTTATAAAAGACCTGTCACACCCTCCCGTACCTGTGTTGTGCAAATATTTACTCAAAGTCAAGTAGAAGCAAGAGAAAGGCGCAAAACACAGTTGGGGAGGGAAGGAGGGAGAGAGAGAGAGAGAGAAGGAGGCAAAGTGAGAATAGAGTGAATAGAAAGCACAAGAGCATGTTTTCAAAGCAGGTGTGCAAGCATGGCCAAAGTTGAACTAGGCTATCCAGCGGCTCTTTGATAGTTGATCTCTTAATATCCCATCGACTCAGTGTGGAGCATGTAAGCTATTCCCCGGAGGTTGTCAAACAGATGGCTGCTGCTGCAGCACAGCTTGCCTGCTGTTTTTGTCCAGAGACCTGACACTGAGTTGGAGGGGTTTGAGTGCCCACTCACTCGATGTGTATGTCGGGACACCCTACCCACACGTGTGCTTATATGGAGACCTAGAACGAGTGAGACACATTAGCGCTTTGGACTCATGTCAGGCGGGGTGGTATTTGGATGTTTTGAAGTTAAAGCTGAAGCATTGTGCACATGAGTTGACTCTGACTTTGATTTGCAAGCCCAACTCAACCAATGCGTTGTGGCATGTCCACCATCGCCTTATGTAGAGGTTTCGCTTGATGCTTATCAGTCACCCAGCTCAACAACAACCAGTTTCTCTTCCTCTCTCTCTCTTACTGTCTCTCATTTGTTGTCTCCCCCCCCCCCCCACACACATGCATCTGCCTGTGTGTGTGACACCCACGACCTGTCCTCAGTTCACCTGCACTCTCTCAGACACACACTCTCTCTCTGTCTCACACACTCAGCAGAAATGCTGTTGTCATGTGCCTGACTGCATGGTGTTTCACTGCATGCGAGAGGGCTCAGGTGGCTTGTTGGAATTACAGCTGCCTAAACTACCGCACCCCCCCCCCCCCCCCCACTCAATTTGAGCAGGGAAGCTGAAAGTACAGGGACTGTGTCTCTCTTGTGAACAAGTACTCACACACACACACACACACACACACATATACACACACATGCTACACACAGTCACGATTTTGTGCAATGGGAGAAATTCCAGTGGTCTAGAATGAAAAGTGTGGTAAAGAGAGATGGGTGGGGATACAAAGCCACATCACACTGGTGCAGGACTGTGTGTGTGTGTGTGTGTGTGTGTGTGTGTGTGTGTGTGTGTGTGTGTGTGTGTGTGTGTATGTATGTGTGAGACCCTGTGCTCTGCCCATGTGCTGCGCTTCAAAGCTCTTCTCTTCCCCTGCTGACTGTGATGGCTGTTGTCCCAGCCTGACAGTGAGAAACTGTGAAAGAGGAGTTAGGCTGCTATCCCCTCTTGTCAGGCCAGTCCATAGTCTCTGTGAACAGGTTTGGTTGCATGGAAGGAAAGAAAGAAAGAAAGAAAGAGAAAGCAGAATGAAAAGATTGGGGTTACCATGGCAGCGGAACAGCTGATTGCAGTTCTGGAGGAAGAAAGAATGCTTTTTTCTCACTCTGTAGCTACCCCCCCCACGCACACACACACACACACACACACACACACACACACACACACACACACACACACACACACACTCTGTAGCTACCACACACACACCCCACACCACGTCTCCCTCCCATCCTCTCTTTCTCCCCTTTCCTCCATCAGCCTCCTCCTCTCTTCCTTCCCTCCAAAGACAAAGACGAAGGGATGGAGAGAGAGAGAGGAGTGAGAGAGTGTGAGAGTGCGATGGAAACATTAGCTAGTGTTTCGCCCAGCGCCCCTCTGGTGTCGGCGGCCTTCTCTGTTTGGCCGCAGTGTCCCGGGGCAGAGGCAGGAAACGCATCACAAGGCCCCCATTATGATCCGCCAGTGGGGGCCGTAGAACAGAGGGGCACTGTGAGGTGGCATGCAATACTGCTCTTGGGTCGGTTGTGTGTGTGTGTGTGTGTGTGTGTGTGTGTGTGTGTGTGGTGTGTGTATTTAGACAGCCTTTATTTGGGTTTTACGCATCAATTTCCTGGCAGTTTCGTGCATGCTTTCAGCAGGTAGGCTATCGTGCATTAAATATTTTATCAGTGTGTCCAGTCAGTTGGGTGATGCATGATGATACACCTGAAATCATCTTCAACTTCTTACTTTCTGACATTCATACTAAGTATGGAATATTGAGTGAATTTTAAGTGGCTGCTCACCCCCAAACCCCCATCATCCTGCACAGGGGCCTGCTTACAAAGCCAGGCTGACCTTATAAGGATGGGCTGGCTAGATCGATGCTTGTTCTCAGGCCTGGGATGAGACGTTTTGATTCACAGTAACTAGGCTAATTTAATGTTGCTTCTGGCAGCTGTTCTTACATGAGCCTTGGTGACTCAGAGAGCTCTTTGGCTTAACCCCCTTTGATCTCAAGGCGGCTCAAATTCCCAGGTGATGTCGTCATTATCGGACTCTAGGCCTGGGACCAGTAGAACCAAGAGTGCACACAGAGGAATTGGCCTAACACACCCAATCTATTGATCACAATCCCACTGACTTATTAGGCTGTTGCCATTCAACTAGCAGAGGTTTGTCCCTATGGGATCTTGTAGTACAAGTAGGGTCTACTTTGCTGAGGTGAATCTCAGAGACTTGGTGCTGTGAGCGTCGTTGTTTGCCTGAGCTGCAGAACGTATTATAGACATAAGTTATAGGTGTGCTTGGTCTTAAAAGGTCTTTGTAATGCTCTTTCTTCAATGTCAATCAACCTTTATCATCATTTAATACTAATAGGGATGTGGTGTCACTAGTTAACTACAGACCATTTCCTCTTGTGGTCAGCACAGGACAGGAAGCATGGCAAAACAAGTGACCTATGGCCTTTGTAAGGACTACAAAGGCGGCATCTATATTATTGCATTTTCAAATGAAACCGAAACGACTCTGTTGTGGATGCACTCCTTATCCATACTAATCCACTGGTTTCAGAATAATGATCCGAAGGCGCTTTCTGCTTTGGGCTCATCTAAAAAATGTCTGCAGAGCGAAAATGCAATAAAATGAAAACTTGTGCTGCGATTTGTCATTTTCCAGTCACATGACTCGTTCATGTGATCCTTGCAGCGAAGACTGGGGAAAAAAACTTTCCATTATTAATTTTCCATTATTATAAATGTTAGCAGCACGAATATCAAATTAGAAATGTTGTTAACCTCACTGTCTATGCTGACAGCAATTTATATGCTACCACCTTCAGCAGGACTCTCTGGAGGAGGAGATAACAGGCCCTTTCACACTGACAAAGATCCCGCAATTATTACCTGAATTTCGTGTGTTGCCTGTTCCTTTCACACTAACCCACTTTGGGGTTGGGTGTCCACTCGACCCGCCTCGGACCCTAGTATCAAAGCTAAGGCATGTTCAGTATGAAAGGTAAGCCAAATCTGATCCATGGTTATCTGGTTGACAACCATCGACAGTGCAACCTTGTTTGCTTGTTGAGGAAGTGTATTCATGTCAGCGTCGTGTAGTTTCACTGTGGTTTCATGGAGGCTACCTTAGAAAACATGAATAAGCTAATGAGCTTCATGTCAAGGGATATTGACAGTATGGCAAGGAAAACTAACTGCTTGTCCAGGGTTGTTGTACAGCTAGCACACATAACATTATTATAACACTATCTGCAGTAAACAAAAAAAATGTCCACCATTACCAGTATTTCAGTCATATAGGCACAGGTTACAGACCAGCAGATTGTGTAGCTAAAAGATTCGTTTATTGGCTTTCTACAAAAAAGTATCATAAGCTTATTGAGTCTAAACGGCTCTGTAGAGCTACCTCTACTGACTGGCTTGCACAGCTCGTCCTCCTCAACTCTCCAACATGGGAACTTGGCTTTAGGCAGATAATAGTCCTTGCTTTTTTTACACTGCCTGACCTGCAGTTTTGAGATGTAGAGGGTTCCAGTGTGACAAGGCCTACTGTATCTCAATAAGACATTCCTGGTTAAACAAAGGATAGATAAAATTAGTAATAGTAATAGCAATCTTCTTCTACAATACTAAAGTGGTGAAATATGCAGAGGTAAACTACCATTTCACCAGTGTAAATGGGCGTGTACTGTCCAGAGTAACGTGCAGAGAACCCTCCATAGAGACTGATTCCAGACCTGTGTGTGGACGTAGATCAAATCTGTTCTGTAAACCGCAGATGCGTTCGATTGCGGTTTAATGTGTACGTCGTGTTGTCAGTTGATGAGGAAAGAAAGTACACACACACACACACACACACACACACACACACACACACAAATGTGTGCAAATATCGGTTTGCTTTTCAAGAATGGTCAGGCTTCCGGATGTTGAGAAATAAGAAACTTACTGGATGTCAGCTCCTATTAAAACAAGTTGGCCACTGGATACCTATTTGATCAGAGACCTAGTAAGTTGTTTGCTGCCTTTTTCACAGTTTCAGCATCAGTTTTTTTTTTCTGGTTTATTTTGTTCTCCTTTCTTGTTGTAGACTAGTCAGTTAGCTTGTGGAGCCAATATTGCTGCCTCCCCAAATGAAGACGCAATAATACTATATCCATTTTTGGGCACTGACTCCTACCAGCAGTGTTTGGGGCTCGTAGGCGCCACTGGAATTGCAGCACGTTCATCATTGCACACGCACGGACACACACGCACGGACACGCACGCAAGTGAAAGAAGTGGGCCAGGCCTTAGATGTGCAGCGCATCACAGCATCCCTTTATCAGCGAGTTTAGTGACACAGCTGTGTACTCTTTCATGTCATCATGAGACATTTACCTCCTCCGAGCACTCAGCTGTTTGCAGGCAGGCGTTACCAATGAAACATGAACATGAAATTGAAACTTCGATATCCCCTCAGAAAACATCCTGAGGAAGAGAAATATATATATAACCAAGCCCTTCCTGCACAGTAAGTCACTTCAAATAAAATGAAAATAAATGCTAAATGAATCAAAATAAGCCACATTCCTGTGTCCAGATCGTCTGTCCGGCTTTGAGGCCTGTGGGCAGGTTTATTTCCGTTGAAAGGGAGTGCACTGACTGAATGACTGACTGGCTGGCTGGCTGGCTGGCTGCGTGCTGAGCGTTCCTCACTCTCTTCTGTGAGTGTGAGATGTCCGCAGGGAGCTTCAGGCTGAGCGTGAGGGATCGAAAGCTCCTCTTCCTCCTCCAGAGTCTAAATTGAGTTGAGTTCACCAGCAGCAAGAAAGAGCCTCCGTAATGCACTGCTGATGGATGGAACCCTGTCTGTGGCGGTTTCCCTCAGTCACACACACACAAACCTACACACTGCTGGCACAAATAGCCTACACTCTCACTCATATACACACACACACACACGTGCATTACAATGCAGTTATAAAAGCGTGAATGAAATGAAGGCTGAATGAAGGATGGCTGGCCAAGCAAGTACTAGTGAGGGCTCTCTTGCCACTAGTGTTGTAGGCTTTAGCTGAACTTAAAGGAAACGACTCCTTAGACTCCGTATTCTGTAAAGCCAGGCAGCAGATAAGCTCACTGGCAGCACATCTCAATCAGCTTCCTCAGCTGTCCTCCACGCCCCCCATCCCCCACGCCTGTTTCCCCATGAGTTCTAAACATGAACAGCTACACATACTAGGGTTAGATCTTTGGCCTGTCTGTACACAGTAATGGACCTCATGAATTTCTCATTGGATTTTAAATGTTTGCAAGTGTGAGAAGATGTAGAGGGCGTGTCTTGTGTCATTGTGAACAGAAGGGTAAAGTTGTTCTATAATTCCGCAGAAGTTTTTAACTGAGGAGTTTCATAAGTCAGGAGTTATAGTGGTGAATAATAACAGTAATAACATAACATCTAATAATAATAGTAATGACAGTAAATAATAGTCTAATAGTAATAGGCCTAACAGTAAATTAGCAAGTGTAAAAAAAAGATGAAACAAAAGTGTCATGGAAGCCACAACTAACCACTGCAGTCTAATGTGTAAGGCAAGTTAATGCAATCTGGAGAGATTTCTTTATTTGACTAGTTCAAAAACAGTTTCTCAGGATGCAGAATGTCATTGTCCGCTAATATTTAGCCCTTTGACCCTCAGTCTGTGCATCTTTTCTGTCCAGTCTCTCTCTCTCTCCCTCCCTCTCTCCCTCTCTCCCTCTCACTCTCCCTCTCCTTTTCCCTCTCCCTCCCCCCGTTAAGAGACTAATGGAGACCCAGCATTTTCCCTGTTTTAGAAATGTTTGATTTGAATAATATGCCTCACTGGAGCTTTTGAGCATATGCAGCTTTAAAGTACATGATGTTCTCGACAGCATCCCTGTGTCTTTCTGTGTGCATTGTGCATACGGTGCATAGAAATAGTAACCTCATGTAACTTGGAAAATTTGAATACTTGATATTTTTAAGTTTTATAGTGTATTGAAATCTTTGTGTGGGACATGCACTTTATTTATGTTTATGTGTTGGTGTGTGAGTGAGAGAAGAAGAGAGATAATGTAGAGTTGCAATGGTTTTTCACTCTTATACTGTAATGTCACTGGGATAATGAGCTCATGAGCTCAAATTAGTCTATACTTACACATACACACCATTGTCCTGCAGCCAGAAGTGTCTGCCCACTTCCTGTTCGGCACCTCCCCACTCCTCTGGTCTGTCTGCTGTGCCTCCATCACTCCCCCCCCATCCCGCCACCAGCCTCCTCTTCCTGTCCGTGCCTGGCGTCTCATTCTCCCTCTTTACCTCCCCCCTCTCTCTGCTTCTCTCTCCTCATCTCCCCCCTCCCTCTGTCTCGCTCTCTTTTTGCTCTCTTCCTCCCTCTCTCTCCCTCTACCTCCTTTTCTTTGCACACTCTCTTACCTCCCTCCTTCTCTCTCTCTCCCTCTCCACCACCATCTGTATCTCCTCTTCCTGTCTGTGCCTGATGTCACTCTCTCCCTCTCTTGACATTCATTCCTCTCTCCCTCTGTCTCCCTCCTCTTCTTGTGAAGTGCATCTGCTAGTCTGTGTGTTTACGACTTGGAATAAAGGAAATTGAGACCCTGTCTACTGTGTAATGAAATGAAAAAGGTCTTTAGTGCTAATGGCAACTAAGCTGTTTCCTTTAGGCATTACAGAATGGTCTGTGTGAACAATAACTTTGTGTGTATGTGTGCATGTGTGTGAAAGAGAGAGAGAGAGAGTTTCAGGATGCCAGTGGTTCTGAGGTCAGTTGTTCCTTGAAGGAAGTGTAGCACAATAGCCCCTGTCAGGCAGGTTTGTTTGTCATTTGAATATTACTATGGCGATGATGAAGCGGTCCTTCAGTAGGTTTGCAGTTCAGGTTATGCACCACCACCACCATCATAAACACTCTTCTGTGCCGTTGTCACACACACAGACACACACACACACACACACACAGACACACACACACACACACACACTCTGGTCTGCTCTCAGGGGCACTTTTGTTTTCACATTGCCATGGCATCACATTACATCTCCTGCTTAGTCTGCAGCACTCAGCTGAGATTCTGCAGCCCTGGGGCCAGTGGAAGCAGTAGAACAGCCAGCACAGCCAGTAGAACAGTAGAACTGCCTCTCTATCTCTTTTATGTTTCTGTACCCACCTCCTCTGTCTCTTTCTCTCCATCCTCTCTCATTCATCTCTCCCTATCTATCTTCTCTTTCTTTAGCTCTGGTTCTTTCTCTCTCCGTCTCTCTTAAATACATGTCACACTATCACTGTCTCACTCTCTCTCCCTCCCTCCCTCCCACTGTCTCTCTCTCTCTCTCAGGCTCTCTCATTCTCTCTCCTTCCTCCGAGTTTCTCTCACTGTCTTTAATCCAACGCTCTGACAGAACTGTGTCTGTCCCCTGGCCTCTCTCGCTGTCCCTCTCCCCTCTCGCATCCTTTCACTCTCTTGTGTGAACCCAGTGGCCTGGTGCTGTGACTAGAGCTGGGTTGGTTTAGTGACCTCTACTGGTCACTCTCCTGTAATGGCACCTATTAGGGCTCGAGAGTGTCCCCTGTTGGTCATCAATGACAATGAACTGTTTGTAACCTCAGCTGGCCACCACACTACTTGTATTAGAACTAGACCTGTATGGTTGATTGTTTCTAGAATCTTCATTCAGCATTAGAGTTAAAATGGCTTCTCATGCTCGCTCCCTCCCTCATTGCTTTTCTTTGATTTTTTTCTTCTTCTTTTTTTGTTTTTGTTTGTTTGTTTGTTTGTCTTTGTTTCTATTCCAGGTGATTTTACTCATTTAAAACCTCATTCATGAATGCGCCTGAAGGCTTGGTTTAGCAGTCATGGATGACAAGGCCTCGGTCGGGAAAATTAGCGTGTCGTCCGACTCGGTGTCCACCCTCAACAGTGAGGACTTTGTGCTGGTGTCCCGGCTCGGGGACGACACGCCGTCCACTAATAACGGTAGCGATGACGAGAAAACAGGACTCAAGGTAAGATTAGACTAAGACTCAAGACTCAAGCTAAGATGGGCTGCAGGGTTGTACCATGTCTTACACTATCAGTGGTGTATATGTGGTGTCTGTTAATAGAGACAGATGTCTAGTCTTTTGACTTGGTCTCTTACCTTTCAGGCCATCCTCACCTGTCCAGAGCACCTTCATGTCCCCATGTTTATGTGTCATGTACATCAGCATCAAGCATGTGTAGGCTTGCTGCCATTTTGTTTTGTTTAGAAGCTTTTAGGCCTTTTGAACATCAAGGAGCACTCATGGATCACCACAGTCACTACAGTGCAGCATTGCTGTGGTTCAAGAATTTAACTTGTGTATCACACACACACACACACACACAAACACACACACAAACACACGCACAGACGCACGCACGCTCGCTCGCTCGCACACTCATACTTTATGACTCTCTTTCCCTCTCTCAATCTATTTTACACACACACTTGACATACGTAGAGTACATGCTCATTACAGGCAGACAGCTGGCTCTGCTCATTAAATTTGTCTGGTCTGAACCAATGCAACCATAATGAACTCTTCAACCTCACCGTCTGTGCTTATCTATATGTATGCCATCCATTTAGCACAGACATGTGAGAGTGTGTGTGAGAGTGTGTGTGTGTGTGTGAGAGAGAGTGTATGACATCTACCTGTTAAGAGGTCCTAGAGCAATGTTAATTACACCTCTGTGCTGATGGCAGCCGTGCTGTGAATTCTAGAGAGGGAGGGTTTGGTTAAGGGTGTCAGTGTGTCTCTGTCCTGTGCATGGAGGACCATGCGGCTCAGCCCTCCCCCTCGGCTCCCCCCTGCTCTCTCACATACATCGCCAGGCAAATAAAATGAGGCAAGCCTTTTGTGGTTTTATGACTTGACTTGACTTGTTTAACAAACACGGTTAATAATAATAATAATAATAATATCTATACTTTTTGATTTTCACAAATAGAATAATTGCAAAGAACAAGCTATCCCTCTTTTAGACTTGGTACAGACTATTGCATACACTTTATTAGACAAGAAAAGGGATCATAAAACTCAGTAGTCGTGTTATAAATTGTGTTTGCCTCACTTTTTTTTTTTTTTCCTGGAAGTGTATATGTCACCTAAATAGAAATTACATGTACAGCTATGCTAGTATACAGGTTTAAAATCCAAACACACTTGCATTTTAACATTCTTTTTAATACAGTATCATATGGTTACACATTTTAATCAAAGATACTTGTATCATACAGCATCATAGTTTGACAGTTCCCCTCTATGGTTATTCGCTTCTATCAGGGTGTCCATGCTAGACATCGAACCTGTTCACTTTGTTATTGTGCTATAATGCGGTAACAAGAAGACTATGTAGAGAGATAGTCATATATAAACATATCCGTGGCCATCAAGTCTGTCAGTAAGTCTCATAGTATGTTGTGGTAAATTCACCAAGATCATTGAGGAAGACGGGATGCACACAGTTAACTTTGAAGAGGAGGAAATGCAGCTGCGTTTATTTTGGCGCGCTATGAGATGGAGTAGTGTCTTAAATAATGTGCACAACCTGGGTAGTAGCACTCTCTCTCTGTTTCACTCTCTCACTGCACTCCATCCTTTCATTCATCGGTCCTGTTTTTTTTTTCTCCTACGGATCCTCTTCCCCAACGCTGCATCCCTCAGAGAGATTTGTGTTTGTGCGTGTCGTTTGACTCGTTGCTAGTGTTTAGAGTGTAATGGAGATGTGTGTGTGTGTGTGTGTGTGTGTGTGTGTTTGCGCAGTGGTTGCTGCTGCAAGGTTAAAAGGAGGTCTTAGCCAGTGGAGAGTGTGGTGGTTTGGCGGTGCCTGCAGGTGGGGAAACTGATACTCTTATCGGGAGGGAGAAGCCAAGCCCTCGCAAAGCTCTATGATCTCTCTCTCTCTCTCGCTCTCTCTCTCTCTCTCTCTAGCAACAAAAAATCTCTCTCTCCCCGTCTCCCACGCACAGACATACAACGACACTCACTCAAATGCACAACAGAAGACAAATTAACATGCTCAAACACAGACTAGAACACACACACACACACACAGACACGCATGGACGATCACACACACACTCATACAGACACACATGCATAGAGACTCGGAGCACACATGCACAAACCTACTGTTAGCTATTCTACCATGTTACCTACCACTGTCAGCTGTTCTGTTCAGCCACTCTGTCCTCGTCTTACTGAACACTCCCATCACTCTTCACGAGTTTCCTGAGGTGTCCATCAGTTAACCTGCAGTTCATTCATTTACCATTACACTCTGAAAGCTTGATACTTCCAACCCCACCCACACTGCATTGCTGTTTTCCATAGCCTCACTCACTCACTCACTCACTCACTCACTCACTCACTCACACACACACACACACCACACACACACACACACACACACACACACACACACACACACACACACACACACACACACTCACACTCACTCCATCATCATCATGCCTGCATGACCGATTCCTCTTCAGGCAGATGCATAGAGGGGTGTTAGATTCTTCCAGAAGTCCACTCTCTCTTCCTTCCTTAGAAATGCCCTTGTGCATCATCATGTCTTGCATCTGCTGCAGAAGCACAGTTATTGTAGAACTGTTCAACAACCACTAGAGGGCACTCTTATCCCTCTGTTAAGGGGTTGGTGTAGTTTTTAGACTTCCCCTTTGTTGGACATAGTGTCACTCTTTTTTTCCTTCCTGACTGAATAACTCTCATTGTGTCCTTTTTTCTGGGAAACAATACTGACCCTAACAAGTACTCAGCTTCTCAATTCTTACTGTTCATACATGTAACTTAATGTCCCTGTCTTTCCCAAATTCATATACACACACACACACACACACACACACACACACACACACACACACACACACACACACACACACACATACACACTCACTCACTCACTCACTCACTCACACACACACTCACACTCTCTCTCTCTCTCTCTCTGTCTCTTTCTCTCTCTTTCTCTTTTGCACACACACACACACACACACACACACACACACAAACACACACACACACGCACAGACGCACAACTCCCCTTCATCCTGCCAGAGGTAGAATGGCGCTGTAGGGGGATGGCTCTAAATGTGTTGTTTGTCATGCAGGTGATTTCTGAGGAAGGGGTGCGCTTGAAGGTTAGTCTTTCTCCCTCTCTTCTGCACCATCTCTCCTTTCTCTCTCGCTCTCTCTCTGTGTCTCTCACACACACACACCCATTCTGTGCTGTGACTCTGTGGTGACACTGTTTGTGCTCTTTGTGTCTCTTTTTGAAGCCAGTCTCTGCTCCGATTTCTTCAGTCATGTCTAGTGATTGCTGTATTTGACCTCCTGTGCAACAGTGTTTAGTTCTCCTCGCAGACAGGGGGCGCTAGTAGGACACCTACAGTGCTGTGCTTCTAATTTCTCTAGCTGCAAATGTAGACTGCCACTTCCCCACATCATACCTTTTACTTGTCAATGAGTGTATTGTTTTGTGTGTGTTCTCTTGTATTTAAGCTGCCGGCGATCTCTGGCCACACACACACACACACACACACACGCTTGTCTGTCTTTTGTTCCTTCCCTAGATCCTCTCTCTGCTGTATGTTAGCCCCACACTGATTTAGAATAAAAAGAGATTTCAACAGAAGACCCCCTCAAAAGTCAAATCAGTCCACCATTTCCTGTGTGCTCATGCCGTTTGTCCTAGAGCTGATAAGTGCACCACTATTGGTGCTCTGTGAGGGTTGTGATCTTCTCTCAGGGTGGAGCAAACATCAACAGTCCACCTCACACACGCTGTACTCGCCAGCCTAATCTCAATCAACTCTGATTGGTTAATTTAAGATTTTTGATCCGTCACTTCCCCAATCACCATTTTGGAAGACAGCTCAGATCCTGAGAGCTTCCAATCAGCTTCCTGGGCTCTGGTGATTAAGATGAGATCGTGGAGATGATCTGAGTGGCCCAGAGGAGCTCTGTGATATTCTTCTTTTGTGGTGTCTTTGGTGTCCTACAGCCAATCTGTGCATTGATGTTGTGACTTTTGCCTCTGAAGATTTGCTTGCGTTTGATGCTGTGACTCACTGTGTGTGGTGTGTGTTTGTGTTTGTGTTTGTCTGTCCGTCTGTGTCTTGTCTGTGTGTTTTGTGTGTATGTACTGGCCTGTGTCCTACTTTGCATGTGTTGTGTTGGATGTTGGTGTAAACATGTATGTGTATGGACATGCATGTTTGCTTGTGTGTGTGTGTGTGTGGTGTGTGTTTTCAGATTGTGGGGAACGGCAGTGAGCAGCAGTTGCAGAAAGAGCTGGAGGATGTTCTGATGGACCCGTCGGTTGCCGAGCTGGCGGGAGGAGGTGGGGGCGACATGGCTGCCGGGGATCATGGGTACCTTACTACAGTGGCCCCACCTCCTCGCCAGAGCCCCACCCCTCCCAGCAGTGCCCCGCCCAGTGCCCTGCCCAAATTGGAGATGGTGCTGCCTGTCCAGTCGTCTCAGGAGAGCCAGCTGAATGAGCAATCATACAGGGGTGGGCACAGTGTACAAGAAAACGCGCGCGCGCACACACACACACACACACACACACACACACACACACACACACACACACACCACACACACACACACACACGAGTAGGCAAGCTAAACAGGAACTTACTTACTGAAAAACTATTTCTGAACATTACATAATGTTGTTTGCTGTGTTTATTTGAGCCGTTTCAAATTATGAATGTGCCTAGTTAAGCTTTCAAACAAAAGGCACTTTTGTGATCAGGCCTCTAGACTGCTATTGAAATGGTTGCAAATGAAACCATTTTTTGAAAACCTTCTTTCTGCGTTTCTTAGTTATGTTAACACAGTTTTAGCATCTTACAGATGAATCACGTAGTTCATTTGCACAAAGACTTGATTAAAAAGCCAACATGTTTGCCAGTAATGTGAAGAGATAAAGTACCCTAAACCAAACCTGCTCTGTGATGGTTCATCACACCTGAATGGTGAAAAACAAATTTTGAAAAGGACCTAGATGAGCAGATTTTGGTCCATTTTTTTCGTGGTTTCCATCTTGTCTGTGAAATAAAATGAGAGAGTTAGCATAACTAAAGTTACAGTTACAAGCTATAAATGAGATTTTGTGATCTGTGGTTTTTTAGAAGTATCATCAAAAGGGTGTCACAAAAGGTTAGCCGTAGGCTCTGTATGTTTAGTTTAGTACCCAGTGTGTCTGTTGAGAACAGCTTACAGACATAAGTAAACTTGTGTGTGTGTGTGTTTGTGTCTGCTTGTGCGTTTCTGTGTGTGTGTGTGTTAGACGAGTCACCGGAGGCAAGCCCCAGCACCCCAGTGCCAGATGAAGACAGCGTGGTGTTCAGCAAGCTGACTTATCTGGGCTGTGCGTCGGTCAACGCCCCCCGCAGCGAGGTGGAGGCACTGCGCATGATGAGCATCCTCAGGAGCCAATGCCAGCTGCCCCTCGACGTCACACTCTCTGTGCCAGGGGTCTCAGAGGGCACTGTCAGGTACACACACTCATGCACATACACACAGACATGTACAAGTGCATCCTATGAAGGCAGTACCAGCTTCCTGGGTATGTCACACTGTTTGTGCCAGGGGTTCTGGAGGGCAGCATCAGGCATACACACATACATGCATACATATGTATATGTACATTCACACCTATCTAGTATACTGCAGAGATCCTTAAATATATTTTCCCATTTGGAATTATTTGGAACTATTTGAAACATTAATGCTGTTGTATATTTCCAAACTGCCAAGTCAAGTAGCCTGATCAGATTTCCACATTGTCTAACTTGGTTGTCTTGTGCTGTTTCTGTCAGGCTGCTGGATCCCCAGACGAGCACAGAGATCGCCAACTACCCCATCTACAAGATCCTCTTCTGTGTGCGCGGCCATGACGGCACACCAGAGAGCGACTGTTTCGCCTTCACCGAGAGCCACCACAACACCGAGATCTTCCGCATCCACGTCTTCCGCTGCGAGATCCAGGAGGCGGTAAGTCACTAGTTATCTCCCATCAGTTAAACAGACAGCCAGTCCATGACATAGTTATTTGACAGGGTCACCACCACTCACAGAGCTGTTTGAGCGCTGCATTTTTCAAGTCCAGATAACCTCATATGCACTGTCAGTAAACACCTTCACATCTTTTCATCTTTGCATGAAGATTATCTTGCAAAACAAGTCTGACAATCGTTCTTTCTCACAGACTTGTTTACTCAGATTAGTCAAAGAAAAGTCAGATTAGTCTGAATTGAATCTCTGCCTCTAAAATAGGGCTGAGTGCTTGGTGGTAACATAGTAGGGTGGTAACATCGTTAAGAAGCCCAGCTAGCATTCTAGTGGGCCGAAAGTGATGGGTTCTAATCTCGTCTGCCACCACTGTGCCCATAAGCGAGGCACTTTACCCTCCAGTTACGTCAGAGGAGATTGCCCCTGAAATAGTTGACAAATGTAAGTCACTTTGGACGAAAGTGTCAGTGGAATGCAAATAAACAAATAAAATGAATAAAAATAAATCAAAACATCAGATGTCAAAGCTTTTACCCCTGGGTGTTTTCAGCCACTATGAGGTGTGGGTTTGGTGTTTATCACCTTTGCAGATTTTTACTCTGGTAACCTGTGGCATGCCAGGCCTAATAATGCAGATCTCCACTGACAACATTTCACAGGCGCCGTGTAATCGCCGTTACCATGCCCCCATCCGCTCAAAGCCAAAAGCAGCCTTTTCTTGTTTGTGCCAAGGCGACACCAGTACTGCCCTGAGGAAAGGGGCACCAAATAACAAGCAGCTGTTGTCAGCGCTGCTGCTATTCCCTCCCTAATCGAGCCACTGAAGCATGAAATTCCCTGTAATTAACCAGACTTTGGGACTCGGCAGGAAAGGCACTCAGCAGAAAGGGAATCCTGAAGATCAGGCCAGTTAAGGCCTCAACATGTGAGTTTTTACCAACAGGGGGAGCTCTAGTTATTACGCAACTGCCACCAGGCATGCAGAAGACTGCACGAATGTACTGGATGTGCACACAGTACGTTTGTGTCATGTCTGTTGTCATCTGTGCTGTTTATGCACAGAGTTTGGTCTGATGTCTTCTAGTGACCTTTCCTATTACCCACAATGCATTGGGGTCCTCTGCACTTCATCCATAGGGGTCCATAGTCAGGGAGCTGGAAGCTGTCAAAGAGATTCAGTCAACCCACTTGCTATAGCTAGTTGCTGGTTGGCTGGTTGGCATGCTGGTTGGCATAAAAGTGAGTTGTGGATTGAGTAATTCAAATCTGAAACCCACCCAACTACGATCCCAGGATAAAACAGACCTTGTATGTAGTTTGCCAACATTTGTTCCAATTCTTTTTCTACCCAGCACTGGGCTAAACTTGGCCACATATTGTTTACTGTTCAAGTTAAAATGACATTTGAATGTTTTGGATTTGGCACAAGTTGTAAAATACACATTGCAGTTGGTGTTTATGCTCGGTCTTTTGAGAGTCAGCGCGTGCTGGTCATACTTACTCACGGCCCTGTTTTTATAAGCTCATAATGTTATGGCTCCTCCTGCTAATTTATTTTTAGTTTACAATGTTATTTGTACCTCAACATTGCTATGGGTAATAGCAATGTTGTTTTTAGCTTAATCTCACTTGAAAACCCATAAATACATGCGCACACACACACACACACACACACACACACACACACACACACACAGTATGTGTACATACAAATACACATGCTGCACACTATACATGCGCACACACACACACACACACACAGAGTATGTGTACATACAAATACACTATACATTATACACTATATATGCGCCCACACACACAAATACACACATTCACTGAAGCACTCACAA
This sequence comes from Tenualosa ilisha, assembly GCA_015244755.2. Lineage (NCBI taxonomy): Eukaryota > Metazoa > Chordata > Actinopteri > Clupeiformes > Clupeidae > Tenualosa > Tenualosa ilisha. The sequence continues at coordinate 2,085,366 of PYXC01001715.1, read as the reverse complement.
AGATACATTTATGGAATTGTTATTCACACATACATAAATGCCCATAAAGACACATGCTTGCCCTCCACTGGCATATACATATAAACATACTCAAACATGCACATTGCTTTCTATCTGGCCCTCAGCGGTGAGCTCGTCTGTGGTGGTGACCTGATTTCCTCTCCGCCCCCACCCCCACCGTTATCTTCCACACACTTTTCACGACCCCCTGCATACCCCCTCCACACACGCACACGCACACACACACACACACACACACACAAGAGAGCTAAAACCTGCCCTCCCACAGGGCATGATTTTCCTGACATGCTTTCCATTTTGTGTTGTTGATGGACCACCTGTATGTCTGTCTGTGTCTGGTGTGTGTATGTGTCTGGGTGTGTATATAATTTTTTTTGATGTCTGTGAGCCTGTCTGGTTATGGGAGTCTGTTTAAGTGTTGTGTGTGTGTGTTTGTGTCTGTTTGAGCATGCTTGATGCTTTGTTAATGTGTCTGCCCTTGTTACAAAGTAAAATGTGTGTGTGCATAGTGTGACTTTTTTGGCGTGTGTGTGTGTGTGTGTGTGTGTGTGTATGCGTGTGCATGCGTCCAATGTGTCCATATTTTCTTGTCAGTATGGGTTTAGTGTGGACAGACGATGCTGACAGCTGCGACAGCATCAGTCAGGACTGTGTAATGGTGTGTGTATGTTTGTGTCTGTGTGTGTGTGTGTGTGCGCGTGCGCCAGTCTGTGGGTTGTCTCTTGCTGACTCCCCCAGTAGAGCTTCTGTCTTTCCCCATGAGCATCATAGCTAGACCTCACGCTTGCATGTACACACACACACACACACACACACACACACACACACACACACACACACACATACACACACACACACTGTAGCACTGGCTTCGCAGCAACCGCTTCAGAGTGGATGTTAACTTCGACAACATGTGTCTTACAGTAATACAGTGATTTAACCTAAAACATACAAACCAAATGTAGCTCCATCGCATTCACACGGTTGAAAAACTGTTTGCCACTTCTGCTCTACTTGGTCAGGAGCTGGAATCATAGTAAGGACATTTTAGTAACTTTTATCTTTTGGTGATGAACTAATGTTACCTCAGATGCATTTTCCATGAAGGTCATGTGCATATTAGTGGACATATGGTGTCAAGTAGCCTATAGTTTTAAAGAATTAGTGGTCTAGTGGTCATTAAACGTCAAGTGGGCTCATGAGTATAATTATTTGTGTGTGTGTGTGTGTGTGTGTATGTTTGTGTGTGTGGTTGAACACACAGGTCAGCAGGATACTGTACAGTTTCGCCACGGCCTTCCGGCGGTCAGCCAGTAAGCCTCCTCTAACAGCGCAAGCTCCGCCCCTTACGCCAGACAGTGACGTCTTCACCTTTACCGTCAGCCTGGAGATCAAAGAGGATGATGGGAAGGGAACGTTCAGGTAGCATACACACACACACACACACATTTGCCACATGCACACTTTATATAGATTGACTAATATTAATTAATGTTAGCAAAAACCCATTGTGTTTCACAGAACAAACACTGTTTTCAAAGTCAGAAGCACAATGTCTATGTACTATACTGTACAATATTGGTAGAGATGACACTAGGTTCTCCAAACATAAAGACTGCATGTGACTACTCACAGACTTGACCTCTCTCTCTCACTGACACACACATACACACACAAACACACAGACACACACACAGACAGTGTGGCAATCAGAACCTCTGGATAACCTTGTACCATGAACACACGCACACACAAATGAACCGTGGCATTACCCTGATAGTGTAGTCAGAGCTCTTCAGGTCAACAGCCAACAGTTCGGTTTTTGGGACACAAATTAACTCGGCCCCTTCACTAGATCAACGTTAAGCGAATTAGGTATTTGAAGGGAGTGTTTTATATCGCTCAGGTTCGGAAAGTGGCTCAATCTGTTTTTTGAGCAAAGAAACATGTAAAAATAGCTCACAGTGGTCCCGCCCCTCTCTCTCTCACACACACACACACACCTCTCACACACACACACACACACACACACACACATCCCTTTTCTCTCTTGTTCTCTGCGTTTCATTCTTACTGCAGACATACACTTCCTTTAATTTATCATTCCTCTCACCCCCTCTGCCTTCTCTGCTCCACAAAAGTCTTATTCACATCAACCAATTTACCAGCGCAGTTCCCTCTGTGTGTGTGTGCGTGCGTGCGTGCATGCGTGTGTGTGTGTGAGAGAGAGAGAGAGAGAGTGAAATGTTTAATTTTCCTCAACAGAATTCCTATAAATGTCCCTTTTTGATGTAGTCCAGTAAGCGAGAGTTACGCTAAGGTACAAGTCCAGCACAGATTTGGCTCTTCTTAATGCAGTTTGGTACACACTGTGAGTGAAATTAGAATAACAATGTGTGTAGTGTGAGAGAGAGCAGAAGAGCTGCAGAAGATTAAAGAAGCCTTGAGAATTCTTCATGTTTGTTTGTGTGCATTCCGAAGTCTGTGTAGAAGTGTGTGTCTATGCCAAAGAAATAACATTAAGTTAGCCTTGGTATGCATGAATGTTCACACAAATACACACACACATACACACACAAATAAGCACATGAGTCCTCTGAGCTCAGCCATCAACACATCATCAACAGTGGTAGGCGTCCACGCATGGCAGTGCCCATTCAGAACCCAGAACCCCCCTCCCCCACCCTCAGCCGCTGATGGGCCGTCTCTTCACCGAGTGCTCTCAGACGAAGCGTTTCCGCCTCCGCCGCGGCCTCACAAAGAGCCCCAATCAACCGCTTGTTTTGCAAACGGACACACAGGCCTATTTTTAGAGCCGTGCTCTCTCCAAGACCCTCTCTAATTGGCTCAGGGTTTCCTAAGGCAGTTTTTCAGGGGGGGGTGAATTTAAAGAGAGAATGTAGGTCACTGTTAAAGAGACTGGTTGCTGAGAAAGTTTAGATCCAGAGATTGGGAGGTATCTGGGTAGAGCAGAGACAGATGACGGGAGAGTGTGAAGGTCAGGGGTCTTACACTGGAGGACAACCATAGTTTAGGAGTCAGCATGAGGCTCGTAGACGCTACTATTACCACTGCTACTACTTTAGTACTCCCTGAGATATCTTGGGCCTGTGATAGCCAGTCGGACATTGTTATATGGTCCCATAGCGGGCCAGTTGATGGTTCTTTTGTCCTTTCCTGTGCTTTCCTTTTCACTCTTCCTTCCTCCCTCTTCTCTTGTTCGTATGTCATCATCACCTCCTCTCTCCCTCAGCTGTCATCTCCTTTTCCCACTTTTTTGTTCTTTTGTCCCTCACTTTCTCTCGCTTAACTCCTTCTAAAAACATGCTGTTTCATGTCATTTGTGACTTCCTCCTCTTCTCCCCTCTGTTAGTCTCTCCCTCTCTTCTCTCCTTATGGCATCTCTTTTTCCTTTGTCACCTCTCTTCCCCCCATCTCTTCTCCTCTCCTTTCCCATCATCTCCTCTTCTCTTTTCTCTTCTGTACTCTCCTCTCCTCCCCCATCTCTTCTCCTCTCCTCTCCAGTCATCTCCTCTTCTCTTTTCTCTTTTCTCCTCTCCCCTCCCCTCATCTCCTCTCCCCCCCCCTCCACTCCCCCTAAGAACGAGTATTACTCCTAGTGGAGTGTACTCCTTGAGTAAACAGCATAGCACTCATTCCCCTGTATCTGTCTGGACGCTAGCTCCACTCGGTCCTTTGGAAGCCCATGGTTGTGACTTGTAAATCAGCTGAGCTCTGAGAGGTGTTTGGACCTCCATGTCTTCAGCTTGAGGAAGTGAGTGCAAGTGCGAAAGAGACAGCCAGACCCCTCTCACTCTTAGTTTTGGCTGCCTGTCCAGAAGCGGTCTTGCCTTGAATTGTGTTTTTTGTTGGGGGGTGGGGGTAGGGGGGGGTCTCCACTGGTTTGGGAATGTGGAGATGTTCCCATCACCTATGTAAATCTCTTGTTGCGTATTCTAGTGGGTCACACTCAGACAGTAAGTTTATACTTGAGGTTGTACATCTCACAGCTTTGCTTGGGTTATTGCTAGCCAGAAGGAGGTCAGAAAAAGTACAGTAGTATGTGTATTGGTGTGTGTGTGTGTAATTTCCACTTTTCTTTTGAACCGTGACAGTGCTGTCTCCAAAGACAAGGACAGGCAGAGCTTCAAGCTACGCCCCGGCATGGACAAGAAGATTGTCATCTACGTCCAGCAGACGTCCAACAAAGAGCTGGCCATCGAGAGGTACAAAACACCCCCAGCACCTCTTCCAACTCAGCAATTCCAATGTAGATCTAAATTGGGATGTTGATCAACTGTTAACGTCTGAAGAACAGTGTGGGCCCGTCTAACCACTGGCACTGATCAAGAATTACTTCCTAATTCACTCCTAACCTTTGCAAGGCGATGATGCATAACTGCATTGCCAGAAAGTAAAGAATGCATCCTTCGCTATATAAATGTACCCCTTGTCTTCTTTCATGTAATATGTATATTTACTGCCGTGGTTGAAACTGTTTACTTTTGGTTGGTTGTCTCTGGTCGCTGATTGATATGCCATCCTAGTGGCCAGACAAAGCATTTGTGCATTAATTGATGTGAGACTGGTATCTCACCGGAATGAAAACAAGCTGCAATCACAGTCTTGTTCACCAGGCCATATTTTGGTTCCATACAGGTTCTGTATGTGGTACCCATATTTTCTTATTGGTTCTAAGTTAGAACCTCCTTTCAGTTTCCAACTCGTGTAGATATACGTAGTCATCAGGCACATACCCGGACTTGCAGCCCCCCCGTACAGTTTTCCATCTTCAGCAAGTCACGACAGAGGGATTTTTGGGCCCAAACATCCTACTAATAACAGTGCCATAATTCCATTATAATTGATACATGGCTGCTGGTTAATGTCCGTCTGTTTCCGAGCTTAAGTGTCCCATGCCGGCCCAAGAGGAGATGATTGATGGCTTGGCTTTCAGTCGTGAGCCTGCTCATTCTCTGTTTTGGTTATCATTGTTTTGGAATGTCATAGCTTTGCTTGAATTGTGCGTGGGCTCACGTGGTTTTGTGCATCACAAGATGCAGAAGTGTGTGCGTGCATTCACGCGTGTGCATTTGTGTGTGTGTGTGTGTGTGTGCGTGTGCGTGCATCCGCATGGGCTTGCGTCTCATTCCACACTTGTTTTTCTGTGTTGCAGGTGTTTTGGCCTGTTGTTGAGTCCAGGCAAGAATGTGAGGAACAGTGACATGCACCTGCTTGACCTGGTGGGTGTTTGGGATGCATTTGGCGTTTCCTGTTTTGGTGACTTAACTGACCACCAGCACCATACATGCCTCTCCTCTTACTGCCCGTCCACTTTTATTTGCATTAACTGTTTTCTTGGTCTATTTCTGCTCTGTTCCCTGCTCCTGTCCTCTTTGTTTTGTGTTCCTCTCTTTGTCTCTTCTCTCTTTCACTCCGTTCTTTCTTCACGCTCTTGACCTTCACCTTCACTTGGATTTCCACTCCCCTTTTCCCTCCTTTTTTGTCCTGCTCTTCTCTGTTTTTGTCCTCTTCTGTCTTCATCTCTTCTTTTTCCCACTTATTATGCCCTCTCCTTTCCTCTCTTCTTTTCTCCTCTTCCTCTTCTCCTCTCTTCTTTTCTCTTCTCCCTCTCCTCTCCTCCTGTTTTCTCTCCTCTTTTCACCTACTCTCCTCTCCCTCACCTCTCCTCACCTCTCCTCTCTTCCCCTGCTCTCCCTTTCCTCACCTCTTCATTCCTCCCTTTCTGTCCCTCACCTTGCCTCTCCAGGAGTCAATGGGGAAGAGCTCAGATGGGAAGTCATACATCATCACGGGGAGCTGGAACCCAAACACACCTCAGTTTCAGGCTGTCAATGAGGAAACACCCAAAGGTTTGACCACAATTCTACAGTACAGAGCCATGGATATTCCCATTTCAGACAACAGATTTTATCCTTTTAGAAGAGACTCTTGAAATGAATACAAAAAGTCTAATTTTCAGTATGTTTATCCCTCTTAAATTACGGCTGTACACTGTAGTTTATATGAAAGGGTACTTGGTCTGTCATTCCATCCCATCAGCACATTTAATACACATCTAAAATGATGTGCCCTGAATATTGTGGGCCAAATTTGTCATCACTTGTGAGAATGGACTGTCCTTTTCCCCAAAGCTGCACAGACTATGTATGAGAATGTGAAGTTAGTCCCAAACCCATATTCTGGTGAAATAAAACTTGCAGTTGTGTTTATATGCTGATGTTGCAGGCAGATTTATGACCAGTCTCCAGGCCCCTGCGGTAATTGATAGTTTTAGTTTGTGTTTGTCCAATAGATAGATTAATGTGCATGGCCAATCCCTGTGTGTATTCCCACTCAGCACATAAGTGTGTGTGTGTGTGTGTGTGTGTGTGTGTGTGTGTGTCTGTGTCTGTGTCTGTGTCTGTGTCTGTGTCTGTGTGTGTGTGTGTGTGTGTGTGTGTGTGTGTGTGTGTGTGTGTGTGTATATAGATAAGTTCATGTACATGACGACAGCTGTGGACCTGGTGATCACAGAGGTGGAGGAGCCTGTGCGTTTCCTGCTGGAGACGCGGGTGAGGGTGTGCTCGCCCAGCGAGAGGCTCTTCTGGCCCTTCAGCAAGCGTTCCTACACCGAGACCTTCTACCTGAAGCTCAAACAGGTGAGTGGAAGCACACCAGAGCACACCTTTCCATACCTGTCCACACCAGGACAGAGACTCGAACTGAAAATATGAAGCCCTATATTCAAGGCAACATTTACCATTCAGGAATTGTAAGTGTGTTATACTTGTAGTTTGTAACAATAAGCTAGACAGTTAATAAAAATACAGGTAACAGGTGCAGTTAAAAAAATGCAACAAATGACACTGGAAACAAGCCATAGCATAGCTATATAAAATAAAAGTTCAAATAAGCTAAAAAGAAACAGAGCTGTAAAACTGTAAGAACATGATGTTCAGTTTAAAAGATGTATGACGTTAAAGCACTGTAGTTGTTTTCATCTTCAAACCGTGGAAATATGAGGGGGAAAAAATAGCAATTTAATGTCATGTAATACGTTTTTGAGAGTGACCACTAAATTCGTAAAAGGCAGCATTTCATTTTAACAGCATAGAACAGTCCCTTTTGGAGGTCATGTGAGAATGGAAAGACACTGAGGAACTGTGATAAAAAAATAAAACAACTCAGCCCTAAGCCACAGGCCCTCAAGGAAGTCTGTAATACCTAAACAATGACTTACACATTTCCTGAGCCGTTAATGTGAATGCGTGTCATTATTTCTGGGGTGGTGGTATAATTATCTGTGCGGAATGAACCATGTGAGGCTTGGAGTTTCATTTCCCTAAAGGTTAATGGGGACGGAAATGCCTCAAGGGCTTGCCAGATTATCACCATTCTGACTTAATCTTTACAGTCATGGCATTAGCGCAGGTGCACACAGTAACATCAGTCAGTGACTTGGCAGATCACAGCGTTTGTGCCTCCTGTTAAATTTTGATTCTAAAAGCAAATTTAACGTAAGGTAAAAGCAGAAATCTAGATCTGAAATGGAAAATACTGGCCCGCGGTTTTAAATGATCGCTACAGATTACACTTAATCGTTTCATTGGTATTCATTAAGAGGACCTTTTACTTAATTAGGAAATTACACTTGTGACGTGGTATACGTTAAGTACAGATGACATTGGCTGCATAGGTGCACAGACGTCTGTACACACCAGATTTCTTTGATAGTTAGCAACAGCAGAAAAATGTGTGTCTGCATTGAGTAATGATAATACTAGCATATTCCCTCCCCCAGGTATTTCACCGTGGGCTAACGGCTACTTGTATTAGACACATCATTCTTTATACGTTGTACCATCTGAACCATTCCTGAACTAACCCTAATGTTGTATGCTGTGTATAGAGGAAAAAGTGTGTGCCTTGGCTTTAAGGGAGGAATTTAATAACCCCTTGCTGTGTGTGTGTGTGTGTGTGTGTGTGTGTGTGTGTGTGTGTGTGTGTGTGTGTGTGTGTTTAGATGGAGCGGAAGGAGAGGAAGAGTAACACAGACACCCTGTACGAGGTGGTGAGCCTGGAGAGCGAGTCTGAGAGGGAGAGGAGGAAGACCACAGCCACGCCCAACCTCCTTTCGTCCGCCTCGCACGGCTCCATGGTGCCCTCTCCGCCTGAGGATGAAGAGGAAGAAGGTGCGTGCGTGTTTGTGGGTGACCCAAGGTGTCCATTGGGGATCATGGCCGCTGAGGTGTCCCGATATAGGGGAATAATGGACGTGGCAGGGGTGAATCTATTATTCCCTTATATCTGTACACCTTGAAGGTCGTTAGCCCAATTATCACCCCCGGTTTCCACGTTTAGTTTTATTTACATTTATGCATTTAGCAGACGCTTTTATCCAAAGCGACTCATCAACTATCAATTGTTCAGGGCAGTCTCCCCTAGAGCAACTTAGGGTTAAGTGCCTTGCTCAAGGGCACAACGGTGGCAGCCGGGATTCGGACCCACAACTTTTCAGGCTACTTACATGCTAGCCAGGTTCCTTAACCACTACGCTACCACCACCCCTATTATATTCATTTAATTATTGTTTTATTATTTAAGCAGTAATCTACAATAAATTGTCGGTTTGTAGCTTTAGTGTAGTCTAACGCGACACTAAAGCTTCAGTTGCAGTTTAGTTAGAGAAAAAACACTGATATGAACAGTGAGTAAACTTTTTTACGTCATAGTTGTCCCATTATTGGGGAATAACGGACACCCTGTTAGCCAATCAGAAAACAGTATTTAATTTCTTGGGGTAATAAAAGCATTTAAAACACCTGGACAAATGGGCAAATCAACAGCTAGTCTGTAGATTCATTTTAGTAGTTTTTAGCTGTTTTATCTAAGTAAGCTTTTCTGTTTTTTCTGCAATTTTTTTCTCTCTCTCTCCATTCCATCTTGTCCCCCCCCTCCTCTTGCTCTTTCTCTATCTCTCTCTCCCTCTCTGTCTCTCTTGCTCTCTCTCATCTCATTGCCTTTCACTCTCTTGCTCTCTCACTCATTCTCTTGCTCCCTCTCTCTCTCCCTCTCCGTCTCTCTCGCTCTCTTTCTGTGTTTCTCTCTTGCTCTCATTCTCTCTCTCTCTTTTTCTCTCTCTTTTTCTCTCTCTCTCTCTCTAGATAATGATGAGCCTCTGTTGAGTGGCTCTGGAGACGTGTCTAAGGAGTGTGCAGAGAAGATCCTGGAGACGTGGGGAGACCTGCTGTCTAAATGGTGGGTAATGCAGACAGCCTGTCTGTCTCACCATTATTTTATCTTGCTTTTTCCGTCCCGATCCCCTCTGGCAGCAGAACACGTGTTCTCCAAGGCACATACATCACCTGCCTGTCATGTGAAGGATTCGCTGGGGTTTGCTCGCCCCCAGGCCAGATCTGAGTTGACTTTTTTTTTTTTTAACAGCAACAAAAGGCCTTTGGTCCACTTTTTGTTGTTGTTGTTGTAGTGTTATCATAATGGGAATGTGTCTTACACAGTTAGCGTGCCAACATCCGCCCATTTTGTCTGCCAAGTGCACAAATACTGAAGCAATTGTCATTGTTTAATAATTAATAAGTAAGCAAGCAAGCTAAGAAATAAACAAAGAAGCATATTAATAATTAATAGCTTGACATATACTTGGCTAGTGACCCTTGACTTAATGAACAATAACACAATCATCTGGAACTGACTGCAGTTTGCATGTCATTGTGGCAAAGGGTCCAGTTAAGCTGAGCCAGTCTCTTGCTTAAACTAGCAAAACTTTGCTCCCTACCTCTCTGCCCCAATAGGGCTGTCAAACAATACATTTTTTGAATCGCAATTCATCTTGTAACATTATGTAGTTAATCACCAAAAAAATATCTGTTTAAAGTTTACGCAAATTACGAATTACAATTTAAGATGTTATTATATGCTTTGAACACCCTTTAATCTACACAGACTTAATCCACAGCACAGCTGTTTCATTTCTTGAATATGCTTCTTAAATTAACAATCTCAAAGTTGTTCATGTCAATTGCAAGATAAGTATAACATCTTCTGTATGGCAGGCTGACATTTGCATATCTTGGTTTACAGAATATGATGATGCATGATGATGCATAGTATTTGGAATAGGTTTTGATTTCATATTAGATCCTACCGGTTCTTTTTAACGTGATGATTGTGGCTACTTCAGATGTTTGTAGGATTTGGAGAAATAATAGACTGGTCTCCATAGGCTGATTTGCTGAACAGTGGCTGATGGCTACACTTGCCCTCAGGAGAGTGAAGAAGAAATAGTTAGGCTCCTGACTGGTTCATCAGTGGACTAATGTTGAAGTACTGTCATTTCCCAATTATTAAACAAAGTTAATACTTTGATTTTGCAAAATTCTTCATCTATGAGGTTTGTTTGCAGGCAGGAAAAGGCCCATGACTCAGTGATGAATAAAGTGGTAAAGAGAAACATGAAACAGGCACACACACACACACACACACTCATTAGTCATTAACCTGTCCTATCAGCTTGGAGGATGCATGCCTCTGGCACTGGCTGTGGTGGCTGTGGTGACATCGCTGCATTATAATTATTCATTTTCTACTCTTTGTACTAGTTGCTCAAACTTTTTTTCTGTGTCTTACACTTGTATATTTTTCATGTCTTCATGTATTTTCTGCCCTATACACACAGATGTGCAGAAAGACACATATACATATATGCCTTGCTTTATGTGTCATGACGAGTCAACACGCGCGCACACATACACACACATGCACGCACATTCCTTGGAGCAAATAAATCATTCCTCAGTCTTAAGTGCTGATGTAAGGCCTTCTAAGTGGAGCTGCTGCCTGTTGTTAGATACCCAGCATTCACACACAGAGGGGGATTCTTGTCTCTTGCTCCGCTCCGCTCTTGTCAACTCCAAGTTAAGTCTGTGGTCTGTAATGAGGCCTGGCATGTGGGAGTTGCTGCGCCGCGTTTCTCTCTCTCCCAGTACAAGCAGCTGTTGGAATGAAGAGACAGCAGAGCTGGAGAAGTGACGCAGAAATAGCACCGGCCCACGGAATTGTCTTTGATATTTCTGTTGCCTTCTGTTCCTTTGGGGGCGTTCACAGATGAACATTTTTCAACTGCACGCACACACACACACACATACGTACACACAGGCACAAAATCTCTCTTGCTCACACACACTCACACACACACACACACAAAACTTCCTGCTAATTTGTAATTCATGGTTGGGAAATTAGATAGATATTTTAATCTTTGGAAGCAGGGGGAGAAGTGTGTGTGTGCATGTGTGTGCGTGTGTGTGTGTGTGTGTGTGTGTGTGTGTGTGTGGGGGCGGGGGTTCTGATCCAGAAATGGGGCCTTATTAAGATTATTTCCCCCTCCTATTACTCACTCATTGTTCTTAATCAAAACCTCGAGATGAATTCAATTAAAAAGCAGGAAAAATTTAATTACAGGATCGTACTGGCTGGTGCCTGTACTCCTGTGACACAATGAGGTGATGTATGTGCCTGTGTGTCTGTGTGTGTGTTTGTGCATGGCATGTGTGTGCCTGTGTGTGTTTGTGTGTTTATAAGAAATAGAGAGATAGAGAGGCTGAGCAAAAACTGTGGTTGGCACATCTGGATTTTTACCAGCCCCCCGAACTCCAACTCCAACCCCAACCCCAACCCCCTTGCCTTTCATTTTTAATTCTGTAAGACCATGTTTTCATCAGTCATGCTGGAACTCAGCCTGAGCATTGTCCCTGCTATGCATCACTACCTCTGTTAGTTGCTCGTTAGCTCACACACTCTGTCACACTCTGTGTGTGACTGCTCAGGTGTCTCTCAGGTGTGGCAGAGCTACACCTGAGCCCCCTTCTGCCCCCAAACACACACACACACACACACACACACACTCTTGGAATCATACCCAACACACACAACATACCCATCACAGACAAACGCACACACACCCACCCTCCATCTCAGTATGTTTTGCTGAACTCAGCTGTGATGCTCAGCAGTCCTAGAAGCCAGGGCCTATCATGGCCCGCATAGTTGTGTTTGAGACAAAGAGACGCCATGTGTCTTTCTAAGCCTCACCTTTTCAGAAGCTACTGTTTACTATTTAAAAAAAGCTACCTTACCATTATTGTGTAATCATTGGTTGATTTTTTTTTTTTTTGCAACAAACATTGTTGCAGAAATGTGTGTACATGTACAGGGATTTATTGGGCAGTTTTGTAGAGACCTCAGTAAATTCAATCCATGGTAAAAGCCAAGTGTTGCCCAGACCTCCAGTGTATTTTTTCACAACAAAGCTTTTCTTGCTCAGAGCTCTGTCGAAGGGAAGAGTGTGTGTGTGTGTATCTTTATATGCAGGGTGTGTAAGAGTATGTGCAGGCTGTGTGTATGTGTGTGTGTGAGTGAGATGAACTGTTCACTGCAGAGCTGCGCCCAGCTGGTCCAGCAGCCCTGAAGGAGAGCTCGGCATCCTCTTACATCACTTTGAAAGCGCTGCTTTGTTGTCACCCCCCTCCCCCCCAATCCATCTTTATCAGAGAGGAAAATACCACGCATTGCATAACCTTAGCAATCAACACGTAAACACAGCACACCAATAAATAAACATTAGACAAGAGAAACACGCAATAGTTTCTGTCCAGGGCCAGGGGCTTTGGCAGCGCTTGGGTCACATTGGATCTTTCCAGAGCGTTCCGGAAACAACCCTCAGGTCAAATCTCCCTTCTCGAAGGTCAGTGGAGTTGAATAGGGTTTTCTTGGACCTTCGTTTTCCAAAAGGGATAAATGCAGATTTGGGCTCGTTGACAACCACAACAACAGATTTGTTTCCATGCTTGATGAAGTCATCAAGCGAAAACAATGAAGTGGTTTAAAAGAGCCTGCATGACGGCCGATATTATACAAGACATCTGCTCTCTTCGCTGTTCCTTGCACAGCTCTACTATCCTCTCTCACTCCCGTCTCAAATGTGTTGCACTCGTTCCAAAGATCTTTCAATGCCGCTTCAACTCTCTCTGTTTGTGTCCCCCCATTAACTCTAGGCCCTGAACCCTCAAAGACTTAACCGCCTTGAATTGACTTCATGATTGGCTGATTCATGCCAGTTAAGTCTTTGAGGGTTCGAGGCTTGGGGTTATGGAGGACTCTCTGTCTGTCTACGGTCTGTATGTCTCTTTGTGTTTATCTGTCACTCTTTCTCTTTCTTTGTCTCGTTTCTACTTGGCGTACACTAATGTCGAGAGGCCAATCTGCTCTCTGCTCATTGGGCTCTTCCCGACTCGTCCTAAGTAGACAGTTTCCTTTGGCTGGTCTGTCATTTCCTGTCTCAATCTTCCAGTTTCTCTGTCTTTTCCTCACCGGGTCACTGATTCATTTCTTTTCGTCACCTTTTCATGAATCTCTTGTACCCCACCACCCCCCACACCTCACTGCACGTATGTTTCCCTCTCCTCATCTTTCTTTCTTCTCTCTCTCTTATTCTGCTGAGGCTGGATCACACATTCTCGCTACCCCCTCTCTTCTTCTCCTCATCTCTCCATTCCATTCCTTTCCTTTTTTTTTTTTTTTCTTCCCTTGGTACAGTGTGGTATAATTGAGTCAGCAAGCTTGACCTGATGCTGGTCACATGGCTGCAGAAGAAAAGATGAAGAAAAAGAGGGCTCTTTGTGTGTCCATGTTACTCTCTAGGTGCTTAAATTCCTGCGTTCCTATAGCCTCTCAATCCGTCCCCTCGTGTCTGTTTGTTCCTCTGTGGTGGCATGTTGCCGTGGAAACAAGGTGGCACAGCCCACAGGAGGTCGGCCGGCATTTCAGATTTTAAAATTTTTTTTGCACAGAATGCCACGGTGGCGTCAGCGGACCAGCCACTGGAACAAGCGTATCCCGCGGCGATGCTGGAAAGGTCTCATAAACGCTACACGGCCAAGCGTTGCGATTTGCTTGGGTTGTCTCTTCGCCGCTGTGGTCAATGTTGTTTTTCTTTGTTTTTCTGGTTGTTGTTGCTGTTGGTGTTGTTTATGCGCTAGTGAGAAGGGGTCACAGGAGTCCAGAGGAGCCTGAGGTCAGAGGGGCCGTTTTCATGTTCCTACTGTTGCCATCAGGACAGCTGCTTCACATCAATATTGCACATATACATTGCAGTGTATACAGTCTATGTAAATATCTGTGGACTGTGTGCTGTGAACAGAGTTAATGGAATATTGAGCCAGATGTGAAGTTAAGTTTTGACAGTCAGAGGCTAATGACCCTGGCTGATGTGTTTTCTTTGAGCTTATAAATGTGAATATTCTTGTGTAAAAATAATCAATTTCTTGCTCTGAAAACGATAAACTCGTAAATTCTGTTTGCCTGTGGCAGTGAATTTGAAGGCACCTCTGGCTTTATGCACAGTCTATCAGTGAATTTGTTTCGTAATGTGGTCCACCCTCTGTATAGTCAGGCCTGCCCTCACAAGTTCAAGGAACCGTGTGTAATACTTGTAGGTTAAAAAGTCGCATAGGTTAAAAAATCCATCCGTCCATGACCTAGAAACAACAGGATGTGAAGAAACAACTGCACCGTTAGGTCAAAAACATCTAAGCATAGTGTTTTACAGATGTCTCCAGAAATTAGCATGCAAATCAGCTAGCTTTGTTGCGGCTTACCTATAAGATCACGTTACCGTGGGTGGCCGTTGTGATAAATATCATGCGAGTGAATGTATGCATTTAGCAGACACTTTTAACCAAATTTGTCAACTATCAATTACATCAGGGCCAATCTCCACTAGAGCAATTGAGGGTTAAGTGCCTTACTCAAGGGCACAATGGTGGCAGCTGGGATTTGAACCCCCGATTTCCAGGCTACTAGCATGCTGGCCAGGTACTTTAACCACTATGCCACCACCGTCCCATTATGTGTCATACAGCTTATAGAGACGGCAATAGAAATTGTGTGATTTCAGCAAATGGAAGAAGGATAAATGAACAGTTGTGTGAAGGAATGAAAATGCTGCCTTTGGTGTACAGGGTCATGGTGATGAGCATTTGTTAAGTAAGGCTTTTTTGTATTCGCCGAATTTCATGACAAAGTGCTTTGGCTTAGAATTGCTAATTCCTCTTTAATGAACATCACTCGGTATTAATGTAAACATATCTAGCTTGCTGACTTCCATCTGTTGTCACTGGAAAGGTCCATGTGGCTGTTTACACTCCCTGATTCGTCACAGCACGCTCCAGGGTGTCGTTTATGTCATGTCCTGTCACATGCTCAATTAATTTTGAGGCTCACGGCAGTATGAACATGTGATATAATGTTTCACGAGGATGAGCTTGTTAAGATATGATAAGGTGAAGGGAGGGAGAGAGAGAGAGAGTTAATTTCATTAAGAAATGACTTTCATGTGTGAATCACAATATGTGCAGGCAGGCAGTATATGTGGTTATGTGGCATGTGGTACTTGGCAGAGGTAGCCAATACTGTACATTGTACTTTTCTGTTATACCCTGCAGTAGAGATGTGATGAATGGATGGATAGATTAACTGATAGATGGATAGATTGATTGGTTTTATGCAGTTGTCTGATGTGCCTGTGGTGGAGAAACATGATAGAATAACTCAGAAACATCTTTTATCCTTGCAACATGAATCCTTCTTTGTACAGTGTTCTTTGTACACACAGTTCCTTAAAGCATTTCCCAAACTGATCTGCCTCAATATGTTTTTGTCTTTTCAGTTTTTAGGTATTAATGTTTGAGATGTCCCAGAATGCATGGGATGGAAGTGTTCGTTTTGGCATTGAGATGTCTGTTGTTGAGGGCCGAGTGTCTTGTGTGTGGGCTTTTAAACATATTGATTATGACAGCTCAAAGCTGTGTTGGGACTCACAAGGAAAATGTTGTGCCAGACTCCAATACATCATCAGAAGTTTACTTTCACAGTGAAACGAACTGCTGTCAACAGAGTTAATTCCAGTCTTTAAACAACAAAAAAAAGAGAATGTGTAAAGGTACAGTACACAACAATAAACAAAAACACAAAACACGATAAACAAATATACAAAACACAATTTCCTTTTCTTTTTAACTTTTTTCAGCTGTATCATGAAGACCTGTGTGTGTGTGTGTGTATGTGTGTGTATGTGTGTGTGTGTGTGTGTGTGTGTGTGTTTGTGCTTATGTCAAACTTACAGGTATTTCACGGTTGAAACAGAGCCAGTGAAAATTCTCCTGCCTCGTTGTGAAAAACCCTGTTTCTTTTCTTATCAGGCACATGAACCTGGCGGTGCGGCCCAAGCAGCTCCCAGCACTTGTCCGCAGCGGCGTCCCAGAGGCCCTCAGGGGCGAGGTGTGGCAGCTCCTTGCCGGTTGCCATAACAACGACCATCAGGTGGAAGAATACCGGACGCTCATTACAAAAGTAAGTCCGTTCAAAAAGTCTTATGTGTTAAGGATGATGGAAGATGTGTTAGTTGTGTTTGGCAGTGTGTGCTGGGTTATATGATTTGGTTTTCTTTGTTGATTTTCATTGGGTTGCTGCATTGTTTTGACGCATATAATAGAAACTTGGCTGTAGAAAAACAAAAGAAAAAAGTTAGGGAGTGGGACCAGCTTGGGTTTTATGTTTTGCCACGACCTGACGCATGTGAAATGTGTTTGTGCCAGGCTGACTGACGGAGGGCTCTGGACGAAAGATTGTTTTGCATTTATTCTTTGATAAACTCAAGATAATTGGGAGAAATTAAGATAATTATGGGTTTTACAGCACAGAATATCACTTTAGAAATGAAGCTTAAATGATTTAACTGAAGTTCTCGGGGGAGAACAGGGATGGCTAAGAGGTGTGTCTGTGTGTGTGTGTGTATAGCTCTGTTTGTCTGTGGTGTGTTTTTGTCGCTCTGTGTCTCTAGTGTGAGTCTATGTGTGTGTGTGTGTGTGTTTGAGGGGGCCTTGTGAGTGTGTTGAGAGAGTTGCGTGGCGTGCGAGTGTTATGTAAGCAAACTGTTGATCCAGTTGCCTCCCATCTGGCCCCACTCAGCTTCTTGAAGTCGACTGAGTGACTGTTTAGACAGAAGCATTTATATGATCTTGGATGATTCTGAGTCGGGATCCCTCCATAAAGAAACGCCAGATGAACCGACTCTGGACGACTCACTGGGATGAGCCGATTGCGATGGGGTGGGGGTTCAGACTGGCTCACTGGCGACCATGTGAGGATGCCAGATATACTTACTCCCCGAACTTTGACCTTTTTTGAGTAAGTCCTGTAAACGGGGTGGTGAAACGTCTGGTGTGCTTGAGTTACCAGTTTACTGTGTGTGTGTGTGTGTATGTGTAGGTGTGTAGGTGTGCGTGTTGGGGTGGTAGCTGACTGTGTTCGTTTGTTTTTTAGTGAGTGTTGTGTGACTCAAATGCTTTTTTGGGGGTTGAGGAGCCAGTCAGCAGAATGTGTGTGTGTGTGTGTGTGTGTGAGAGTGCGTGACAGAGAGAGGGCGAACAGCAGGATGTTTGCTGTACCTCTCCTTTTCTTTGCCAGGTGCAATATGGGAAGGGACGACTGATTTTCCACTACATCGCCTCACATCACAGACTGTTCTAGGCAACCACCAACCGTCTCTCTCTCTCTCTCTCTCTCTCTCTCTCTCTCTGTCTGTCTGTTTTTCTCTCTTTCTCTTAATCTGTCAGTATTGGGAAAAATCCTGCCTTCTAATATCAGGCTCGATGGCGGCATGGCATTGAAGCATGTCTAAATCAAATTCTGTGTCAAATTCTTCTCTAAGGTAACTTCATTTTGCTGCCATTTCAAGACAGCGTAGCTGTGTCCTTCACGGCGC
>PYXC01001715.1:2042500-2062500 GCA_015244755.2 Tenualosa ilisha | reverse complement strand
CTCTCTCTCGCTCTTTGTGGTTCTCTGTCTGTCTGTCTATTTCTCTTACTTACGCACTTGCTCTCCCTCAGTCATATTACAAATTGTAATGCACCATATGATGGCATGCAACAACACTTTAACAGATTTCTTTTCTAGTTCACCATAAATGCTTTATGGTCATTTTTAGTTAGCCGCAACAAGCCTACCTGTCTTCGAAAGTTTGTTGTTCCTGGAAGGGGATGCCATCTCTTCCCCCTCCGCCTTATTCTGGATAGCATGATATCATTGTCCAGCAGCATGACATAACCACAGCTCAATACCCGGAAGCATAAGCTCATGTCGGAATGAGAGAGATTTTTATCACAAGTAGTAATAGCCAATTCTGACCCGCCAGTTCTGTGTTTTACCAAAGTGTTCGTTTTGGGGCGTGAGCGTGTTTGGGTGTTTGTGGAGGTTTTTATGGGTGGGGTAGGAAGAGAATGTTTTCTCTTTGTGTGTGTGTGTGTGTGTGTGTGTCATAGGCAGGCTGTGTGTGTCTGTGTTTGGTGTGGGTTTGTGTGTGTGTGTGTGTGTGTGTGTGTGTGTGTGTTTGTGTGTTTGTGTGGTTTTTGTATGTGTCTTAGTCTACTGAGTGTATGGGAAGAAGAAGAAAATAGCTTTTGTGTGAGTGTGCGTATGTGCGCACACACATGTTTTTTTGTGTGTGTGTGTGTGTGTGTAAGGTGTTAAGGCTATATTGATTAAGATGTGACAAGACTAGCACAGGCGAGAGCTTGGTTCGTCTCAGCTTTATTAAGCTGTCACTGAAACAGATTTCATATCAGCTTGACACATGAGACCAAAATATCACTCCTCTACCTCACTTACCATCTGCCTCTCTCTCTCTTTCTCTCTCTCCCTATCCCCCTCTTCCCCTCTCCCCCTCTCCCCACCCTTTTCTATTCATACTCTCTTTC
This sequence comes from Tenualosa ilisha, assembly GCA_015244755.2. NCBI lineage: Eukaryota > Metazoa > Chordata > Actinopteri > Clupeiformes > Clupeidae > Tenualosa > Tenualosa ilisha. Next base: position 2,061,562 of record PYXC01001715.1, on the reverse strand, counting down.
GCTCACACATTACCAACAGCCATCTAATCTCTTGGATCAGCGCAAGCTGGGGCAAGAGGCTTCAGCTCCTCATGATTGAGAAGCTACAGCCCATTGATAGTGAAACCCCTCTCTCCTTCTGCAGATGCGGCTTCTTTTATGCAGGAGCAAAGGCTGTTTCTCTTAATCTTTGTCTGCCGTGTTCAAGTTAGGCCGAGATTTTAGGCCTAGTTTAATTAATGAAGGACTGCGCTCTCAGACAAGGATTAAGCTTAGTCTTTGACTAGAAAGTCTTTATCATTTGAGATCTTCAGTGAGCAGACAGGATAGATAGATAGATAGATAGATAGATAGATAGATAGTACTTTTATTATCCCGTAGACAATGTAGGCATCCTGTAGCATCCATTACAGGAAAAAACGCAAGACATACACACATAACAGAAGCACTAATATTTGAGCAATTTGTGCAGCTGTCATGAGTGTGAGAGTAATAGAGGAATGAGCAGGAGGAGGTTGTGTCATCAACTGCATCGTACCTTAGTGCAAGAGGTGTTGGAGCAAGGATATTGCCTGCGTAGTTTCTGTATCAATACAGTTTCTATATCAATAGTGCATACATAAATAAATTAATAAATAAGCAGGACTTCTGAGAGAGAGGGCCATAGGGTGAGATTGACTGAATGACACACACACACACACACACACACACACACACACACACAGAGTGTTTGACTCGTCAGAACTCATGTTCCGATAATCAACCCAGTCAGTGTATTATGATGTTTAGAACAGCCCTAGCACCTTTGTATTCATACAAGGCTGGCCTTTAGCCTACACCAAGTGAACCAATGCAAGCTTCTCTATGGGCGAAAGTAGCTGGCAGCTTCGAACGCTGTGCACCCCATTGCGCTCCCTGTATATTGTTGTTCATCAACAGCCCCTCTCTCTGACCCTCCACCCCCATCTGCCTGCCTCATTTGGACAGGATGTCCAAAAGGGTTGGTGTTAGCGCCAGAGTGCCAGTGTTGGTTTGTCTGTGTCTGTCAGTGTCTTTCTGTGTGCGTGACCAGTGGCGAGGGGAGTCTGCGGTCGGTGCCCACCCTGTTCGCATGTACCAAAGTCCTGCTAATGAGCCGATTAGGCTACAGCAGTGGCAGAAGGACAGGAGATCAGCAGTTCACCCCTTTCTTGTCAGGTCGTCCCTATGCACACACACACACACGCTCGCACACACACACACACACACACACACACACACTAACACCAACCCAACACCAACCAAACCAGATCAGGATGCAGGTACCTCTCCCCCAAACACACACACACACACACACACACACACACACACACACACACTCACTCAACCACACTTCCCCCTTCATCCTCTGTTGTAACCGTCGTAACTAATAAGCTCATTAGTCGAGTATGGCTGGGAGCAAATACCGCAGGAGCGAATGGGGGATTGTGGGTGGAGGGGTGTTTCTTTAAGCTGGCTAGCTAGCCAAGCAGTTCCTGATCCCCCGCGGTGAGTGAGGGAACATCATGTATGACCTGATTGAAGCGCTCCAATGTCTGAGCTGATTGAGCCGTTCTTTCTCTCTCCCTCTCTGTTTCTCTGAAGCGCCGCGTCGGCACCGCCGTTTTTTGTCGTTGTGAGGGCATGTTGTTATGTTGCCAGCAGCATCTAAATTTGGCCACTGGGAGAGCGTCCAGAAAGAGAAGCCTGCGGACTGGCTATCTCTCATCTGTTTGAAGTGGTCATTGTTAGTGTGTGTGTGTGTGTGTGTGTGTGTGTGTGTGTGTGTGTGTGTGTGTGTGTGTGTGTGTGTGTGTGTGTGTGTGTGTGTGTGTGTGACTGTGCCTGACTGTGACTGTGCGTGCGTGGGTTCCTCTGTGAAGGGGACTCAACTTTGTCAAGTAATCATGTCCTGAGCAGAGCAGCCATTGTGCCTAATTGAATGGCAGCATTGAATGGCCCCAAATCTATTTGGGTGTGTTGGTCATTGAGGAAAGAGTTCCCTGGCTTCTATTGGCAGGGGAAGAGCGTGAGCCTCATGATATCCCAGAACTCAGACCTTTTCCCTGCTTCTCCTCCAGTGATTGTGGAGGGTAAATAGACATTGACGGCGATTCAGCAAATGGCAGCTCATTCACCATTGTGCACTGGTGACAGTGGGACAGCAAGGATGGACACGCAAGCACGCACGCACGCACGCACATTCGCTCGCACACACTCACACACACGCTCGCACACTCGCACACTCACTGAGACGATTGCAAGTTGGATTAGGTTTGAATTGCGCATCAGCAATCTTTTGAACACTCCTCCCCTTCTCTGTGCACTGATCATGAGCCGAGATCGGAATGGGTGCTATGGAATGGCAGAGATCTAACTGTTCTCTTGAATTGGCGTTGAATAGACTTCTTGTCACTCCAAGAACACGGCATCCTCCTCTTTTTGTGATCACTACGAGCTGTTGGAGAATAAATCTAACATGTCGCTCTCTGTTAATGACAGTAGCCTTTAATCACAGCACACAAAGCACAAGCTGCAATGCTGATGGTGTTAAAAAAACAAAACAAAAAAGGTTTACTGCACACAGCATCAGCTTGAACATATATTCTCCATTCTATATTCTTCTGCTGGTGCAGGATGGGGTTACAAATATGTGTATGTATGTTGTGCATAAGCTACTGGACACCTTAATATCCTTCTGGATAAATAAAATATCTATCTATCTAAGTAAACTAAAAGTAAACAAACTGGGACTCGACAGAATCGGACTGTACACACTATTCTTGCTCACTAGACACAACGCAGTCTGCCTCAAGTCAAAAATATGTACTGTATGTAAATATGTACATATGTACTGTATGTACAAATGATGTGGGGCCGGTTCAAGGTCTGTTGGTTGTTAGAGAGTGGAGTCAAGCAGAGAAAAATGGAAATGCCAGGGAAAAGTGAAAATGCCATTCAGTCACTGCGGAGGTCTAGGCCTTTCAGGTTCTGTGGTTTCAAAAGCAGAGACTGTCTGCCCTGCTGTGTCTGTGATGCTCCCCTCTCCAGTAGCGGTCCCCTCCACTGATTATATACTGCGTCATGATCTCTGTGGCCCCATCGCTGCCATTGGCCATTACCTGCCATAAAGCTGCGTCCGCTCACCATTCATCACAGGCTGTGGAGTCTGGCAGGACGAGGCAGGACCAGCTCACTGCAGCTCCGCGCACAGGCCTGAAGTAGCTGTCACACATCGCAGTGCGCGCTGTGCCGTTAACGGTCATTAGGTGTGACATTTCGTACACGTCGCAATTAAACTCTTAACGGCCAACGGTGTTACTGTGTCATGGAATGGGGCGACGATAGGTTTTGTTATGCTTCCACTAAGGAGGGGGTGTGGCAAGATGTCGGCACCTTGACCGTGTTTAGGTTCCTGTGACGAGGGCCAGCTTCATCCCGTAAATTAGCCGAGGAAGTAATTGTCACTCAGCACTCGTGTGAAATTCTTTTGCTTTTTCTGGGAACTTTTCCTGGGAATGTTACAGAGCGGCAGAGAGAGAGATAGGTGCCAGGAGGCTTGTCAAAGAATGCCAAAAACACTAATGAATTACTGAAGTATGCACCCAACGTGGCAGTCATACTTTCACTCTTTCTCCCTCTTTCTCTTTGTTTCTGTCTTTCTTTCTCTCTGTCTTTCTCTTGCTCTGCTGGTATGGTTCTCTCTCTGTCTTGTTCCGACCAGACACAGTGTTTGTATGTCTTTGTGCCCTTCATGTTTGTGTGTGCATACATTTGTATGTCTGTCCAGCTGCTCAGGTGATGGACCAACTGTTTGTCTAGACACCCTAGCACATACACAGACATAGACACACATACACACACACACACACACACACACACACACCAAAGAACCTGCAAAGAACCTGTCACACATACAAAGTGTGTGTGTTTGTGTGCCTTTATCCCATACCTTCACCAGATGTGTCCAAGCTCCTTGTCCATAAACAAAGCCCCAGAGGTCAAACAGCAGCCCACCACTGATGCATCTCTCTCACACACGCGCACACACTCACACTCACTCTCGCTCTCTCTCTCTCTCACACACACACACACACACACCCTGACTGGCTTCACGTGGTGAAGAAAAACAAACGGCTCTTACAATGCCCCGTCTGTTTCTCTCTCACTCATCCCCCTCCTTCCTTCTGCTCTTCCTCCTCTCCTCCTCTCTCACCCTCCCTTCCTCCTCTCTCTCTCTCTCTCTCTCTCTCTCTCTTCAACACTGTTGTCCTGGTACTTTCTGTCCAGACTTGGTCTGATCAAGTATGTTTCTCTCTCTCTCTCTCTCATGCCCCTCTTCCTCCACTTCTTCTGTTTCTCCCCACATCTTTCCGCTGCCTGCAGCCCTCTGTCCAGAGTTGTGTGTGTTGTGTGTGTGACCTACACCCCGTGGGCCTCTTATGTCTCTCAATCCCCTCCTCCACTCTCGTCTCTCGTCTCTCCACTCTTCAATCTCTCACCTCCTTCGCCGCCTCCTCTTCTTCCTCTTTTTCCTCTTCCTCTCTCTCTCTCTCTCTCTCTCCACATCTTTGTCCTTTGTCGATTGTCTTTCATAACTCCAGTCCAGGTCGTTCTTCTCTGTGCCTCCCAATTAGCCGCCCAGGGCTTGTTCTCCTTGTGGGCGGTCAGTGGGCCCTTTCTCCCAGGAGATGGCTCTACCTACTGCACCCCCTAAGACCCCACAACTCCTCTCATACCCTCAGGCAAGGACAACGCTGTCAGAATTCAAGATTCATGCAGGAACAGTGAGCTGTGTGTTTGTGCGTGTGTTTTGTGTCCATGTTGGGGTCAAAGCACATTGCCAGTCGCTGTTGTGTTTGAGTCATATGACTGGCCAGGTCAAAGAGGAACTCCTCTCTCTCTGTCTCTCTCTCTGTCTCTCTCTTTCTCTCTCGATCCTTCTCTCTTCAGAATAATCATAATAATAATAATATATGTGTGTGTGTGTGTGTGTGCGTGTATATATGTGTATATATATAGTTTCAGTAAATATTTTGATGAACAATACTATCAGCGGCTAATGTTACTGTAATAAAATAATACATGTGCAAGCGAGGTTATCTTACTCCATCTCTGGGAATGGGTGTCTGCGACAGGAAGAGGGAACATACTTTTGAGACACGTGTCAGTGTAACTATAAGGCGGACCCTTAGGTTTTCTTAGTCAGTGGTATATAGTTAGTTATTGTGATCAGTCTAGTGTAATCTAGTTTGTTATTTTGTTTGTCCAGACACACACACACACACACACACACACACACACACACACACACACAGAGAGAGAAACACATACCATAAAGGTCAGGTACACAGATGTACCTATGCGACGACGTTAGAGTGCAGATTGTTATGGGGGGTTTGGGTTGGGGGTGCTGAGGGTGGTAGGGATATGTGTGTGTCTTTGTGGGTGGTCTGGCATCACCCCACACCCCCTCCCCTCGAGACCTCTCTGCCCTTTGCGGTTGCTTCCTGCTATATCCTCAGCCAATCAGCTGTCTCGCTGAGTCACTGCACCATAGACTCTGTGTGTGATTGGATGGATGCACCTAAACACACACACACACACACACACACACACACCCCTCATGACTGGGATGATCAGAATTCCAATATGACAGAAACTTGTGTGTGCTTGTGTGTGCGTGCGCAAGGGGGGAGTGTGTGTGTGTGTGTGTGTGTGTGTGTGTGTGTGTGTGTGTGATATATCCATGTGAGTGGCTGTGTCCAGGTGTGTATGTGTGAAGGAGACAGACAGCGCACATGCATGCCTCTGCAGACATGGTGATAATTGGTCTGTGCTCAGGAGGTTTTATATGCAGTGCAGATGTGGCACTTGTCCCCTGACCGTCTGGGGAACTAAAAGAAATCATCCTCCTTTCCTCACTCTCTTTTTTTTCCCCTTCTCTCTCTCACTCTTACCCTTTCCCTCCCTTTACCTGACCCTCTCTGTTCCTCTACCTCCTCTTTTCTCTCTCTGTTCCTTCTTCCTCCTCCTCTCTATCTCTCTCTCTCTCACTCCATTTCTCCACTCACCTCTCCCTCTCTCTCTCTCTCTCTCTCTCTCTCCACATGTCCCTTGTTCTTCACCTTTCTCTTTCCATCTCATCTACCTCCACCTCTCTCTCTCTCTCTCTCTCTCTCTCTCTCCTCTGTCTGTCTAATGGATGAGTTTGGTGTTGTCCGCTCCCCACCTTTCAGTCGTATCTATTTTTAGCCCCTCGTGTGGCAGGCTGAGGAGGTGCGTGAAGGCAGGAGAATGTCTCCAGCCAAGGGGAGAGAATAGGCTGTGTGTGTGTGTGTGTGTGTGTGTGTGAGAGAGAGAGAGAGAGATTGTGTGTGTGTGTGTGAGAGAGAGAGAGAGAGAGAGAGAAAGAGAGAAGGGAGGGTGAGTGAGTGTGTGTGTGTTTTAGCCAAAAAATGGGATGGGTTAGGGTTTGCGCGTATATGTGTGTGTTTGTGTGTGTTTGTGTGTGCGTTTGTGTGTGTTTTTTCCATCCTGAACACCCATTTCCAGCTGAAAGGAATGGTTTGTGTAGGTATGTGTGCTGAAATGTGTGTGTGTGTGTTTGTGTGTGTGTTTGTGTGTGTCTCTGTCCAGAAAAAAAGAAAGGGATTTGAGGAGTGTTTCCAGTTGTTGTGTGTTGCGTGTGTTTTTCCACAGGTGTGACCGAGACTATGTTTGCATGTATTGCCTGCAGTGGTTTTATTGAGCAACGATCAGGACAGATGACCACATGGTGGCCAGTTACAAGAGGCTAAAAGAATAGCCTGTGCTGTTTTGGAGAAACTTTGTGAGGGGATGTAGGAGACTTAAGGAGGTTAAGGGCTGGGATTAGTTCAGGTTTAAGTGTGGCAAGACTGAGAAGTACAGTGTAATTGCTGTGTGTTTCTTAACAAAAAAATGTTCATTTCATGTTGCGGGGGTGTAAGAGAGAGTGAGCGTACACACACACACACACACACACATGCACACACATACCCTTTGTGAGCCTAAACTGCTCTGTGAGGTAGCAGGTGCATCAAAGCATACACTGGCTCAAATGCACACACAAGCGCGCCGCGCACACACACACAACACACACACACAGGGATTCACTGTGTGCTCATCGAAAGTCCAAGGCCTAGCAAAGAGAAACATATTTCCAGAAAGTTCTTTGAGAGGTACAGTGAACCCCCCCCCCCACACACACACACACACACACAAGCATAAACACACACACACACACACACACAAATGTGAGAACTGAAAGGAGAGGACAAAGAGACCGACAAAAGCCATGTGGCATCCTCCGTATTTCTTGCTGTGCTGTGTGAAAAGCGGGCACATGAGGATTCTCCGAGGCGAGGCGAAGGGAGTGTGAGAGCTTCTGTCCCCTGCCTGCCTGCCTGCCTGCCTGCCTGCCTGCCTGTCTGTCTCACGTGCTGTAGTTCCCATCAAGGGCACAGCATACAGCTCAGCTCAGCTCAGCTCAGCTCCAGTGGCTGTCTCCCATAAGAGATTCACACAAGCAGAATGTGCCCCGGACAATGGCCACCGCTAGAATAATTTGATAGAGGATGGTGTGTGTGTGTGTGTGGTGTGTGTGGTGTGTGGTGTGTGTGTGTATGCAAGGCAGAGAGAGTTGGGAGCATGTGTTTAGGTGAGACAAAGAACTAGTAAAGGCTATTTGTGTTTGAGGGAAATGCGAATTGTATGGGAGTATTGAAAAGAAAGAGTGTGTGTGTGTGTACTGTATTTTTGAGGGCAAATTGTGTGGATTTTTTTTAAGTGAAAAGAAGGAAGTGTAGACTACATTTCTGTCTGTATTCTGTACAGGCAGAAATGTATCTGTCCGTGGAAGAATGAATGACTAACTTGAGATGAGATTTTCTCAGAGAGATAATGTGTGTCCGTACACACAGTCTGTACATCAGAGCTTGCTTATGTACATGTGATTTTTTTTTTTTTTCTGTGTGTAGGGGGGCATGTGCACAAGTTTGTGTGTGTGTGTGTGTGTGTGGAGGGGGATACCTCTGTACTCGCGTGTTCTTGCAGCTGCTCACTGGTCAGAACCTGGGGTAGGAGGAGCCTCCGAGTATGCTGCAGAGGGAGGAAGACAGAAAGGGGGGGGGGGGGGGGGAGAGAGGGAGGGAGAGAGAGAGGGAGAGAGAGAGAGGCAAACAAGCAGGGAGGGTGGAGGGATGGAGGGGGGTAATGAGTTAGTGAGAGAACAGGAGGTAGAGAGAGACTGAAAGAATGAGGGAGAGGGAGGGAGGACCTGGCAGAAATGAGGGGGTGAGTAAGGAGGGAGGGAGGAAGGGAGGGAAGGAGGGAGTGTGTGAGGGAGGGAGGGTTTGTTCTCTCTGCATCGTGCCGCTCTCCCCTCTCTCCTTCATTTCCATTCCATTCCAGACACGGGCACCTCTCTCTCTCTCTCTCTCTCTCTCTCTCTTTCTCCCCCCCCCTCTTTCTCCCTCTGGAGAGCGTCCCCCCCACCCCGCTCTCTCTCTGCTCCGCTCGAGACGCCAATCACTCCGCCGCGCCCGCCGCTGCTTCATCCTCCATCACACACACTCTTCCTCTCTGACACACTCCCACACACACAGCCTGGGAGAGGAACACACACACATACACACGCGCTGCCGAGAGGACCCGATTCCTTCACTGGCCGCACTCATCACAGAGACTCAGTCTGGAGTGGACGAGAGCGCATCGCGTCTGGTCTGGTCTTCCTAGAGGACAACGCGGCACGGAAGAGATGAAGAGCGGACGGCTGTTGGAATGCTGAATCGTGGGAATTGTAGGACTTGCACTGTTGTTGGACTTGGACTTTTGGACTACAATCCGAACCGAAGGCTTTTGTCCTGTTCTTTTTGAAAGTGTTTTGCCGTCACATTACTGAGGTGGAGTACTTCTGAATCAGACTCTTTACTGCCTCGGTTGCTTCTGCCTTTCTCCTTAATTCCTCTATTTCTCCGTTCGCTCCCTTTCTTTTCTGCTCTTCTGGTTGCTGCTCTGTTCATCCTGTACTAGAATCTGGCTGCCCTACCCCAGTGCAGCTGTGACTTGTGTGTGTGAGAGTGAGTGTCGAGAGAGAGACTGGGAGACGGAAGGAGGAAGAGGAGAAGAGACGAGAAGAGGAGGAAGGAAGGACTGGTGCATTGTGTACTGGGGTGTTTGGGTTTATGCTACAGCCCCCTTTCTCACCCCAGTGTGTGAGATCCATCACAAACTCTACCTGTGAAGAAAGAGAGAGTGCGTGTATGTGCGTGCGTGAGAGAGAGGGAGAAATCAACGGGGCAGGAACGAGAGGAGAAGGAAAAGACGGAGGAAAAAGAGTGGTTCGCTCTCACGTAGGTACCCTCGTCCTCACGATGGACGCCATGTGTAGGGGTCCGCTCCCGCCCCTCCTCCCCACCCTGTCCTTCACCCACCAAGGGTGGCAGTGAGCAGTCTCTGCTCAGCAACCCTGCGCACACCCCACACCCCCCGCCACAATCCTCCTCTACCCCACCCCACCCCACCCTCCCTCCCCACCCCCCCAGAAGAACCCCTCAGTGGACCCCATCCACTCCGTCCACCCCTCAAACACCATGAACTTTTCCCTGTTGGAAGGCAATGGCTCCAACAGCAGCTTTGGCGACGACGGTGCTCCAGGTGGTGGCGCCCCCTTCTGCCTGCTGGACGTCAGCTACTCGGCCCTCTTCCACACCTGCCTCCTGGAGGTGGCCGTCATCCTGCTGCTGACGGCGCTGATCGTCTGTGGCAACCTGGTGGTCCTGCTGGTGTTTCACTGTGCGCCGCTTCTCGAGCAGCCGGGCACAAGCTCGTTCATCCGCACCATGGCGTATGCTGACCTCTTGGTGGGGGTCAGCTGCCTGATCCCAGCCCTCTCGCTGCTCCGACACCTGGGCGGACTGAACCCGGCGGTCACCTGCAAGGTCTTTGGCTACATGGTGTCGGTCCTGAAGGGCGTGTCGATGGCGTCGCTGGCGTGCGTGAGCGTGGAGCGCTACGTGGCGGTGACGCGTCCGCTCTCCTACACGGCGCTGGTGACGCCGTGCCGTCTGCGCGCCTGCATCGTTCTCATTTGGCTCTACTCCGCGCTCGTCTTCCTGCCGGCCTTCCTGGGCTGGGGCAAGCCGGGTTACCACGGCGACGTGGTGGAGTGGTGCGCCCGCTGGGAGACGCGGCCGGCGTTCACCGCCTTCATCGTGGCGGCGCTCTACGCGCCCGCCACCCTCACCGTTTGCTTCACCTACGCGCACATCTTCCGCATCTGCCGGCAGCACACGCGGCAGATCAGCGAGCGCCGCGCCCGCTACGGCCCGCAGGAGCCGACGCCGCCCACCCCGGCGGGTGGGCACACCCCGTGTTCCTTGGCGTCGTCGTCGGCAACCAGCAGCGGCGGCAGCCCGGACAAGCGCTACGCCACGGTGCTGTTTCGCATCACCAGCGTCTTCTACCTGCTCTGGCTACCCTACATCCTCTACTTCCTGCTCGAGAGCGCCGGAATCTACCGGCACCCGGCCGCCTCCTTCCTCACCACCTGGCTGGCTATCAGCAACAGCTTCTGCAACTGTCTGATCTACAGCCTGTCCAACAGCGCCTTTCGGAAGGGTCTCAAGCGCCTCTGCTCGCTCTGCGCCCAGAGTGTCGACACCAAGAAGCCCCTGGGGCCGCCGCCACCCCCGCCGCACGTGCGCTCCTCCTGTGACGTCTGAAATCATCGGACATTTCGCGAAACCCTCGATCAGCCTCCACCTCCACTGCCATACACTCCCCATCACCACCAACCAACCCATATCCCCACCTCGATGGGAGTAGGGTGACCTCCTTCGTTAATGTGTGTGAACGTCATGATGAAGAGAGTGGTGTTTTGATACGGGGAAAAATAAGGAGCGATGGAGTGAAGTGATGGTGTTGCCACACCATTAGACGGATGGATCATGGAGGATTAAAGCAGGGCTGTGTGCCCGCGTATGTTGCCTCGTAGTCGGGGAGAATGGAACAGAACCCCCCCCCCCAAAAAAAATTCTCCATCTCACTCACCAAATTCTATACCTGAGACCACCAGGAGCTTCTGCTATCTCTGAGATGAGAAGGAATCTGCTCAGTGGTCTGTGTGTGTGTGTGTGTGTGTGTGTGTGTGTGAGCCCACAACATCCACACACTTTGTAAAAAGCAAAAAAGAAGAAAAGAAACTGCAACTAATCTTAGTTTAGAAAACTGGTGTGTTTCATAAATGTGAGTCTTTCTCTGTGGACCAATCAACCATCTGCTGCAGCAGCCTATGTATTGTATTTATTTAGTCACCTTAATTTGTTGTTTAGGCTTGAGCTGACCTGTGTGTTTTATGGAGATGACCTTTACCCTTTAGAGAGAGATATCCCTCTCTTCTCCTCTTCTCTTCTTTTCTCTTCTCTTCTCTCCTCTCCTCTCCTTCCCTCTCCTCCTTTCTCCTCTCCTCCTCTCTTCTCTTCGCTTCACTCCATGACTCTCTCCTGTCCTCCTCAGCAGTTTAGCCTGACCTCCATACTCCATCTAACAGACAGGTTTTCAGGACAGGTTTTTTTTTTTTTTTTTTTTTTCCTTCCCCTCCTCTGTCCTCCCTCTGCTGCAGTTAAAAAAAAAACAGGTAGAGAGATAGAGGAAAAGAGAGAGCAAGAAAAAAAGAACTGAATCAGAAAGCACCAGAGAGAGAGAGAGAGAAAGAGAGAAGGAGGGAGACAGAGGCGGGCAGGCGGGCAGACAGACAAGGGGCTGGAGAGGCTTAACCATGTGGAACGGCAGCGCTGGGTGTCAGGGCTTGTTTGCCAGAGACAATGGGGGCCTGACTGTACAGTACACACAGTCCTCAGCCCTGTGACCTGCCCCTTAGCTTCCTTTTGCCCCTGCCCTTGCCCCTCTTACCTCTCCACCTCCACCCCCTGCCCCCCACATCACTGTAGCTTCACCCCAGCCCCCACCTGCCTTTGCCAGACAGCACCTCATGCTGCTTCGTCTGTTATTCCCCTGGATTAGCTAATGGTGACTCAGTGGTGGCCATAGTGTGTGTGTGTGTGTGTGTGTGTGTGTGTTCAGATTTGCACAGATTTGTGTGTTTACTCCTGTGCTGGCTGGCTGGCTGGCTGGGGGCGGAGGGACGTCAACACACCAATCAAGAAGTTGGCCTTTCCTTTGAAACCCTGTGGCACACCTCCACCACCACCTCCACCACTGTCACCTAGCGTGGACCTCCAGTCCAAGCGCTTATGGAAATCTGTGGGGAACTTTTCCGGATTGACCTGGATTGTACGGCTGTTATGGCCAGTGGGATTGTGTGTGTGTGTGTGTGCCTGCCTGTGTGTGGGGCTCAGGATGGCGTCTCAGTGACGTGCACAAGTTCACCTTCGGTCTCGGGCCCAGGCGCAGCGCTTACATGCTCTTTCAATTTAAACCCTGCTGCTCCGCTCCATTCGACTCCAGCCACAGAGAGAGGATTGCGTATCACTGCCTGCGGCCAAGATTTCCACACACCACACACACACACACACACAAACACACACTCACGCACTCACGCAAGCACATATACGATGACACAAACACGGTGCCATTGGAAACAAATGGTCCCTTCTGCCTGCCTTTTTTTGCCTAACCTCCTGGTTGATGCTGTGATGAAGAGGTGTGTGTGTGTGAGTGTGTGTGTGTGAGAGAGAGAGAGAGAGAGAATGTGCTACTATTTTAGAGGAGAGTAAGAGGACATGCTCTGTATTGTGTGGCCTCTTCCACACTAGAGAAAGAGAAAGAAAGGGTTGTTTATTATGTAGAGGACAACAACGAGGGGAGGAGGACAGAGGGCTGAGAATGAAGGCAATAAAAACAACGTGCACAAACTAAGAATTACGGCAGCAAAGGCCCTCTGGTGCACCGTATACGACATACACTCGCTGAGATCAGTGCCGCACTATGATATGTAAGGTTGCCTTACGACGAAGTGATAACGTTGACATTTTGAGGAGGGACGTGGGTGGTGGCGTCTCTGTTGGTGAGAAAGATTTTGTGTGTGTGTGTGTGTGTGTGTGTGTGTGTGTGTGTGTGTGGCCAAGACTGTCAGGGAAGAAAGAAACGAAAACAAAACACCACCACACTTAAACCATTACATCACACACACACACACACCATCATAGCCTGAGAGGACAGCAATAGTGGAACAGATAGAGAACGAAGGAGAGGGGAAGAAAGAGTGAGAGAAGGGAGTGAGAGGGGGAGAAAGAACAGGACATCTGTCGATTGCGTCAGTGAGCTCTGAAGGTAAAGCAGCATTGCAGTGGTGCAGCTCTGCTGAGGTGGCCAGTGACTCTCCACTCTGACCAGTGTTGCCCAGGAATACAGGGGCTTACAGCCCAGAGAGTTGTTGGGGAGAGAGAGAGTGTGTGTGTGTGTGTGTGTGTGTGGACAATTTATGAGCATCCCCCACGGCTGGAGAAAAAGGGCCATAACACATACAATCAAACAGTCCATTCCATGACCTCATCATCTCAGCTCCTCTAAACTGAATGCGTCTTGCAGCAGCACCCCCCCCCATAGATCTCACCAGACTGTGGTCACGGACAACCAGTCAACCACGGCAAAACCAAACCCTTTGAACTGCTAACTTGATGGATATCACAGGACTAGAATTCGCTTTGAATTTGGTGTTGGACATTAACCACTCCTCTGTCTCTTAAGTCACTGGAGACACTACTAAATGACATTTAGCCAAGTGGACAGACATGTCTGCCTGTCCCCCACACAGGACCCTGAGGGAGGACGCTGTGGACATCTCGAATCTTGTTGTCTTGGCCACTTGGTCATCCATGGGAGTCGACGTCCTTCTTTATGTACACTAATATAATGAATGGTACTTTTTTCATTGCAGGGAAGTTCCTGTTTGTCTGTTGTCCGCTTTACTTTTTGTCCTTCTAGTTGACCAAAGTTGAACATATTTATTGGGTGTGTTGCATTGTTAGATCATTTTATCTTCTTGTACTGAGCAAGAAAGAAACTAGGAAGTGCTTTATTGAGAGTGGCCAAGTTTGTTTGTTAAGGGTGTGTTTTTATTTGGTCGCCGGTGGCAATCTCTGCAGAGAACACGGGATGATTGATGTTCTTTTTTTTTTTTTTTTTTTTTAAAGCAAAAAAAAAAAAAAGAGAGACGGATCTTTTCTTCTGCCTTTTAAAAACTTCAAACTGTATTTGATGCAATAGTGTTTCCGACATTAATCCAATACTCCCCGACACACCTCTTGCCTCGGCTTTGAGTGTGTGTGTGTGTGTTTTCTCCTTCGAGGGCCAGGGAGTTTTGGTTTATTTATTTATTGAGTCGATTGAATGAAACACACTCACACGTGTCTTGAAAAGAGCCATTTTGTCTGCTTTTTATTAACGAAGAGATGGCAATATGCGCAGCTTTATGACGTAGCGATGGCTTGTTTTTGATACGTCATTCACGTTATATCTGTTCTACCACCCTTGTCACCCAAATGCATGTATAAATGATGGATAACTTAGAGATTTACTTTTTTACTTCCAATACATAGTAGATGTTCATGTAAAGCCAATTGAAAACCTTATGTACTTGGAGACTGTTAGAAAGAAACCTGCGTGTTTTTGTGTGCGCACACGTGTGTGTGTGTGTTTGAAAGAGAGTAAGTGCCAAGCATAGATAGAAACTGCCATTTCTTTTGGCAGGGCGCTGTGCAATAGTTTTGGTTTTTTTGTCTTTTGTCTGCTCTTAGCAGATAGCCACATTTCAGAAAAGAAAAAAAAAAAAACATATCACACACAATAGAAAAAGGGCTTTTTATTTGTTTGCCGGTCCAAAATGTTCTAGTGTTGTGTGTGTTTGTGTTTGTGTGTGTGTGTGTAAAGAAAAGAGAAATCTGAGTCTGGAGACCCTCTGGCCATGTGCTGATTTTAGGACTGTTAGAGCGAGAGAGAGAGAGAGAGTTTTTGTGTGTGGGTGTGTGCGTCTGTCTGGTTGGAGATGGGAGAACAGATGAGGCTACTGCCTGCCCTCTCCAAGTCTACTTATTTTATAAAGGACACATGACAGGCTGTTCTCTCTGTGGTGTGTGTGTGTGTGTGTGTGTGTGTGTGTGTGTGTGTGTGTGTGTGTGTGTGTGTGTGTGTATTTGGGCGCACAAACATAAACCGCACATGACACTCAAACCACCCTAACTTGTGCTTTTGTACGAGCATGTTTTCTCCTCAGAAAAAGCATGCTTCTTTGATAACTGAGGTCTTGTGGTCTTGTGTGTGTGTGTGTGTGTGTGTGTGTGTCTGTCAGTCAGTCTGTGTGTGTCCATGTGGGTTTAGCTGATGGTCTCCAAGAACACCCAAGGCCACCCTCTCTAAACTGTTGTTGCGATGTCTATTTACACATGTTATCCTCTCTACAAACACACATCTCTCTTCTTCTTGTTTGCTTTTAAACTCTTCAATGCTTGAAGTATTGGTTGGAGATTGAAGTTGAAGTCTTATTTATTTCAAACTTGGCTTCCTCCACGACTATGTGCTTTTTTTTGTATTTAAGGCACACACACACACACACACACACACACACACACACTCACTCACTCCATTTGTAAGGAAGTGTTGGCTCAAGATGACAAACTTGGTACACAAACACACACACACACACACACAGAGCACATGCACACACAGTCAAACACACACAGTTGACAATAACATCATTATTTTTGCCACTTTGCCTTCTGTTCCCGCATCCCTGTGGTGAGGCGCTGTTGTATGCTGTGATGGTCTGTTCCCTCACACATTATTTTGATGGAAGGCTTCTTTCACTCAGAGGTGCACAGCAACTGCTCTCTCATCAGCAGACCTGTCCATTTTTTCCTCTTTTTTCTCTGGCGCGTTGTAAAACATTTTGAAAACTTTGTCATTACATTTCTATACATTATATATATAAATATATATATTTTATATATTTCATCCAGCAACTGACTGACAAGACTGTCTACACGTTTTGCTCTTGAAAGAAACAAACTCTGTTGGACTGCATGTGGAAGCCCTAAAGTCTTTCATAAGGTTTGTGTGTCTGATTGGGCTTGGAGCCGATCGGCGGCCATGTTGTGTGTGGCTGTAGGTGGCCTGACCCTGTGTGCCCAGTCTCCTGGGGTTGATGGAGACTGGTATGGACTTTTACCAGGGTGGCTCAGGCACTCCGCTCCCAAAGGGGCATCCTAGTTTAGTCTTTAGCCTGTGAGATAACTCCTCCGTCTGTGGTACTTAACTGTTGTAAGGGGTTTTCTGTTCTGATGTAAGAATTTAGGGACGTTTCGGTGCCAAGGAGCCTTTTTCTTTTTTCTTTTTTTTTTTTCTTTTTCCTATTCTCTGCTTTGATGTCATTCTGTTCCTCTGACATTCCCTCTCGTGCGCCGTCTCTCTCTTCTTCCTCTCTTTCATTCTCCTTCCCTCTTTCTCTCCCTCCTGCTCTCTGTCGTTCTTTCTCTCAGTCTCTGTGCTCTGTCTTTCATTCTCTCTCTCCCCCCTGCTCTTTCTCGTCCTTTCTCTCTTTCTCTCCCTCTTGTTTTCTGTCGTTCCCTCTTTCCTGTGGGAAAACACTACTGTGCCGGCCAGCTGGTCCCTGGGGACCCAATCTCCCATGATGACCTGTTCTCACTCGGTACAGCCATATTAGGATGCGGGCCCGGGCACGAAAGAAATGGAGGTTGGCGGCTGTGGAGGACACACACATACAAACTCACACTGATGCACGTATACATACCAGTATATTACCACACACATATTACCATAAATCGTTATAACACACACACACACACACACACACACACACACACAAACACACATTCTTCTTCACACACACAGATGCACATAGTCATAGCAGTATATCACTGCATATTCCCATAAAACATTTGAGTAAAGATAAATACACACTGCTTCTCTTTCTCACGCACACATGCACACACCTAACTCATACCAACAGCCAGTCATTTCAGACCAATGTAAACATGCTTACCTAAGCCTACCTTTTAACTGGCTTTTGGTTTGTATGTTTGCTCCTTCTCGACTCCGGACCTGCATCCTAGTTCTGTGGCTCCATCAGGCCGACCCACTTCCGTCAGTCCAGCCAGCGCACAAGTGTTCCCAAAAAGCCCAGTGCCAGGTCTTGATTTTCTGTTTTCATTCCATTTTTAGAAGAGACACAAGTATTGTGCGTGTGGACATGTGCGTGGGTGTGGGTGTGTGTTAGTCTTTGCCCTGTGACCTGTGAGACATTATGTTGAAGCTTTTGCTCTGTGATCAGTGCTGTTTTAAAGTGACAAAATTGTTCAAAAGATGGAAGACCAAGTTTGTGGTCTTCAACTTATTGGGTTCTTCAGACATCAGTCTGAACCACGCAGAAAAAAAAAAAAAAAAAAACACTAACACAAATACTTACACAGAGATTGTGTGTGTGACTGTGTGTGTGTGTGTGTGTGTGTGTGCGTGCGCGCGTCCGTGTGCGTGTGGTAGATGGTGTTGCAGAGGTACCAGTATGTGTACCCTGAGTTTTGTAACGATGTCATATACGTGTTTTAGACTATGTCAACAGTATATTTATATTCTGGTATATCTGCGCTGAAAAAAATGCAAATAAATGATCTTATCTGGTGCCCTCTGAGTCTTGTGGAGTTGCTATTTCTGTACACCCGAGCAGCAGTGCTTGTTCTCACGCTGCACAGATTGTGTATTTATCTGTGTGCACAGGTTATCTTCCTGAAAATTGTGTGTTACAAGGGTTGCAAACACCGCAGATACATTGTGCCTTTGGTGTGTTTGCAGACATTTAATGTATGTTTGTTGCCCTCATGTGCAGTGTATACTTACACTGTGTGTGTGTGTGTGTGTGTGTGTATACACAAACTTTCACACAGACACGCTTGTAAGTGGACATATGGTGCACACATGCATAATGCACATGTTTTAAACTGTGTGTGTGTGTGTGTGTGTACGCATATGTGTGTATGTGTGTCAGGTTGCACATATAGAGGGGTGGTTTTTCTGATACAGATGGGGCGGGGTGCATCACATTAATAAGGCTCATGTTCTAGTGATGTGGGGCTCGCAGCACTGCTGTGGTAACCTGGCCCATTAATCTCTCTCTTTCTCGCTCATGCACCCGCACACACACACACACACACACACACACACACACACACACACACACACACACACACACATTGTTCGAACTTGCATGCATAGACACACCGAAATCCCTGTACTGTCAGACACACACACACACAGTTGTGTCCTTCACTCCCCTTTAATTAATCATTGGCAGTAATTAACTCACTGCTGGATGATGAGATGACTGCAGGTGTCTAGGAACGCCTTCTCCGAGTACAGGCTGTTGCCTAACTAGACTCAGCAACTGCTGCTATCTATGGGATGTAAGTGAACATGCAACAGACCTTAGTATTTGTGTGGTTTGTGTGGAAATGATAGGCCTGTATTACATTTTCAGCTGTTAAGGTTACATAATAAATATTGCAGTAAATAATTCTATGTTTGCTTATATTCTGTCACATCCATAACATGGAAAGGTGGAAACGTGGAATTGGCTTACTACTACTACTACTACTACTACTACTACTGCTACCACTACTACCACTACAACTACTACTACTACTACTACTCGTACTACCACCACTACTACTGATACTACTATTACTACTGCTACTCGTACTACCACTACTACTACTACTACTACTACTACTGGTACTACCACCACTACTACTACTACCACCACTAGTGCCACTACCACTGCTACAAGTACTACTACTACTACAACTACAACCACTACTACTACTGCTACTATTACTACTACTACTACTTCTTCTTCAAGTATGTACTTAACTTAGAAGCACAGAATACAAGTGTTTGGATTTAACTGAGAGGAAGTTGTCCCACCCTGTGTGTGTGTGTGTGTGTGTGTGTGTGTGTGTGTGTATGCCCCTTCAGCACCAGGATTTCATCAGGTCAGGCTGGCGTTTCATAATC
>PYXC01001715.1:2035000-2037500 GCA_015244755.2 Tenualosa ilisha | reverse complement strand
ACCAATCAGCCAGTCAGCCCATAGCCCTGTTGGAACGCAGAAATTTGGAGCAACGTAGACCGACTAGACCAGTTAAGTCTGCGGATTTAGGGCATAGGGTTCAAGCGTTAGGGAAGACATTAGGATTCAGCCCATTATTAAAAATCTTAGTCTTGTGACATATCCTGAGGTACAGCCATTACTGAGTCCGACATCCCCGGTCCCCAAACCCTCATGAAAGGTCTCATCACACAGTCCACCCTGGAGGCGAGCTCATCATTGCTGCCCTTATCCCAGCTAAACACTCACTAATTCAGACCAACCAAGGGCACAGCAATGACACACCACCTTTAATCGACTGGCTGAGAGCAACGAGGGACATGAAAGCTGTGCTGTGATGTTAGCCCGAGGCTTCCGTGCCTGCCTGCCTGTTCGTCGCTGTAGGTCAGCAAGGTCAGAGACAAGGACTGTGTGGTACCAGTCTTCCAGAAACCGAGCCTGTCTCTCCCAGGTCAGTGTACATTACAGAGCGTAAGCTGCACGGCCCTTTTAAGAATATCCCTGCAGAGGTTCCCAGCTGCAATTAGCTCAGTAAAGCAGGCTTCTCCTCTTCTCTCCTCTTCCTTAACACACACCTGATTCAGACAATCAAGGTCAGTGTAATTACACAGTGGCTTTCATCTGGGATGGTTGAGGAGAGGAGAGAGAGAGAGATGTGGTGCTAACTAACTGTGAAGATGCAATGTACAGTATGTACATATATTTTATACTCTCATGCATTCATATAGTGTGCATTGCGTTGTTAGGTCTACACACACACACACACACACACACACACACACACACACACACACACACACACAGAAGCCTCCATAAATGCCTCGGGCTGCTGCCGCCATATATAAACCACATGAGTCACACACCACAGTACCATAGCATATGCCCACTAAAAGAGGACATGAAAAAGAGAAGAATATGTCCTTGATATCTCTCTCTCTACATCTTTCTTCTCTTCAGCCAAATTCAACACCTGCCTCTTGTGTTTGACCACCACTTCAACCATGTATGAGGTCACCTGACCCATCAAGCCACCCCGTGTGCGTGCGTGCGTGCGTGCGTGCGTTTGTGGTTGCTTGCTTGCTTGCTTGCTTACTTGCATGCATGGTGGCAGAAATGAGTTTGGTTTTAAAGTTACCTTGCTTGGGGAAAAGGGGAAATCACAGGGAAGATAGACATTTTGGCAGCATTCTTCACAGTGTTTCACACCACCTGCTGTGTGTGTGCGTGTGTGCGACAGAGAAGGGAGTAGGTGCTTCTAGGTCATGAGCGCTCATGCACTCAAAGGCAGAAATGTGTTTGTGTGTGTGTCTTTGTTTGTGTATTCTTGACAGAGAAGGGAGTAGACACAGGGGTGCATATAGGTCATGAGCGCTGATGCAGTCAAAGGCAGAATTTTTTGTGTGTGTGTGTGTTTGTTGGTGTCTTGGTCTGTCTCTGTGGTTTGGGGTGGTGATATTTTGGCTGTCTGATCTCTGGTCCTCTCCTCTGAAGTTTACCACAGCACCCAGCAGTCCACCATGTGATGTGACCATGCCTTCGGCATCCTCTGATCTCCTCTCTCTCTCTCTCTCTCTCTCTCTCTCTCTCTCTCTCTCTCTCTCTCTCTCTCTCTCTCTCTCTCTCACTGTCCCTCTCTCTCTCTGTCTCTTTCTTGATCTACATCCCTGCTGCTGCTTCTCACTCTCTCTAGGCACTGTATCTTTCTTCCTCTCTATCTTTTGCTCTCCCCTCAATCCATCTCTCTCTCTCTCTCTCTCTCTCTCTCTCTCTCTCTCTCTCTCTCTCTATCTCTATCTCTATATCTCTCTCACTCTCTCTGTATGTGTGGATGCCTGCAGGTCTGTGCCTGCTATATTTATCTCCCCTCATGCTGGACACACAGTGCTTTGAGCTCCCAGGCCCAGCAGCCATGGTAGAGAGAACCATGTTGTGTTTTGTCGTCGTCTTCTCTAGAGAGAGAAGCCCCAGCACTGCTTTGGCCCCCGCGAGCCCACACTGTCTGTTTGGGCTTAGGGGGCAGTGTAGGGGTCGGGGGGCGAAGTGTGTGTGGGGGAGTCCGGTCCTTTTGTTGTCGTTTGTGATACTCCTCCCTCAGTCTCCTTCTCCGCTTTATGTTCAGTTCTCCGTAGCTGCCTTGCTGCGAGTCGCGGTCTGCAATGTGCGCCTCTTGCTCAACTTCACTCACTTCACATTGCAAACTGTAAACCCCCCATCTCTCTGTCTTTCTATGATTCACCCCTTCCCTAACTTTCCTCACCCTGTCTCTCTCTTCCTTTCATTTTCTCCTTCATCCTCAAATTTCCTCTATCTACCTTACTACTGGCCTTCTTCATAAGAATATTCCTACTTTTGTTCGTGACGTCGGATTAAAAATATTTGTAATATTTAACTACTACATAATTGATGAAAATGAAAAAATCTGTTACTTTGCACACACAGATTACTAATCTAAAGTACTAAA
>PYXC01001715.1:2025000-2030000 GCA_015244755.2 Tenualosa ilisha | reverse complement strand
TGAAATGCGCAATATAAATTAACTTTGTCTGCCTTGATGATTACAGTCTTAGCACGCAAAGGAGTGTTTACAGTTACTTGTTTGGCTTCAGGTCTTGTTTGGCTTGTTGACTTGTTTGGCACTGAGGCTTGTGTTATTGTGTTGTATTGTATCCAGGAGTACATCCCTGACCTGTACTCCCACTTCCTCAACGTGGGTCTGGAGGCTCACATGTACGCCTCGCAGTGGTTTCTCACGCTCTTCACCGCCAAGTTCCCCCTCTACATGGTGTTCCACATCATCGACCTGCTGCTCTGCGAGGTAACTACTCCACTCCACACCACACCAAACCCTCTCCCCTCCACTCATCTCCTCTCCTCTCCTCTCTTCTCCTCTCCTCTCCTCTCCTCTCCTCTCCCACCATCTCTCTTTCTCTGGGTCCACACCAGAACCTTTCTTCACCTTGTCTTCCCCAGGCTCTTCTCTTGTCTTCTCTTCTCCTCTTCTCTTCTCTCCTGTCCTCTGCTATTCTCTCCCTTTCTCTGAGTTCATGCCAGAACCTCTCTTCCCCAGATTCTTCTCTTCTCTTCTTTTCTCTTCATTTTTCCTCTCCTCTCCTCTCTCCTCTCTTCTCTCTTCTCTGTGTTCACACCAGAACCTCTCTTGACCTTGTCTTCCCTAAACTCTTCTCTTCTTTCTCTCCTCTCCTCTCTTCTTCTGTGTGTCCCCTCCAGAACCTCTGCTGTCCCCATCTGCCCTTTTGGTTGGCTCGTCTGTTGCACAGTCCTCTGAGCACTATCGTATTGTGATGTGGCGGATAGATTTGTTTTGACAACAGCAAATGGTTTATGCGGATCAAAGCTGATGCGTTATAGTGACTGGATTATCACAAAAGCTTGTTGGCGACCGTAAAGTAACTCTAACCTGGCACCATTCATTTAGCAGCTACATCATCATTAGGGGGATAAACTCTCCGAATGACTTGTTTTATTTTCATACAACAGTTTTTTTCTTTGTAACAAGCAGTTTGCATTGAATCATTCTCTGTTTTGACCAAAAAAAAACCAAGACAGCCATTTCAAAGGAGCCCCACTTATCTTCCGAATGTCTTTGGTTGTTATAGATTTGTCATTCGGTTGTTCATATTTTATTAGCCAACAGCAAACAGCACTTGCAAACCGTCGTCCAAGATGTGGAGTGTTTTATTTTGTCTTTCAGCACACTGTAAACAATCTTTAGCTCTCTGTGAGTCTATCGTTTGTCTCTGTCCATCCTAAGTGTATTTTGTCTTCTCTGTCTTGCTCTCGTTACTTTCATCTCTCTCTTTTTTTGCCATTTCATATTCACAGCTTTCGTCTCATTCATGCACTCTCACCAGCGTTTTTGTCTTTTAGGTTTTTACTCTCTACCCCCCCCCCCCCTTTTCTCTCTTCTAATTTAGATTATTTGATAAATTGTGTTCCTCTCTCTCCAGGGCATCAGTGTGATCTTTAATGTGGCGTTGGCCCTGCTCAAGGTGAGATACTCCTCTGCTCTCCTCTCTTCTCCTCTCCTCTCCTCTCCTCTCTTCTCACCTCCCTCTCCCACTCCCTCGCTCTCTCTGTCTCTCTGTCACAGTAACAGCTGCTGCGGTGCCCTGTCTCCATAGAGATGCACCGGAACGGCTCAGCAGTTTGGCAACAGTGTCAGCCAACGCATTAGTTCCATCCCAAGGCTCTTTTACATTCACCACAGTCATGGATGGACACACACACACACACACACACGCACGCTTACACACACACTTTCTACTGCTTTCTTTTTCTCTCTGTCTCTCGCTGTCTCCCTCTCTCTCTCTAACTCTCTCTAACTAATACACACATGCACACACACACACACACACACACACACCTAGAGTCTGTTTACCGCAGTTGTTTGGTGTCCAATGTGGGGTTGACTTGTGGGGCATCTGTGAAGCAGCTCAGAATGAGTTCTAGCATTAAGCCAACCTCCCTCTCTCTCGATCTCTCGCTCTCTTCCTCTCTTCCAGACCTCTAAGGACGACCTGCTCCAGACGGACTTTGAGGGGGCACTCAAGTTTTTCCGGGTCCCAGTGCCGAAGCGCTACCGCTCAGAGGAGAACGCCAAGAAGCTCATGGAGCTGGCCTGCAGCATGAAGGTAGCCTTCTAACACACACACACACACACACACACAGCGCTTTGTTCACACCTCACACACACAAATGTCCACGTCACACATGTGCTGTTATATCCACCTCTCTCTTTCTCTCTCTTTCTTTCTCTCTCTCTTAACACACACACAGACTGTTACTGTTACAGCTATGCCTAAAACTCATTGCTACATTATGCAGACAAGTGCAGCCCAACACTGGAGTCAAACACACAACCTAAAGCCCATTGGTGGTACCGACTGCTGCTTATGCAACTCTCACTCTCTCTCTCTCTCTCTCTCTCTCAACACACACACACACAGACTGTTACAGCTATGCCTAATATTTACAGCTACATTATGCAGACAAGTGCAGTCCCACAGTGGAGTCAAACACGTAACCTAAAGCCCGAATGCTGCCTTTCTCTCTCTCTCTCTCTCTCTCTCTCTCTCTCTCTCTATCTCTCTCTCACACACACACACACACACACACACTCACAGAGAGATTTACCCACTTTACAGCACTCTATTTGCTGACTACCACTACACGTTTATACCCACATTCTGCTGATTCCCCAGTGCCTATAAAACAAAACCGCCACACTAGGTATTCTTTATATGTTAATATACTTTATACCAGAAGTGGCCAAACTGTTCTGCTTGCAGGCCACATACTAACAAATCTAAGCTGCCAAGGTCCTATGTAAAATGAACAGCACTAGTTTTTAACCAGTTTTAGGTGAAACGGCATGTGCATTTTAGATCAGAAAACCTGCAGTCCATCTAATGCTACCCTGTTTAATGATACGATTGACAAATGTGTCACACTAGTCCTGAAACTACTATGTGCGATGGACATACAGTGTAATATTCATTGCAGGCCTTGTGGAAGAGATCAGATGGCCACAGTTTGGCCTCCCCAGGTGTATGCAATTGTATTCAAAATGACTTCCAATACAGATATTCAGCAATGATCAGTTCTTCAGCTGTCTGGCTATTGAACCCATGGCCTTGGTGCCACCTTGCTCTGTCAAGTTAGCCTGTTGAACTTCCAGAACAACTTTTTGCATATTTGCTCTGTACTCACACCACTGTATAGAGCATTTCTGCTCACTTTAGCAGTGTTCCTCCCAGCATTCTAAACATCATGACTACAGATCTATGGCTCTGTCTTCAGCTGTATGTTGCTTGGCAACAACCACACCCTTCATTCATCACTGAATCTAGGTGATCAGATCAACATCACCATTTCCAGAGATGCTCTCGCTCATCCTGGGAGTGTATCTAAGGCAGATGATCACACAGTCTGTTCATTGTGCTTGCTAAAATGGTCTTGCCAAATGTGAGTAAATGATGCACTGAGGGTGTGGCCAGAATATCAGTGATAACACTGTGTGAACGCAGCTGTGAATAGATGGAGGAATTTTAGAAGTGAATCATTTAGATTATGTCAATGTTGTTTATACAATGTATTTTATTACAATATATTACAAACAGCATGCTATGCATCTTATGTACATTTTAAAATGGATTTAAAGTATGCTGTTGCATCATTGTCAGCATCTGTCCTCTCAGATCTACGCTGCTGAATATTTAACATGTGTGTGCCTCACAGTCATAGCTGGTGCTACATCCAACCACTGCAGAGACTCAGCTTACATCTTCCTCCCTCTGTAGCTATTGATGTCGTTTTCAGAACGATTTAGTGGCTTTTGAGCTGGGCCACGGTGTCCTAATGACAGTCGGCTAATTGGACAGCTCTGCAGTGCAGGCACAGCTGTGTTCAAACATAAAGGGAGTTGATGAAGAGAATGGATGAGCAAGGATAAAAATAGGCACACTTTAAAGATGGCTGCTCTGATGTGTTCCACAGACGACCGTCTGCAATATTTCTTGTTGGTCAGAAGGGGGCAGTGTTGTAACACTGGTGTGCTACTCACTGTTGAATGGAGTGAGAATATCTAGTCGACACATAGACTTTCCAAACAAGAGTTTCAAAAGTCATGTATAAACTGTAGACAACGAGTAGGGATAAGCCAAGTTTCAAGTTTATTATCTCATACCTGATAGCAGTATAAACATCTAACAGAGCCCACTAAACCTGACATGTCTCTGGAAGAAGATTTACTCTTAGTGATTCATTGTCAAGTAAAAGCTTGTGCACACAGGATATCTTGATGAGTTACCCCAAGCCTAACCAGCCTTTCCCCTTCACAAGTCCAACAGTTTATGAAATGTAGAAATATTTGTAATTTATCTTGAGAACTGCGCATGTTTTATTCCCATCCTACTGTATTGTAAACTAACATCCTTGAAAAGCGCCTTCACTGGGGCTTCAAGACGCTGTTACACTACACAGAGTCATTATTTTTGACCTCCCTACTTCCTGTGCCCTTTGCCCTGTCCTTAACTGTTTGACCCCAGGTCACGGGTGAACCAGATGGTGTCAACAGGTCGTATCTTGGGATTAGGCTAGTTTAAGATGATGGAAAGCAGGAAGAGAGCAAGAGAGGCAGGCAGGGAGGGAGAGAGAGAGAGAGGAAAGGAGGGAGAGAAAGAGGACGAGAGGACAAGAGATGAAGTCAAGCAGGACTGGAAATAGTCTGCCCCATTTCCCCCACTCTTTGCCAAACGCTTGTGTCTGTCCTTGGACACTTTGTCTAAGTATTTTTACGCGTTGGTGCATCAGGGTCAACCGTTCAGCCAAAACACTAGCATCCTCGCAGCACGTCCGAGCAGAGGCCGGGCGGGCGGGAGAAAGTGTGCGCTGTGTGGTCGGCGCTGTGAGTTTATCACAAAAGTGGGACGCTTTTCATTGCCCTGCTTACCTTGAGCCAACAAATGCATGTGGACGTCTCCCAAGGAACCGTCT
>PYXC01001715.1:1992500-2020000 GCA_015244755.2 Tenualosa ilisha | reverse complement strand
AGTTGGACAAGCATTGAAGCGGACCTCTATGTGCACAGTCATTCTACCTGTCTTTCTGCCATCCAGTGTTTGTGTGAGTGTGTGTGATCTAATCCAGTCTGTGTGTGTGTGTGTGTGTGTGTATCTGCATAGATCCTCACAGATATGTGAGATGGGTGTGAGCTTCCTTTGGTTTGACACGTTTGTGTTTCCATTTACCCACCCAAAAGACCTGCTTTTGTTTTTGCTATTTTTGTTGTTTGGTGGTGGTGGTGGTTTAATTTTATCTCACCCACATCAAAGGCTTTTTTTTTTTGTCTAAATTCATTATGATTACACTCTTCCACTCCATTCCACACCACTCCTCCTCTCTCTCCTGCCTCTCTCCTCCCTTTCTCCTCTGCTGTCCTCTCTGCTTCTTCCCTCTCTCCTCCCTCTCTCCTCTCCTCCCCTCCCCTCTCCTCCGCTCCGCTGCTGTGTTTTGATTGGGGGTGATTGTGGGTGAGGCTGCAGGTATTCATTAGGAGGCTGGCTGCTGTTGACTGCCGCAGGAGACGCATACATTTACATGTATTAGGAGCAGCCGAGCAGCAGGGCCACCACCACCACCATCACCACCACTGCCACCACCAACACCACCAATACCACAGCACAGCTTTGGGCCGCTAACGACAGTTCAGCTAAGAACAAGAGGAGGGAGGGAGGGAGAGAAACGAAAAGGGAAAAGGGGAAAGAGAGAGTGAAGAAGGACAGAGAGGAAGAAGAGCGGCAGGAAAGAAGTGAAGAGGAAGTGAACTTGCTCTGCACTCCTTGTAGCGATGGGAAATGAGCGAGGGAGGAAAAGAGGGAGAGAATGGGGGAAGAGGAGGGGCAGAAGAAATGAAAGGATTAAAGGAACGGCAGACAGCACTCTTGACTTGCGACCTGCTGCTGAACTCCTTCGATGGGCCCTGCACTGTTATTAGTAGCCTACCTGCCACTCAGACATGTGAAAGCACACACACACACACACACAGAAATACACACACAGCCAAATGTGTATTGCACATTGGTGTTGCTTATGCATTCGTGCGCACATCTACACACATCTACACTACACACACCTTTGAATCAGCATTCAAATGCCTGTTCCGATTCACCTTCACCCAGAAGAGTTCACATAGCTATTCATCTGCACACAAGGCAAATCATCCACCACTAGAGTGAATAGTTTGCACCCATGCTGAATGCTCTTAGTGTACTTTTTAATAGACATCGCTTGTATGGAAACAGGTGTAGCCACAGGAATACTTAGTTGGGTTTCGGATCAAGCAGACAGTTTTATGCTGTCTGTGTGAACATCCCTAGAGCCGAATGCACTCAAATGAATGTCTCTTGCCATACAGCCCCATTAAAATTGCAAGGCCCCACACACACACACACACACACCACACACACTTGGTTTGGTCTCGAGTGTGTAATAGATTTGGGAAAGGGAGCGTGTGTGAGCTGCGGGTCTCTGCGCGGGAGAGTGTGTGAGCTTGTGGGTCAATTTTCAATCAGGGCAGGCTTTCAAAGGTTGCTGCGGTTTATGAGAAAACCAGTTAAAGATTACATGGAGGAGGCATCCTGTCACAAGACACACTCCTGCACTCTGTCACAGCTGTGTCTGCAAGAGAGAGAGGGAGGACCACACGCACACACACACACACACACACATACACAGAATTTTACCATTCTCTCATTCATCCACACAGCCCCCTTTTTGTAGTTGCACACACACAGACACACAATGTTAACACCCCTCAGATTCAGATAAGATCCACACTTTTTATATAGATGCACACACATGGACACACACAAGTATACACACACACTCACACAGCCCTCTGACGTTTTCCCTTTCATTTTCATGTTGTCCCTGGCAGAGGGAGAACAGGCGGCTGCAGGAAGCCAACATGCGTCTGGAGCAGGAGAATGACGACCTGGCCCACGAGCTGGTCAGCAGCAAGATTGCCCTACGCAAGGATCTGGACAATGTGAGTTAGCCTTAGATTACTCACACTAATACACACACACACACCACACACAAACACACACACACACACACACACAGACCAACACACTCACACTGTGAGTGAAAATTGTATGTGGTCAAAATTGTATCTGGACGTGTATGCACACGTACACACACACACACACACACACACACACACACACACACAGATACACACCAGAGAATGCCTTGCCAAAGGAGCTGAGCCTCTAAAGAGCCTTTCACATTCTCATAATCCATCTCTAATTGCACACCATAACTTAAATCGCGCAGCTAACCAAGAAGCATCAATACACACATACTAACACACACACACACACACACACACTAACACACCCAGTCATGTACACTGGCCCTTCTACTAACACACACACACAGTCATGTACACTGGCTCTTCTACTAACACACACACACAGTCATGGCTACACACCATCTCAGTGGCTCTTCTACTAACACACACCCAGTCATGTACAGTGGCTCTTCTACTAACACACACACCCAGTCATGTACAGTGGCTCTTCTACTAACACACACACCCAGTCATGTACAGTGGCTCTTCTACTAACACACACACCCAGTCATGTACAGTGCTCTTCTACTAACACACACCCAGTCATGTACAGTGGCTCTTCTGTGAATGGGAGGTCTTGTTGAGGATAATGCACAGTGTGTTGTAATGCACCAGAAGCCTTTTCAAACGCTAATGGGTTTGTGGAGATAAGGATCCCGTCACATTGATTTTGTGTCATCCGTACAATTGCAGCGTTGACCCGGAACACACCGGCTCATCTGTGGAGGCGTGTTGTTGTGTCATTAACACCTGTAGTGCCCTTCTTAATGGCCTTCCTGTTTTGGACATGCTTTCTAAATGTGTGTTTGTGTCTGTGAATCGGATTTGTGAATGTGTGTGTGTGTTTTTCTGCAAACTGTTTGTGCGTGTTTGTGAAAATGATTTATGTATGTTTTATTGCAATGTGTGTGTGTGTGTGTGTGTGTGTGTGGTGTGTGTGTGTGTGTGTGTGTGTGTGTGTGTGTATGGTGTACCAGGCGGAGGAGAAAGCGGACGCTCTGAATAAAGAGCTGCTCATTACTAAGCAGAAGCTTGTCGACTCAGAGGATGAGAAGAGGAGACTGGAGGAAGAATCAGCACAGGTGAGGCCCTCAATGCGCACACACACACGCACACACACACACACACACACACTCTCACACACACGCATCCTTTCCCACTCCACACAAGTCTTCCCAGACATATCAGTCTTACACACGTTCACTCACACAAGCATGCACCTTGCAGTTGCATCCACATGCATAACTGAGACTCTATACACAACTCTGGTCTGTAGCTCAAATCTTGATAGTAGCATCACACTATATTACTGGCCATGGCCAAGTATATTGAAAGCAGGTCTTTCTCTCTGACTGTGTGGCTGTCCGGAGCTGAGCTAACTCAGAGAGTGGTGAGTGAATGAGGCCACAGCCCAGCCCAGCCCAGCCCAGCCCAGTAAGAGGGCCATCATGCTGGCCTAGTTGAGCCTGTGCCGCTGGGAGACATTACTTAGGGCCAGCTCATCAAGGAGCGCTAAAGCTCTCGGACAGACCTGTCTTTAGGAGGGACCGATGAACCACTTGTGAGGAAACACACACATACACACACCACACACATACACACACAGAGTCTCTCTCTCTCTCTCTCTCTTACACACACACACACACACATACACACAGAGTCTCTCTCTCTCTCTCTATCTCTCTCACACACACATACACACAGACCCACGCACACTCAAGCACGCACTCACACACACACTTAGAGGTGATGGAAGACAGGACAATGGATGATTTCCCCTGTGTGCTGTGTATTTTTATGGTGTGTATGTGTATGTTTGATTAATGGTGTCTCGTTTCATGTGTGTCAGAGCCTGTCTGCTCTGTTAGTGCTTCCCTGTTATGCAGGGGCAGATGGTCTCTCCTTCTCTCAGACCGGAAAGTTGTTCTGTCTGTGTGTGTGTGTGTGTGTGTTGTGTGTGTGTGTTTGTGTGTTGTTTGTGTCTGTGTGTGTGTGTATGTTTTTGTGACATCGCAGCTCTCCCAACATGTTGAGGCTAGAAATGGATGTGTGAGATGAAGAGTGTGTGCATCGCTAACATCAATCTTTTGTTCTTCAACTCCAAAAAGTGTGAAGGGGAAAGTGTGTTTGTGCGTGTGTGTGCGTTCGTTTGTGTGTGTGTGCGCGCGTGCGTGCGTGTGTGCTGTTTTGAACATCTTTCTCTCATAATCCCAGCTGAAGGAGATGTGTCGAAGAGAGTTGGACAAATCTGAATCTGAGATCAAGAAGAATGGCTCCATCATCGGCGAGTACAAACAGGTAGGTTTAAAGTGGACATACGCACACACACACACACACACACACACACGTGCACACACACATACACATACAAACTTTCTGTCTTTCGCTCACTCTCTCTCTTACACACACAGACAGACACACACACTTTAGTGTTGGTGTTTTGACAGAGTTTGTCTCTACTCATTCTGCACCAGTCATGTACACAACGAACTTTAGCAGAAGCCATGGTGAAGTGAAGTATTTTGCGTCACTAACTCTTAAAAAGAGTTGATTTAAAAAGAAAAACTGAAAAAAAAGAACACACTTTCACCACAACAAACATTCCATTGATGTTCTGATGCCTTTGAATAGAACGGCCTTGGCATATGAGAGACTGGAGACTTTCTGAGCCTTTCTGACTGACCTGACTGTTCGAGAACCATCCAAAATAGATCCTTCTGCTGCAGTGCAGAGCAGTCGTGCGCTAAAGACAAGCACAGAGAGAGAAAGAGAAAGAGGGATGTAGGGAGAGAGAGGGATGGGGAGGAGGTGCAGTGGGCAAAGAGGCAAGGAGAAGAGTGGAAAATGTGTAGGGAAGAGAGGAGGTTTGGAGAGAGAGAGGGAGAGGGAGAGAGAGAGCGGTGTAAGGAAGGAGAAGTAGGTTAGAGACAGCAGGTGGGTGGAGGATAGTGGGATATGGTGAAAGGAAGGGGATGAGTGCTGGGAAGATGGCAGAAAGGGGCGAAAGAAAGAGGTTTGGGGAGGGAAAGATGACACAGCAAGGAGAAAAGGAAGAAGAATAACAGAGAATAAACCTATGAATAAATCAATGGATACAACAAAGGAAGAAAACGCACAACTCTTCTCTTCTTTCCCTTCTCTCATCTCCACCTCTCTCCCTTACTTAGCTTCCCTCTTTTTCTCCCTCTCCTCTATTTGAGTGATGAAACAGACAACTCTGCAGCTGGAAATGCACGCACAGATACACAGATACACAACGTGCACGGACACACACACGCACACGCACACACACACAGATACACAGATACACAACGTGCACGCACACACACGCGCACACACATAGATACACAGATATACAACATGCGCGCACACACACTCCGACACATAGAATTGCACACACACCAAGGGCAGCTTCTAACACATGTGTCCAATACACAGTGGCCATCATTTATCAGTGGCATGTCGAAACCCGTACACTGGAGTATAGGTGTCATCTTGGAACAGGGGTCGTATATCGTTCCTGAAATGCTCATATTGCTTCAGGCCCCTTCAGAGTGTATGGGTGTTGGTAAATGTGGATAATGGAAACAGGCCTAATTTAATATCATGTCATTTAACATCAGTGCCCTGATAAAGGTCATCTGACTGGAAAGCTTGGTTAAGTAGACATCATTGCAATGATCAAAATGCAGTTGCAAGTGTACAAAAGGATTTCTCTAAATATTTAATGTTTATTCTTCTGGCACCCTAATAGCGTACAACCTCAAATTGAATATTATTTCCCCATGTATTTTCAGTTTAGAGGCTTCACTCTTAGACTTTGAGGTAGCCATGATGATGCTGTAAGTCTAACTGAAAAAAGTGTGAGTGAACGCTCTTTATTTCACAGGCACAACACATCATGTGTTTCGTCAGACACCTCAAGTCTAATGCCTTTTGTCTCTGAGAAACCTCCCAACACGGGAGGCAGGTTGCATGGTTGCTGACGTTTTTTTCAGTGCACAAGAAGACAACATATCACAAAGGCACTGATCTAAACTTACTTGTGTCAACAAAACTAATTTGGTTCACATGTTGAGTGGTGGTGGGGTTTGTGCAGATGAGGCACTGCAACACAACAGATACAGAGACACACACAACCGCTAACACACACACACTGTCTCTCTCTCACACACACACGCACACGCGCCCTTTTGATGATGACAAAATGAGCATCTTCCTTCCTAAATGAAGACATATCCTCCGCCACCTTGCAACACCCACCCCCCACCCCACCCCAAACGTACACGAACACATACACACACACACAGTTAGTGCAGAAGCAGTTGCTTTAAGTGCAGCTGTCTGAGACAGAGTGTAGCGTGGAGCTGTAGTTTTGTTAAATCCGCCCCAGACGTCTCTAAATGAATTCGCGCCCCGTCGATTGCCAGCTACGATGAGGATGAGTGTGTGTGGGCCCCAGCGATGGCGTCTCCAAATGAAGATGTGTGTCGGTTCATTCTCGGGGTGACAGCCTTGTGCGCGCGTGCTTGTGTGCGTGTGTGTGTGTGTGTGTGTCTTTGTCTGTCTGTGTGTGCGTGCTTGTGTAAATTGATGCGAGTGTCTGGCAACTATGCAGGCTATTGTGTGCTATCAGAGATGGATTTTTCATTTCCAACCAGACAGAGAAGGAGAGAGAAGAGAAGAGAAGAGAAGAGAAGAGAAGATAGGAGAAGAGAAGATAGGAGAAGAGAAGATAGGAGAAAAGAATAGAGTAGAAGAGAAGAGAGAAGGAAGAGAGAAGAGGGGAGAAGAGAAGAGGCACTAAGAGAGGAGTGGAGAAGCCCAGGACAACCCAGTGATTTCCTAATGACTAGAGCCATGTAGCCATTTAATACACTTACTGTAAGAGTAGCCAGAGCACATGGGGCAGAGAGACATGAGGTTGATGTTGGCAGAGGGAGAAGAGGAAGTAAAGGGCAAGAAAGGGCACAGATAGAGATGGAGGAGGGAAGGAGAAAGAGAGAGCGAGAGAGGCTTTGAGTTTTAGTGCCACAGTGAAAAGTATCATCGCACATCACAAGTACATGACGATGCTATTGTTACTGCTAAGAGAAGTAAATAGAAATAAACCACATACAAATGATTTTTATCGTCCTGTTATGAAAGAGCTGACAAAAGACTCATTTTGGAACATGTTCCCCAGCATAGAGAAGCCCGACATTGGCTGAACCCCAATACCCCCCCCAATCCCATGTCTTAAGCCCTGTACCCTTAAAACTTAAGATAGGAGCAGACCTACCGTTTTTTATTCTTTTACGACTAGAACGAGATTGAGTGGGCCAAACCTACAGACTCACTGTGATACGATTGGGAGTTGATTGTGAGCTCAAGACTAACGATTGAAATCTCTGCATTTGAATGTCATAATTAGTGTCACAGCGACCATAGAACAGACCGGTTAAGATAATATCAATCATGTTTGATTCAGTCGGACTCAGTCGTAATTGCATCAACAATGGAAAGAATCGCAACGTTTCAAATCAGTCACTCAGAAGACACATAACGACTCCTGCCGCGACTGAACACTGCGACCACTGTTGATTACCTCAGATTACCGATGACTGGCTTCTGATTGGCTGATTGACGGCAGTTAGTTTTTGAACATTCAACCCTTAGGGTTGGGGGGACATTGGGATTCAGACATTAACTTGTCGCAAGAACCTGTATGTCTCATCTGTCATAATATATTTGGGTATGAACTATGAACACAGTGTTTTTAGAGCAATGGTGACTAGTTCTCCTGAGCCAATCCTAGGGGTTTTTCTTGAGTATCTATCCTGTAATTCTCCACAAGAAGTCCTGTACTATGTTGTGTATTTGATCCCCGGGTTATTGCCACCACACAGCCATTGTGATGGTTGTCCTGCTTATTTTAAAGAAATGTCTGACAGCATTAATGTTTGTTTCCTGTTTGTGTGTTTGTGTATGTGTGACAGATCTGCTCACAGCTGAGTGAGCGTCTGGAGAAGCAACAGACGGCCAACCGTGGCGAGCTGGAGAAAATCCGGGTGGGTGCCCATAACAACACACACACACACACACACACACACACACACACACACACACACACATACATACATACAGTGTGTGCTTGAATATCTGCATGTGGATGCAAGTGTGTGTCTGCATTTGTTTTTGTGTGTGCGTTGCAACCATAACCATTAGTGTGTGAACGTGTGTGTGTGTTTAGCTGAAGGTGGAGGGCTGTGAGAAGTGCAGCGGGCTCTTCAGTAAGGAGGGCCGCCTGAAGGTGGCGCCGGCAAGCAAGCCTGGTGTGGACGAGGACCCAGACCAGGAGAAGGAGGCTTTGCAGAACCAGCTCAGGGAGATGGAGCTGGAGCTCGCCCAGACCAAGCTACAGCTGGTGGAGGCTGAGTGTAAGATCCAGGTATATATGGAGCCCCACCACACACACACACACACACACACACACACACACACACACACACACAAAGCAGGCGCACTTCATGTTCCATGTCTATGCTCTCTTTGTCTCTCTCTCTCTCTCACTGTCATTCTCTGATTCTCTCTCCCTCTCTCTTTCTCTCTCTCTATCTATTTCTCTCACACACACACACAAACACAGATGTATTCAACGCAGACATCGTCACTCATACACATACTTTTTGCTTGCGCATGTACACACATACTCACACGGTCTTGCTCTCTCTCACTCTCACCTCACCCGCTCACATTCTCTGGCTCTCTCACTCATACACACTCTTGCACTCTGTCCATTCACGCACACACACACACACACACACATACACACACACAAATACACACACTGTGTCACACACAGAAACCCACTTCAAGTGCTCAACTCTCAGCCTTCGCCTCTATGTCAGGTAGAGGTATTGTTAGGTAGAATTCCTCTGACCTAACCTGACTGAAGATGATGCATTTTCTGCGAGTTCTCCAGCGTAACAAGCAGACACACAGACGGACATTAGCAGCCTAAAATGCTTGACTTAGATCCCTATGACAGAGAGAGTAGGAGAGAGAAGAAGAACAGAGAGAGAAAGATGTAGGCATCTCTTCATTGGCCTTTTAGTTACCTGCTGGGGTCAGGAGATGAGCAAGCAGGTCAATGGCTTTATACAGGCAGCCTCTGCATATCCAGTCTCCCTCAGCATGTTTTTCAGAAGGGTTAGATGTGTGGAGAGAGATGATGGTAATGTGGACAGATGGGTGGATGGATGAGTAGATGGGTGGATGGGTGGACGCGCTGAGCGTTGGAGAGTGATTGAATGGCAGTGGGGTGAAGACGTGAGAAGAGGACGGATACGTGCCTGCTGGCTTCAAAGCCTTCAGCGCCACGCTTTGATCCCCGGCTCAGATGGTCTGCCCATGATCTATCTCTCTCTTTCTCTCTCTCTCTCTCTCCCCCATCTCTCCTTTTCTCTCTCTTGCTCCCTTTGCCCGTCTCTTCCACTCTAACACCATCACCCCCTCCATCCCCACCCCTCCGCTATGATCAGCACTTCCGACACTATGCTGACCTTTCTGCAGTATGCTGGCTATCAAACTGAAAATCTCTTAGAGTTGACTGACTCCAGCTCTGAGGATGATCACCACTTAACAGAAACTTTGAGAAGCTCCCGCTGTGGTCTCTCTTTTTCTCCCTTTGTGTGTGTGTGTGTGTGTGTGTGTATGTGTATATGTGTGATAGAGATTTAGAAACTTCTCTTGTGCGTAGTATTAGATGTGTGTGACTAACTGTGTATTCGAATCTCAGTGTCTGTGTGTGTGTGCTGAATTACCTAAAGGGAAGTCTACCGTGAACAGTCCAGGGAAATACAGAGCACCCGTGCCAAAACACACACCAACACACACACACACACACCACATGCTCTTAACCACCTCCAGAGCCTCACCACTCGCTTGGTTAGTTTTCCATGAAGTTCTGGACAAAGATTTTTATCTTACTTTTACTTACTTTTATATATATATATATATATAAGAGAGAGAGAGAGCGAGCTTTGTTATACATTTTGTTGTAGTGCTAAAGCCGTAGATGATGAGGCACGGTAAAATACTGAAATCTTTTCAGTTTACATTGGTATGGTATGAGAGAGCCAGACCCAGATTCCCTTCTTCAACAGATATGACGTGAGCTCACTCGAGTCTGGATTGCTTCTCATTGTAGTGGCATCATGAAAATACACTTAGGTTCATTTAGAACCATTTTAAACCATTGACCAACATTTATCTAGCCAGTCTTGATGACCTTTGTGTGTGTGTGTGTGTGTTGTGTGTGTGTGTGTGTGTGTGTGTGTGTGTGTGTGTGTGTGTGTGTGTGTGTGTGTGTGTGTGTGTGTGTGTGTGTGTGTGTCCATCCTCCTCCTCTAGGACCTCGAACATCATCTGGGCTTGGCTCTCAACGAGGTGCAGGCAGCCAAGAAGACCTGGTTCAACCGCACACTCAGCTCCATCAAGACAGTGACGGGAGCCCAGGGCAAAGAGACCACCTAACCAAGAGCACACTGAACCAAAACACACACAGAGAGGGAGACAGAGAACAAGAGGGGGAAATATATATATGTAACACAACAGAAAGAGACTGCTTGACCTCCTCCCTCCCTCCCTCCTTCCTGATTTCACCATGACTCCCCCCTTCCATTGCTGGTCTGTAGCGTCTCCCCTCTCTCTACCAGACCAGACTCAATGAAAAACAACCAACCAACCAACGTTTGCTTTCTTGTCCTTCTCTACGCCCTTTCTTTCTGTTCTTTTTGTTTGTTCGTGTGTTTTTATAACAAAATGATCTTTGTTTTTTTTTCGCTCTTATTGGTCAGATTGGGCCAGAAACTAAACAACCTAAAATGAAATGGAATAATTTCGACTGATATGGGAATGATATTTCAATGTGAACCAAACCAGTGATCAAACGTTGCTTGAAGCTGAAGAGAAAGAGAGAGTGGCTTCAACTCTTGAATCTTTAGCAGACTACTGATCATGTGACAGTGTGGGAGGGAGATCTGGGCTGACTAGGACACCCGTGTGTGTGTGAGCGTCACCTCACCGGGGATCTTAGATGCACTCCATCAGCAGCACCTTAGATGCTGACCAAACACACACACACACACACACACACACACACACACACACACACACACACACCTCCAAGTAAAGCAAAGGTACGAGAGCTTAATCACTTTCTCCTCACATTCACACACACATTGTTCTTTTGAGTTCCGTTAAACTGATGACATTTTCATTTCTTGTGACGTGGCTGAATGAGGTGTGTGTGTGCGTGCGTGCGTGTGTGAGAGAGATGAGGGGGGGATGTAGTTAATGTATCAATGAGTGATTGTTTTTTTGTCTGTTAATTTGATTTTAATGTCCGGTTTGTACAGTGCAAGATAAAAGAATGAAAAAGAAGCTGGCCGAGTCTGTTAGGGAGAAGTGCTCTGCCGGAGTGTTGATGCACAGTTATTGAGATGGAGCGGCATGAGGAGAGGACAGGAAAATCCCACGTTAGATCATCAGTAGCAGACACAACTCCACAACTCTCCGCATGGTTTCACTTCTCCGCTCTGGGGTCAAGGCATCCCCTCTTAGCGTGACCCACATAGATGCACTGAGACGGGGGATGACACACACACACACACACACAACACACACACCTCTTAGCATCAGTCCAGGGACAGCATATGGAAATTTGCCTTTTGGCTATTGTTGGCAAATTGAATATGGCTCCTTAATGTGCATTGTTGCTGTTGAATAAAAACTGAAAGTAAATAAACACATAAACAACATTTATACATATTAGAATACTGTCACTACAGGAGCAGCCATCTCAACGACAAGGCTTGTCCTTTTCAGAAGCCTGGGAATGTGAGAATCTTGCCTGTGCTCATGTCCCCATTGACAGAGAGAAGAGATGACCTGTGTGTGTGTGTGTGTGTGTGTGTGTGTGTGTGTGTGTGCGTGTGTGTGTGTGTGCTTGCTTCTGTCTTGCAGCACTTAACCCACGTTGGACAAAAACCTGCAGATGAAACTTTGAGAAAGTTAAGGAGTAGTGTGTGAGTGCGAGAGAGAGAGAGAAAGAAAGAGTGAGTGCATTTGTGTGTGTGTGTGTGTGTTCATGGCTGTGTGTGTACACTCTTGGGAACTGAACAGGGATAGGGAAGGAAAGGTCTTTGCACCTTACACATATTTATAAGGGGCAGGGGGGAGACCCAGCTTGCTTTGGAACCGACGCCGTCATCAGCGCTCGTGCCTGAGATGACTGACTTTTGAGTTCTTTCCCTGAAGGCACTGAATGCCGACTCCAACTTGTACATAAGAAGCCTATGAGTTTTTTGTTTGTTTGTTTTGTATTTCTACTTTCCTTGGTAACTGTACTAATATTGCCTAATTGTGTCTAAAAAAAGAGAGAGATTGACTTCTTTTTATTTTTTTTCTCTCTACAGCAACAAAGAGAAAAACAGTTTTTTTTTTTTTTTTTTTTTTTGGTCTCATGTCAGAAACTGCTGTCGCATCTATTCCATGCCAAAATGTACCTTCACCCAACATTACCAACGTGTGGACATTGTACTAGTGTAGGTTGCATTGTGTATACATCAAGATTTCAATATAAAGCTATGACCACCCGCCATCTCCTTTGGTTCTGTTCTGTTTGATGAATGTTTGACAGAAGTGGATTACCTGTGGCTGCTCAGGTGCTGTTTGAAATATAATCAGTTCCACTTGCACAGACTTCCTGCTCAATATAGTGCAATTATTTGGAAAAGTTTTAAAATGTTTACTGTTTTGGTCTGGTTCTATGCATCATTCAGTCACATAGAAATGACAAAATATCTCTTAACATCACCTGGGTTGTCCACAGATAATAACATTATGGTTTAATATCCTAATGATTAAAATTGCTTACAGCAAACAATTGACAATTATCCAAAATCTCAGACTTTATTTCTACATCTGGTAGGTGATTCCCTCATTCCTTGCATAAACCATCATTCATATTTATTAGATATAAAAAATTACATTGGGCTGCTGCACTTATAAATTTAGGCCCAATAATGTGTTCGCATTTAATTGGTGTCATATCACATTTTATTTACCTTTGTTTCACTGTTTAGTTACATGTACATTTGGTAAATGATTTACTATTCACAGATCTAGAATAGATTATCACCTCATTTCCATTCTCAGTTTATCAGGCATATTCTCAGATTAACTGTAATCCCTCCTGTTTATTTATAACTAGCCTCTGAGATTATAACTTTTATTACTACGGCAGGCCAGTAAAATTATCACCCAGCTTGAGTGTGGTGGACAGCGGAATCCGATTTCCTTGCCCCTGAGAAACCTGTCTTCAGGGGCCACATCGCGGACGTCAGCGTTATGCAACGACGCGCCTCCATGAGAAGCAGCACTGACCTCCTGTGCTGATGGCTAAAAATATCGGATGTTGGCAGGCTAGCCCTGGGGCACGGGCGGAATGGTGATAGGACGGCTGAGTAGGCCTGGCTGACGAGCTTGGGTTGGATTTTTAAAGGAGTGCAGCGATAGCAGGTTCATGCTGACTCGGAGGGTGCGTGAATCTCCCCTCCCCGCCCTTCCTCATAAACTGCTGACTTGGCCCTGTCCCTCTCCAAAAGTCCCATGAGGAGTTTAGACGCACTCTGCACGACACTGTTCTATTTCAGCTTGGAGATGATTGCGTTTGGCGACACCTCTGCTCCGTGACGCTGCTGTGGAGTTCATCTGAGCTCCCTGTACCCGTCACCACCAAATGGTTTTTCCAGATGCCACAACCCACCTCGTAAACAGCGTCTCTCTATCTTTCATCCCAGCAGCCGCCCGGCACATGGTGTCATTCCCCGGCTGCATATACACTCCGTTTACCACTCCTGTAGTGTTAAGTGTTAACATCCACATCTAACCAGCTTACAAGGCGCTGGAGACCCGTTAAACGACACACCTGGGAGTAGGCTAGGTTTTTGTCTGTAGGCCGTCTTTCTTCCTCCAGTCGTTTCTTCAACTGACACCTTGGTTCCATTACTCCGGTAACGATCCCACACGCTGGGTGTAGAACTGCGCACCACTGATGGCTGCGCAGAGACTAGACCCCTCGAGAGTGAGTCTTTAAAAGAAAAACTGTGCGTTTTCAGTTACTTGCGACTAGTTCGTTCTTTAAGCTCTTAACGGCACACGGACAGATGTTTTCAAAGGGGAACAGAACCTAGAGAAATGTTCAGGACACTAAATGTGATCCCAATGTTACCAGTGGCATTTACCAGCTAGTCCAATCCGTATTTTTTTTTTCTGAAAGACCAAACTTAAAATCCTTGAAATGAAACTACGCAATTCACGCTAACCCACAGGCTGTGGCCTAAGAGTCTAAAGGCTGCCTCTCAGGCTACATTTCAAACCAGTCAGATGGTGAGGAGTGAATGTGCTGGAGGCTGACCAATAATGTAAGTGTGAGGGATTGAATGGCCCCGCTATGCAGCCCTGTACCCGGCGGTTATGTTTACAGTTTGATGTTCATCCCAGGCAGGAACTGATGACTCCACGCTCTCCTGACAGGCACAGCTCCTATGGCTCCAAATTTGTTTTTGACTAAGAGGAGATTTGTCCTTAACTTCAAGGGCATCATTTTTCTCAGAGTGCATGCTTCTGTAGGTGTTTATTGAAATTAATTGATCTCTCTCTCTCACACACACACAACACACACACACACACACACACACAATGTATCTCTGTACAAAGCTATAAAGCACAAACAATTGCAGGGTTAGGTATTCATAAATACTGTTTATTTAAAAAAAAAAAAGATGGTTTACATGTTTAAAGATTCAGCACTTATTTGTTCAAGCATAAATTATGGCAAATACAGTGACAAACAAACCACCATGGTGCTTTCACAACTAATAGTTTTAAAATTTCATTACCACATCTAGCAAATATCTACTGCCTTCGCTTTAGATAGCTTCTATTCAAGCTCAGCTTGCCCACTGAAGTTGTGCACACTCACCACTGCACATAAGAATGTTGTCTCTTTATTAATTCAAATCTAAATACAATGTCATTATATGTGTATGTACCTTTTATATATAGATAGATCAAGTCACATTAAACTGTGAGATGGGTAACTGAAGACTTTTGGGCAGTTCCTCAATCCCCCTGCCCCAGCCCATACCCCCTGCCCCACCCCCTCCACTCCTCCCCTGCCCTATGTATAAAGAAAAAACATGGATATATCTACACATTACTCTGTTGGAGTGCTCAGTGAATACTCACTTTTGCACTCTAGATTAAAAACTGGACCAATGTAAACACAATTAGGCACAATTGCCCCAAAAGAGTCACTCAAGATTTTTTTTTTTTTGTCTAATTTTTAAA
This sequence comes from Tenualosa ilisha, assembly GCA_015244755.2. NCBI lineage: Eukaryota > Metazoa > Chordata > Actinopteri > Clupeiformes > Clupeidae > Tenualosa > Tenualosa ilisha. The sequence continues at coordinate 2,004,518 of PYXC01001715.1, read as the reverse complement.
AAGGTTTATAGACATATCCATATAATAGTCATTGTACGCATTTGTATACGTGTTTATAAATAATAATAATAAAAAAACAAATAGATAGCTCTTCTATGTTTATACATTCTACTGGAGCTGTGTACATTCCAAATCTAAAAAGCTCTGACTGTGAGATATACAATTGGACATCTTGCAGTCCTAGATCAAGCTTAACCAGCACAAAGTGTGACCTGCTTCAAGGAACACTAGGGCACAAAACCAAACAAAATAATAACCAACCGAACAAAAACTTCCGTCTTTCTAAAACTAGGCTATATGCTGGATAGGGTGCAGTGTGTGAGGAAAAACATTCAGCCCAGCAAGCAGAACTGCAAATCATTTCCAAGCTCAAACTGAAACTGGATCCTGGGCTATTTCAGCGCTGGGACTTCCAGGCTTGCAAATTGAATTTCCATATTTCCCCATTCTATCTATTGCGTTCTCTCACTCACATACACCCACACACTCTCTCTCACACACACACACACACACACACCCAAGTCCCTTACCATCTTTGCTGCCATGGTTTGATAGTATGTAAGAATTCCTCGTAAAAATAATAAACTTATAAAACCGGCAATGAGGTTATTGGCGTGTAATTTCATAATTGTTTATAGACAGAGCACCAAGGTTATTTGTGTTTACAGACTGCTGAGAGAGTAGATCTTCTCTCATTAAGGACAGGATTTGTGGTTCCTAAATCTAAAATGAACAAGTTAAAAAAACTAATAAAAGTCCAAGGGAAAGATTGAAATCAAATGCCACTAATTAACTCTTGTAAACTTTCATCAACGTATGAGACCTTCCCCATGTCACACGCCATAAGAAAAGCAATCAGGTCCCCTAGCATCTTCGTGAGTGGGTAGAGGTGATATAGCAATGTTCTAATGGATGTTTCCATCAGTTTTACAGCGCTGTGGTGGCTAGCTGGCCCTGTCAGTAGCAGTGGTAGCCTGATAAATGGGTCCACTTCACACTACATACTAAGTCACTCACAGAGAGAGAGCCTCAGAAAATATTTCCACTAACAGTGGCTGTTATGAAGTACATCACTCGGTGGGATTAAAGTCTGTGGTCCTCAGTCAAGGATCTTGGGGACCCCTTGCCCTACGTACTTGACCAAACTCATCAGAGGGTGCTCTTGATCACATGATTTTGTTTAGACTAATCCAGGACCCCCTTGAAAAAAAAAAAAGAGATTTTAAATCTCAAGGGACTTTTATACTGACATAACTGTTAACAAAAGACGAGCGGTATGACTCAACTGATTTTCTGGTGTGGGTGGGACGAGGCTAGTTGACCATATGCAAGCAGTAGGGAGCCAGAAGTAAGACTAATCGACTCTGATAGAGGCGAATAGGGTCAGAGAGCTGAGAAAGTGTGCCTGGCACGTCTGAAGCTGGTCATCAGGTGCCTTGTGGCCCTGAGTTTGTATTGCTGACAAGGTGCCAATTGAAATGTCTTCCAGTCTAACACCTCGAACACTGAAGTGTACCATCACCATGCACTTCCCTGAAAGCAATGCTGGGGACAGAGCTTAAACCCTGTTAATATTTCTCAGTGGGGAATCTGGTTCAGTCACCATATTATTGCTGTTTGAAGTTCAAAAAAACAAACCTTTGGGTACAACAGATGATAGAAGCTGATTCAGGCATGCCAGGCTTGATCGCAAGCAGAGAGTCCAAATGAGTTTGAAATGGGAGCCAAAATGGTGAGAGACAAAACAGCGGTTTTCAAAGGTCTTCTGGTTTCTGTTAAACCAGAAGCGAAACCGTCAGCAGATGAAGCTTCAGTGACAAGATCTTAAAGACCAATGAAGGATGACCATAGCTGTAGTATAACAGAAGGGGTTGGGTCCATGCATTGCTACTCATGGCTCGTCACTAAACTAGTGATGATGGCTACATCTATCACACTAATCTCTTCTACTTAAGCTTTGGTTACAGGTTGGTTAGGGCAACATGAAGTAGATTGCCCCATACAGCTCCTAATGCCAAACAGACATCCAGCCCAGACCTGGTAAGGAAGCGGGCCAGACTTGGACCAGAGCCCTCCTCTTTCAGCACTGTCTAAGAAAGGATAGTGAATGGAAGACTCCCCCTATAGATTCAGTATGACATGCCATGCTCAGATCTGAACACACTACAGCTACAAGCTTCAGTCTTCTCTCTTTTGCAATTGACTTCAATCATGGGTTAAATGTTTCATAAATGATGTGTGCAGTTTAAGGAATATCCAGGTGACCTTGTAAAATGTACGTCTAACCACATGCAGGGAGAGAGAGGCTACTGCTTGCTGACATGGTTATGCACAATGAAAGCTAAAAGGACTGGGTTCATTGGGTCAAACTCAGTAGGGGGAGAATCATTTCTGATTGGATCCTAGAACTCATAAATACTCTGATCTCCTTCATACATAAACCCAAGATGGAGTTACATCCAGGCAACACTTACCCATGAAAGACTTACCCACCTTTCTAATTCAAAAATGACTGCAGCCTTTCTGTTCTCTTGGGGAACAAAAAAAGCAAGGTCTTTTAAGGTTCAAGAGTTTCCAAAATTACTCATATCATTAGAGACAGAAAAAAAAACGACAGAAAAAAAAAATAAACTGAGGATCAAATGCATGAGGGAGTAAAATCAAATGGCTTCTGGTTCGCATTTTAGAACATGAAAGTGGTTCCATTTGACTCACTGTTTCATTCTCTCTCTTGAAAAAGCTGTGAGACTGACCTTCCAAGAGAGCCCCAGCTGAATCAAACGTCTGAGGTGATTTGCTTTAGCAGCTACTGATCCACACAGAGAAACACACACCACTGACACACACAGTCACATCCCACTTCTGGAAAATTCCTCTGATATAGCAGGACAACAATTATCTTTAAACATATATGTATATATGAATATATATAAATGTATATTATATAGGTATATTCAAATATTTAAATACAGCTACACGAATATGGCATACCATAAAATAAGTGTACATAATTAGGTCAGGAATAAACTCTGGGATACTTTTTTCTGACCACATTCTTTCACCATATACAGTAATATTAACCTGATGCTTTAACTTCTGAGAGGCAACCTCTGGATTTACGTTAAACATTTACATACAGTTTAGAGTTATAAAAATCTTCAGCTGAACTCCAAACACATACCTCCCTCAGCCCAACAGTTTTTGGAGCAAACCACTAGTCTGCCTAAAATTACATTCTTCAAAGGGTTTATTGGGGGCTGAGAGACATAAGATGGCCAGAGCTGGTACTCACTCAGGATCTAATATCTAAACAAGACTGAATATGAAATCTCCTCCTCTGTCTTGCTTTCATACACAGACAATGTATTTGTGGTGGTGTATAAACATTTTTGGAATTTCTGAATGTACATCTATGTATTTTTTTTTTTTTTTTTGGATAGGCATCTGTTAATTAGACAGCCTGAAGATTTCTCCTAGTGTTGATTAGGCTTCTGCAGTGGCGAGGGCAGAGCTAGTGGGCCCATGTGCTGGTTTCTCAGGAGCAGGATGGATGGAGCGCGTGAGAATGAAAAGATACATATGAGGGCAAGGAAAGAAGGGAAGGGAAGGGAAGGGAGAGGAGAGGAGAGGAGAGGATGACAGAACAAGCCAGAGAGGAAGGGAAGAGGAGGGAGTGATTGCACCCGTTACAAACAGGGTGCCATTTTGTGTGCAGAGTTCACTGTGCTTTATGTTGGCTGAGTGTGTGTGTGTGTGTGTGTGTGTGTGTGTGTGTGTGTGTGTGTGTGTGTGTGTGTATAATGCTCGACCCTGGAGGATTGTAGGTAATGCATGAACTATCTCACTGTCTGATGTCCAAGGACACACAGATGGATTGAAGTGAGTGTTGTGCATCTCTGACAAGACTGAAATAACAATAGTGCAATAAATAACAAATTAATAAATAAATATAAACATAAATAAATATATGGGTGTGCTTTCAGACAGTTTTTTTCAGAAGGTGTGTGTCTCCAATGTGTATATCAGACAGGAGATTGAATGTTAGAGGTGAAACTTGTCAGGAGCAGCATGTGACATTCAACACACGCACGCGCACACACACACAAGTGCAAACAAGTTCTCATAAACACACACACACACACACATACTGATGAGCAGTGATGTACACTTTGGAGATGGAAGTGATGAAACATCACTAATCTACTTTGGACTGGTAGATTAAGACAGGATTCATATTGCATGTCTGCACATCACTGATATAATTGCTCAGTCTGTGTATATAAAATTGGAAGAAAGCTATACTCTAGGATTATGGGTACATTTCACTTTGCAATTCTAAAATAATTTATACCAACAATATTTATATGTATATGTATATATATACATAAGTACATTGTTTATATCTACACATATATATTTATAGTAACACATACCATACATATATATGCATGTATTTATAGTATAGCCACACAAATACACAGGAGTGAATATACACAATGACAACAGAAAGAAAAGTAGAGCAGTGCGACACTGGGCAAGACTCAACCGCACATTCACGTCTTTGTAGGTCAAGCTTTGAGCCCCCAAACCAAAGAGTAGGAGGAGTATTGCTATAGTCAAAGAGGCTCTCGGTCCGTCCTCGGTTTGGAGCTGAGGTCTCAGATGGGTGGGTGGGTGGATGGGGGGCCAGGAAGGGAGGGGGACGGAGGCCAAAACACAAAGTGTCAAATTAAGAGTATTGCTCTTAGTCGTGTCCTTTCTCTTTTCTTTCGTACAGTTTTACTCCCTCTCGCTGACAGAATTTGACTAGAAGGAGGGAGTTTCTCTTGGAGAGCAAAGAGAAGGATAGAGAGAAGGACAGAGAGAAACAGAGAGAGAGAACAAGAGGGATTGAGAGAGAGAGAGTAAGAGGGATTGAGAAAAAGAGAGCAAGAGCAAGAGAGAACGAGGGAGAGAGAGTGAAAGAGAGTGTGTGTGTGTGTGTGTGTGTATGGGTGTGTGCAGTCTGACCGCCCGTGTGTGACGTAGGCAGCCAGCGGGCGGTTTGTCGGGGGCCGGGAGAGCAGAAGCGACACTTTAGAGCCACACAACCTGATGGTTCTAGAAGTCAGAGAAGAGATCTTGAGGACCCAAGTGAATTATAAAGGGTGCGATGGTCCGAGGCTGGTAAAAGGGATTGTCAATGAAAAGACCACCTACAGTGAGGAAAAGAGCAGAGAGACTGCGATTACTGACGCGCCCTGTAGGAGGCAGTCTTGCACACTCTGGTAGGAGGTGAAGAGTGGATGGGTGGGGGTAAGGGAAGAGGAGGATGGAGGCCTAACTGTCTGTCTCTGCTCTTTCTGCTGTATGTGGGGTTTTCATTGCATCAGGCGTTATCAGGTTAATAGACATCAACAACAACTGAAGTTGCACGGTTATCAATTCTGACAAAATCAAACCGAAATGATCAATGTCATAATTTCAAGTGGTGAAATGAAGAGCTAAGCGAGGTTTCCCAAAACAGAACTTTCTTGGGGGTCATTCATTGGATCAAATAGAAACAAATAACAAAAACACGGCAGATCATATGAGGACAAGGTTTTTTTTTTTTTATGTGGCAACTTGGAAGTACAAACAAATGTGGTTAGTATGTAACTCTGACAAATCAAATCCAGTGTGATTTTGGAGAGAGTTCAGCAGAATAGCTGCCATCACAAAAAGAGAGCGAGAGGGAGCGAGGAGGCACCCATTAGGTGTGTGTTTTCTAGGTGGAACACAGCCTGGGCCGGCCATTTCAAGTGTCTAGGAGGGACTTCCCCTTGAATATGAAAAACCAACCAGTGTGACCTTGTGTGACTTCCCCCATGTCCACCCTCCCTTCCCAAAAAAAAAAAAGAGCCGTTGCTATGGAAACAGCCATTGCCCCTGGGGTTCCAGACTCTCTCTTTCTCTCTCTTGTTAGTGATGGCGTCGTCTCTGCCATGGGCTAGCACAAGCCCCATGTCGTCCCGACAGGGCCACACACCCCATGCCTGAAACCCTTTATCTCTTATCCACCATCCATCCACCCCCTCGCTCTCCCTGAACGCTGCTCAATCTGAAGACCTTTCTATAGTCAACAGAAGGGAGAGCACTGCCCATGACTAAACCAACACTGCTGTGTATACTGTACGGGATGATGGAATACAATGGAATACAGTCTCAACTATTCCATTTGAGCGTGTATTCCATTGTCCATTTGGGATGTATTCCATGGTCCCATGATTGAGGAAGCACTGCACTGTCCATTGAGGATGTATTACACGAAAACAATGAATAACTGAACACATCCTCTATTGGAATAGGAGTCTCTCTGAGGACAAAGCCCTACTAGTGAGGACACCCACAGAGTGCCGGAGGGGAGAACAAACCCAGTGTCTTGCATTGAAAGAGAACTAGCGATTCAGAGGAAATGGGGGAAAGAGGCACACAACTGGTGATCCATAAAGCAAGTGATCCATGAAGGAGAATATCTAGAGAACATTGAAAGAGCTGCACCTCTAAGAGGAAACGTCCCGACAGGGACCAATGGTGATTCAACAGGGTAATCGATAGTGAGCCTGACTATTTGATCCAAGAGGAAAACCAGCCAGACAAGCAAGCATGGCCTTACATTTCTAACTTGGTCTTTAACCTTAAATTGTCACCATCTTTATATTTGTGTCAAAATGGCATCAAATATGTAGATGATGTCTCCACTAAAGCACCACAAAAAGAGGGCATCTCATCCTGACTCTTGGGAGGGGGGGGGGCAGTGAAGAATGGTATACTGGGAAAGGAACTGATTGGCTTTGGTGGAGGATGTAGAGGATAATGCTAATGGGGAGGGTGGGGGGTGGGGGGGTAAAGACACAGAGGCAGTGTGTGAGTGTGCCCATGACGAGACGCAGTGAGTTAGCTTGTGCTGGCCCCATGGCACAGGGCGTGACTCAGACAGACCACAAAAGACACTCACCAAGAGGAGAAACAAACAACAAACAGACAAAATAACAACAAAAATAAAACAAAGACAATTAGGTAGCAATGTCTCCATGGGGTCCCTTGTTGCTGCTTTCGATTCTCCAGTGCATTGCTTTGTGTCATCTCAGGTAGTTTTGAGGCCTAGTTTGCATTTATTATTTGCTCGTGTGTGTGTGTGAGTGTGTGTGTGTGTGTGTGTGTGTGTGTTTTTAATGTGTCTGAGTCTCAAATGAGTGTTGACAAGAGAACAGGGTGGTTATAGAGGAACATGGTGAACCAGCCAACTAACCAGCCATATCTGATAGCCGTGTGAATGAGGAGAGCAGATGCCTAGTGTGTGTGTGTGTGTGTGTGTGTGTGTGTCTGCCTTTACAGTCAGAGAGTGGGTGGAGGACTGTTCCATTCTATTGAGCTCAGGGGAACGATCTCATTCATTCTCTCTTCTGAGTGATTGACGGAATCTGGGTAAACGCCTCTTCACCGGAGATGCTACTTGTGCCTGGTTAATCTGAGTAGTTTATATGTCTGCACTATAAAACACAATAGTTATGTTACTATGATATACTATTAATTCCAAGATTACATCATTTTAGGTCTTCAAAACCAGAAACTGATACAGGAAACTGATACTGCTTGAGCAACATCACTTCCTGTAAAACCCATGTGACCTAGCGGCTAACAGCGATGTGAGCACCTGTCCTCTCTGCAGTTCTATGTCCACAGTCAGACACACAAGCAGACAGCACCTCAGCTGTGGTAGGAGATAAAGGTTTATTATTATCATTATTATTATTATTATCATTATTATTGTTAACATTAGTTTCATTATATCTATACAGCTTGCACACAGCGCCTGTCACTTTTACAGAGATTGTGTCTGTCAGATCAAATAGCCTAAATCCCTCCTATAGAAAAAAAAAAATATAACAAAAAAAAAAAAAAAAAAAAAGCTGGTATAATTTACACTCCAAGAATGAGGTAACGATTCACAGTACAAATCCTTCAAGTCTTTTTTTTCCTTTTTAAAGAACTTACACCTGCTTTTATATCAATAAAAGATGAAAGCAGTAAAAGAACAAAAACAAAGAGAAAAGAAAGCACTTTACACATGATCATCTGCTCAAAGTCCTTATAATCCCCTGTTCACCTGTGCCTTATCTTTGATTCAGGTGTGTGTGTATGTGTGTGTGTGTGTATGTGTGTGTGTGTGAGTGTTTGTGTTTAATGATATGGTAAGGGATATGAGGCCAAAATAAAAATAAAAAGACTTTAAATTCTCCCTTCATTGACCTTGTGCTGGGTATACATTTATGTCTCTTTATGTTTTACGCTTATGTCACACTCTGTGTTTTGTGTGTTTTTGGTGTATATGTGAGTCTCTGTGTGCACATCTGTGTGTGTGTGTGTTTAATGTGGGATCCATGATGGTGTGTGTGTGTGTGTTTTTTGGTGTATATGTGAGTCTCTGTGTGCATATCTGTGTGTGAGTGTGTGTTTAACGTGTGCTCCATCATGGTGTGTGTTGTGTGTGTGTGTGTGTGTGTGTGTGTGTGTGTGTTTTGGTGGGCTCCTGAGCTAAAAGAAGGAGTAATGAGGGACGGGGAAGGCGGGAACTTTCATGACGGGCAACAGAAGCATTCTCTTGGGTAAACCTAGGAGAGGAGAGAAGAGCACTCCACATAAGTCCAGCTTAAAAGCATCCAAAAACAAAATGAGAAAAAATAAATAAATAGATCTCTTCTACTGCTGTGGCACTGCCACACCAGGGCAAATTAAAGCCTCATATCATTCATTTATTCTGAGCTCTCTGGCCCAAAATGAATAGGAAATAAGTGGGTGAGTGAATAAGTGAGTGAATGAGTGAGAGATAAGTAGAGTAGACAGAGAGAGGTGGAGAGTTTTGAGGACAGAAAGTACGAGAGAGAGAGAGAGAGAGAGAGAGAGAGAGAGAGAGAGAGAGAGAGAGAGAGAGTCGAGTAGTGAAGGGTAGGAGAGGAGAGGAGACACATTCATTACTCAAATGAATGAAAATCAAAATCATTTCCATGTGTAGCTGTGCATGTCAAAGTTTTACTCTGTCAGAGATTCATTGCTGTGAACTTGTTTCCATTTACAAAATGCAACAAATTCAGGTTAGTCGTGGCATGCATCATCGCGGCTCTCTAAGAGGGCTTGATTTAATTAAGATCTAATAAAGAGCTCTCGTTCTCAATTGGCTACTAATGAAATGATTGAAGTGAGCCTACACTTCCCCAAGGCATGCAAACACAAAGAAAATTAACTTCATCACGACTGTGAACCAAACACAGAAAAAATGGATTTGATTTTTTTTTTTTAAATGGTATTTATAGAGCACTTCTTCTAGCCGTCTTCTACTGAACTCAAAGTGTGAGTGAGGACATCTTTGCGATGCGGACAAAGATACAGGGATGGGTCTGAGCAGTGGGAAGCCAGGGACCAGCTGGAAGAGTCCTGGTGGTGCCAGAGCCAGATTAGACTGGACCCCTGACCCTTGGTGACTAGAACCAGGCCAAAAAGTAGAAAAAAAAGTGCAATGTATTTCGACCATTCATTAAACTAGCTGACAGTAATTAGCACAATTCAGCCAGGTAGATCAGCCTAGTAAAAATCACCCATATGAAATGCAGACCAGTTTTAGTTTTTCTATCTCTGGTTTCTAGGAGCCAGTCACTGCCTGTTAAAGAAACTGGACATAAATGCTGATTGGCTGATGTCAGTGAAGTGTGTGCCCCTTTACCATTGGGTTCCCACCGCTCTCACTGCATCAGGGTGTGGATGGTGTGTGTGTGTGTGTGGTGTGTGTGTGTGGGGAGGAGGAGGCAAGGGGTGCAGGGGAAGGAGAAAATGGGAGTGTGACTGGCTGGTTTGTTTGCTGGTACTTTATGTGGAGTATTCATCAAGACCAACCTCTGTCTACGGCGTGTAATATGAGTGAGAGAGGAAACAGTGTGTGTGTGTGCGTGTTTGTGTATGCTAATAATACCTGCATGAGTAACCATACATATTTACAGCATGTTGTGTGAGAGTATTTCTGCTTAGGTGTGTGTGTGTGTGTGTGTGTGTGTGTGTGTGTGTGGGGTTGACAGTGGCCCCTTTTATAGGCGGCTGGTTCAGGTGTTTGCTGTGAAGGTTTTTGCCTTGCAGTACACTGGTGTGTCGGTCCTTACAGAAATCACAAAGCAGCAACACAAGGTCAAGAGGTCAAAAGGTCACAGCACCATGACAGGAGGGAGAGCACCAGACATGCAACAGCTCTGTGCTTTTTTCACTGCACACATTTCCACCTGTGGGTCGACCTGTTCACCTTTTACTGTATCTCAGAACTGCACTGAGTCTTTATTTTTCTGGTTACAATTTCATTCCTCTCCAGAGGCAACAACAGGCATGTTGTCTTGACAGCCATAAGACCAGGCATTTCTCCTTCACACAGACATAGATGAGATTAGGTGGGTGGATGGGTGGGTGGGTGCTAAAAGATCTCATTATATGGCGGGAAGAGACCAGGACACCTGAGGCACCCAAAAAAAAAAAAAAAAAAACCAAGCCACCCCCACCCCTCTCCACCCTCCCAGAGGAATAACATTAAATACCCCTCCACACCCCTTCATCCCTCCTCTCCCCAGCCCACCCCAGCCACCACCTGCACATAAGACTCATTCAAAGCATCAACAGAGCTGGTTGGGGAGATGAGGGAAGGGGTCCCAGTGCCACATACACAAGGCTTGTTTTAGGATTAGCATAGTTTCGTAGGGTGGGAGCTTAAGTGCACGAGTCTCTCACTCTCTCTCCTCTCTCTCTCTCTCTCTCTCTCTGTGTTTTCTTTGATAATTAGCTTGCATTTGAGTAATTTCTGTGTATGTGTTGGAGTATGAATGTGTAGGGCAATGTTGAATCTTCTCTGTGTATGTATTAGAGTGAATCATTATGCATGACTTGTGTGTGACTTAAGTAGAGAATTCAGTGTTTGTGGTTGTGTAAGTGTGAGTGTGTGAGTCATTGCATGCTTGTATTAGACTTTATGTGGGCAAGTAATAATGAGACTGTGAGAGTGTTTGTACTGCATGCTTGCGTATTACTGTGTGCATGTGGCTGGGTGCGTGTGAGTGTGTGTGTGTGTGTGTGTGTACAGACTCACTCTGCTGGCTGGTGTAGCTCTGCTGTGGATGTGAGTGAGCATTGATCTTATTGGGCAGTGATGAAAGAGACTATGAGAGCCATGCCTGGCGCCTAAAGCTCAAACACACCACTGAGAGTAACAGACACTTGGCTCAGCTGGACACACACACACACACACACACACACACACAAACACACAGATACACACACACACAAACACTTTTGTAAACACACAACAACAGCTTTTAGTGTTGACCATTCCATTTCCAAAACTAACATCCATGTCTAAATGATATTATGCTTGGAAATGATCAAGATAAATAATTATAGATAGCCTGTGTCTATGTACTGGCCTAATGAATATTAATAGCAGGTTCCACATGGATACTGTGTAACTACTTTTGTGCTTGAGTAAAAGTTTGTGTGTGTGTGTGTGTGTGTATGTGTGAGATCAACAGTGAAACTAACTTATTAATTTAGGATCTCTTAATCGCACTCAAGGAATACTTGTGAATTAAGTAAATTAGCTTTGAGTACTCATAAGGATTTCTTCACTTCTGTGAGTGTGTGGTGTGTGTGTGTGTGTGTGTGTGTGTGTGTGTGTGCGCTTGTGTACTGTGCGAGGCGAAATGGCCACTAGCACACACCTACATGTTTGCTTATTAATAATTTCTACTCCGAGTGTGTGCTCATCTGTATTTTGACAAGCCTGTTTGTTTGCTTGTTTGTGTATTTATGGCACTGATTTCCCTTCACCACATCCCACCTCATCCCAGCTCATCTCAGCCCCCGGATGCATGGATGCTTTGAATGGGGCGTCTGTTTGGCTGTTCACAGCATCGCTCATTACAACTTGCGGGACACTCCTCCAGGGCAGAGCAGGGGAGAGGGGCTGATCGC